>JALIZH010012784.1:712500-1115000 GCA_030522465.1 Rhipicephalus appendiculatus | reverse complement strand
GACACTAAAGTGCAGTGGCGTAGCCAGGGGGATGGCACAGCGGGCCCATGCCCCCCCCCCCCCCCCCCGCCCCCCGAAATTTTTTTTCTCCATGGCATACAGAGCGCAAAATGACCATTTGCCTACCCTGCCTCCACTTCAGATCAAGGAGGTGCCCCCCCCCCCCCCCTAAAAAAATGCTAAGAGAAACAATGAATCAGTTTAGACTGATAAATTATACTCTGAAAACTCTGCTGAGATTAATTTCACCACCATAGGTTTACTGATAGGGAAAATCAAGGTGAAAGTCACATTCACATTTCACGGCGAAACCTCCACTCATGATGTCGCGAATTTCTAAGAGTTATTTTCGTATTTTGGCATCATCGGCTCAAAATAATATCACGAAACTCGTTGCTAAGCCTCTCGCCCCCCTCAGTGGATGCAAAGTACTCGCGGATTAAAATCAGGACAATTTAGGGCTAAGTAACGCACATATTTTCGTTTCCACCGTCTTCAGTTCGGCTCATATCGGCGTGATTTCAACTGTAACGCGTAGATCAGAGCCAACATTTTCTTCAGAGGGGCTACATTCGTCGCGACATAAGGCGGTTGTCTCGAGCGACTTCGCATACCAGTCGTTACACAAAAAGAAAATGTCATGTCATGTTTGAATTCGTGAGTGCAGTACATAATTTCATTCAAGTCGACAAGTGAACCCGCACCCTTGAGCCCACCAGCGCAGCTCTTAAGGGGACTGACAACCGCCTTTTACCGACACAGTTTTTTATTACGGCGCAATACGACAAGCTCACCCTCAGTAGTGGATAAACCTGCAGCGGTTGATTCCAAAATCGCGTGTAGTTTTTATAAGAAGATTTTTTTTCGATATGAGAAGCCACTGAAAAAATCACAGCATATCCACGGGGTGAATGATGATGAGTGGGGCGAAGCTCCGCAGGGAATCATTGGTAAACCGTGAAACTCTTCCGTGAAATTCGCCCAGTACATCATATAAAGAGTGGGAAACACCGTCTATATATTAAAACTTTTATTGTACTGTTGGTTTACGTGGTCCCTTCATTATCACCGCTTTGTGATCGGTGAAATGCAGGGAAAGTGGTGATGTCACATATGGCACGGTAGTGGGGCCATATGTGACATCACCACATACGACCTACCTACGGTGGCTACCTGCTACTACTACATACTACAGAGGGACAGACCCACACCCTAAGGAGCTTCGCCCCTTAGGGTGTGCGAGTACCTCCTCCAGCAACGCTGAGAATCGATAGCAATTACGATAGCCCTCCTCGCAAGCTGTTCATTACACTCTACGTTCTACTTTCACAGGAGCGAGCGCAACTGTGGTTAACCGCCTTCGTTTTGACATTTTCAACCGTTTCTTTTGTATTATGAAAAGCCAGTAGGATAAGTTTTATCAACTGTCGTCGTCACGTGAAATCCCTCGCGGGCCTGCCCACGGCCGGACTGGAGGAGCGACACGCGTGTGCCGCTCCTCCAGTCCGGCCGTGGCCTGCCGCTCGTGGTGCTTCAACTTGTCTACAGGTGGCGCTCTGGTCCCTCAGATAACTTTCGAGCTGCCCGTGGCTTCCGCGATTAGCTCGTTGCCGGAGGTAATTAGGTTGCTGTTTCTGAGCATAGCACCATACGTCAAGCGAAGGCGGCGCCGCTGTTCTGCTCACAACAAAAAATGGTGTGTCGGCACATTTGAAGTTTGAAAACATTATATCCAATAAACTGTACTGTATTTCAATAGTGAGAAAAGATCATTAACCGCGTGCACCAGTAAAAGGTCACGTGATGGCCATCATATGCTTCGCTGTCTCGCTGCGTGAAGCACCAAAAGTGACCATAATGAAGAAACAAAAATTTGAAATATTGAAGAAAAACAGGGCTCGTTTTGGTCAATACGATACACAGTCTTTCCATTAGCGGGGTTATCTAAATTTAATTTCTGAGCGGTTGACTGTCCCTTTCAAGGGGCACTAAAATAAGACACCAAATAAGTTAATAGCGATAAATCATTGTTTATTGTCATTTACTTATTTTTGTTTGAGCATACTGTTAACCCACATTTTTGGGTCATTACAGGGTGGGAATACATAAAGTAGCAATTGATATGAAGAACACTCAAGTATCATCAAATGTCAACAGCAATTAACAAAAAATGAAAAAAATATCAAAGTTACCAACAAGTGGCATGTCAAGAAACGCGGGACATCAAGACACCATTCGATAGCTTTCAAACAACGTAGCTATCAACCAACTTTTCAAACGCCTTCACATCAGCGCACTCAGAAATATGTGCAGGTAGTCCATTCCATTTTTCAATAACATCCCGAAACAACGAAGACGGAAAGACGTTTGCGTGGGTGGCATGAGGTCTAATGGCTGCACTATTTATTATTTTGCCAGGTCTGCCAGGTTCTCTTGTGTAGATACTTTTATCAATATTTATGTCACCCTTAATAATCTGAAATATTTTTATTCAGTTCCTCTATCGCCTAATTTCTCATTTTCTGATTACACGAACTTAAAATTTCGGCAACCGAGGCTGATTTTTTTGTACCTTCAACCAAAGAATAGGGCTAATTTCGACGTCATAGAATTAAAATCACCCCATCATAAAAAAGTATTAAAGGACGAAATTAAAGGGACCCTGCAACACTTTTCTAAGTAGGCATGGAATGGATTCACTAAAGGAGCTTATTGCCTCACGAATTCACCGCCGCAAAAATTTTTAGAATCCATCCAGTACGAGCGGAGTTACAAAGATTTGTCGCACGCTGCAATTGCATTCTCTCTTCTCTCGTCGCGACGAAAGCGCTGGAAGCTAAGCAGGGAGAGATGGCACGGGGGGTAGAAAATACGTCACGCGCGCCTCGTGACCTCGAGAACTTTTTCTATTTTTTAGATGTGAAGCATCTTATGGCGAAGCTTAATCCGGTGGTGGTGGTGGTGGTGGTGGTGGTGGTGGTGGTGGTGGTGTGCCGCGTGCCCACCCTTACTGCGCATGCGCAAACCCTTTAAAAAAATAAAAACCTCCTCTCCCCCCTCTCTCTCCTCTAGGCATCGCTCCCCGCGGCAACCACACCCTCACTGCGCATGCGCCTCCCCTCCTCTCTCCCCTCTTACACTCCCCCTCTCTCCTCAAGGCATCCCTGCCCGCGGCGTCTACACTCCCACTGCGCATGCGCGTCCCCCCCTCTCTCTCTCTCCTCTCCTACGCTCCCCCCCCTCTCTCCTCTACGCATCCCTGCCCACGGCGTTCACACTCCCACTGCGCATGCGTGTCACCCCCCTCTCTCTCCTCTCCTACGCTCCGCCCTCTCTCGCCTCGCGACGCCGACGCAGGCAGCGTCTGCTAGCGAGTTTCTTGGTTGAAAAAACCGACTGCTCGCGCTGCACAACCGTTCACTGGCCACCCCGCATATATGGCAATGGATCTTGACCTCCAAGGTGGTGCCGGTGGGAGATTTCTCCTGTGCGTTGTTGAACAATAAAAATTCGCAGCGTGCGCGTTAACTAAAAGCGGAGTGCGGGTCTCTGTGTCCAGTCGGAGTCTTCTGTCTCTCATTGCCCATTAGCAGCGGTTGGCATGTTCCAGTAGGAAACACTGTCCATCACTGCCTGCTTTGCGCCTCTCCAGTTTTCTCTCCTGCGCAACGCTGCGATGAGCGCCAGCGTCAACGCCGCCGCCAGTGTAAGCGTTAGCGCCCGCTGCTTCACATCTACACATGGTTCCCTTTAGCGGGAGATGGTGTACTTTTTTTCTTCGAATACACCGCTTTTCAGTGTGATCGCGCGCGCACGCGTGGACAAGCCGCGGCCTCCCGCGGCGGCCCCCACTAACGAGCGAGCGCGCCAAGCTCAAATCCGCCAATGGCTGATACAATGGCTGTGACGAGTGATTTTTGAGCTTGTAGCGTCATTTGTCGAGAGAAGAGAAAGCAATTTTTAGCTGACTTTGAGAATTTATTGTGAAATCCAGGCCGCGTGCTGCGCTGTAATATATCGCTCGCGTGTTCTTGGGAGCCTCGACTACCGATCGGCAGCGTTTTCTGACCATGCTCAAAAAGAGTTGCAGGGCCCCTTTAAAGTCTAAAATTTCAAGCTTTCATGTCGCTCCGACAGCTTAGCAACTTTCCTTTCTTCCTGAAACGTACACGGGGCTTATATTCATTATAAGAGCCGTAAAACCAGGCGTACCAGTAGACGTTTACGTTCCCCAGCCCAGCGGAATACACAACGAGAGGTGACGTACGCTGGCCACAGCTTGTAAGATGGACTGTCGCTCGCCGGTGGCGTACTTGACCTCGTCCTGAGTGCTCGGCCTGCTTCTGTCCACGGTGCCGTACCTGAGCCGAGCCACGCTGGACCTGTTCGAGGCTTGCTTCGACGGCGGGACGCTTTGGCGAAGCGCCGACGACTCGCGCCGCGCCATACGCGCTGGTTCAGTGGTCGATGCGCCAGTGGCTGCGTGGATAGCACGTGCGAGGTCGCATATTAACCCGTTGAGACGCTATGTACACAATATTGTACACCATTTTAAATGCGAAGCCTATCTTAGCGAACTTCGGCGACCTTGAGCGTATCTGTCTATCTAGCCGCCCACGACTTTGTGCTCTCCAGACCCTATCGTTCATGGGATTTGTACCAAAAATGGTATGGCATAACATGACTGTATGGCGAACATCAATGACTGGTCATATCATGAAAATCATGACTAACTTGTCATGAAAAGTATGATTTACAGGTCATGCCTATGGTGCTCGTGCGGCCCTTTTCTTTACTTGATATATAAAAAAATTGGTATGATGAGACCTTTCTGCATGACCAACATAAATGACAGGTGCTAATATGAAAAGCATCACTTGCATGTCATCTACAACATGATTTACATGCCACGCTCATGGTGCGCTGACGGCCGTTTCGCTATCTTGATATACACCAAATTTGGTATTGCGTGAAATGACGGTACGGCGAACTTAAATGACAAGTGGTCATATGGAAATCATGACATGTCGTGTGCGACATGACTTGCATGCCACGCTCATGGCACGCTCGCGGCCGTTTCGCTTCCTTAATATACACCAAAATTGGTATTGCGTGACGTGACTGTATAACGAACATAAGTGGCGGGTGGTAACATGAAAATCATGAAATGCATGTTATGTACGGCATCATTCGCTTCTTGCAGGCAGCTTCGCATTGCATCAATTCCCACAATGAGTGGGATCTACCCTTTTTTTTTTCTTTTTACTGTTTGTATCGGCTAGTGGGTAGGAAAGCAACCAAGAGCCTTGGATGAATTGAACCTCCTGCGTTATCAATTTGTTCTCTGTTAACTTCGTTTTGCGGTGTACTGCTGCATACGATGACTTTGCTGACGACGCTACCATGTTTGACGAATAGTTCGACGTGCCGCTTCCCGTGAGCCAAGCCCACAGTATATTTTTCGTTTGCTCAAAATGGACACCACCTGAAACGAATTTGTGCAATATTTCTAGCGTAAAATTTGATTCTATTCATTGCAAAAAGAGCATGAATGACTTCAGGATAAACAAAAGAAGGAAACAGACATGAAGCTTGTCTATTAAATCTAATCAACGTTCTGTCTAATCCCGGATAAACAGATATTTAATTGCCATTTAATTACGAGTAATTACAACACCAGAAATATATTACCGTATTACGATATTTTTTCTTGAAATAGAATATCGACTGCCTCGCAGTAACGTTGTATTGATTTCACTCATTTACAGACAGTTATTCGAAGGTGGCAGCTCGGGGGATTAAAGCGAAAAGATGCCTCATCAAAAGCGAAAACTGACGGTTGGTGTCAGCCCGAGTGACGCAAAAAATAACCATTACGTCATGACGTAACCATATGACGTCTCAGATCGCCAAAATTCGTGACGTCAGGTGAGCCGCTCACGGAGGCCACGCAAGACCAGGTAAAGTGCAGAAAGATTGCAATGTCTCCGATCTTGGAGGCAGTGGTATATCACGTTAGGGGCAGAAAGCTTTCAGATGGTGGCGTGGGAGGATCAGTACACCGACTGAGAAGAAAAAGATGGCTTTCGTCTTCCAGTCGTCTTAGGAGATTGCGTAAGGAATCCTGTGAGCTTCTTCGTCCTCACTGCCACCGATATTATCAAGCTAAGCACTGCGGAGTGTCTCGAGCTTAAAGAGGTCCTGCAACACTGGGGATCTTCGATTTTCAGACCTCTGGCAGCTATCTGGCAGCCAGAGCTAGCCAGAGGGTCAGAGAGCTGGTTCCGGTCGGGACAGGAAACAGCGTCGTGGTCACGTGTGTGGGGAACCCGAGACAACCCGAAGCTGCCCGAAGATTGCAAAATCGAACGCTGGGACAGCCAGCGTAAACGTAAACAAACGCTCGTCGTGGCAGCAAATGAAACATTGCGCCGCGTGCGCGTTGATTGTTCCTGCATTGCCCGCTTGGAAATATGTGGCTAGGTTTGCCGAAGAGCTGAAATAATATCCTCGAGCAAACGCATTTGCGGTACGACCTCGTACGCTCGCAAGATCACGCGAAACTCTCCCCGTCCGCGAACAAAACAGCCAGCTGGCGCACGGCGCCTCGAGAACGATGCAAGGTGAGCTGCCGCGCCGCTAACGGCTTAACAAGCTCACGTCTGCTTAGTACATGTAACAGTCACTGCACAACGCGACGCAAAATCTCGCGAAAGTGACCGTGTCCCATCAAGAGCTCAAGGATATACCTGCTCAGCTATCGCGTACTACGTCGCACACACGCGTTGACCAACTTGCGTTTTTTCTTAACTTCAGAAATGCGGTGGTATCGGTACCACGAGTGCGCGTCATATCTAAAATAAACTTCTGCATGACACGTTTTCGACTCGTTCTGGCAGATGTTGCCTGGGCCTCTTTTCCAGTCCTTAGTGGCACTTCCAAAACCTCATGTAGCTCAGCTTTCATTTGAGCTACTATGAGAACCGTGTCCAGGGCTACCATCCTCGCGAGCACAAGCGCTACATATTTGCTAACCGCTTCTGGTGTTGCTAATGCCCATGTTGCTGCTAGCATCGTTACGCAACTGTAAACAACTGGTTATATAAAACATATGCGACTGTTGAACATATGTCTGTGCGTGCAACCTTTGTACATACCTTTAGCGTCATTTCGTAACGTTTCGCTCAATAAAAAAAAAATTACAACACAGTTACCTTTCCTCCACAACATCGATTCCCAAGGTACGTGGGATCTGCCGAACTTTTTTCACGTCGACGCGTCGTAGCGTAACATAATACCATACCACATATACTGGCCCGTAGATAGAAGTAAGCTCGCACGCCGTTCGCGACCAACGAGCATCACACAAAAACAACTGTCGCAATCTCTGTTATTCAATCGGGGCATTCTATCACCATTGAAGACCGAATAGTTAAGTTCTGAAGAGGTTCACTCACGCAAACATACGACGGAGCGAAACGCTACTTCGACCACAATCGTCTTCGCTAAGTGCACAGAAAGCAGGCACGGCACCACAAACGAATACTACTATGAAAAATATAAACTCGAAATTGTCCTGGACGCTTCTGGCGACCCTCGGGCTCCCCGCGGGTCGCCAGAACCGTCCAACCCGAGAAAAAACGAACGCCAACCGGAAGTGCGCCGCGGGAGGGGCGGAGCAACCCGAGAAAATCGAGCGCGCTCTGGCTGGCTCTGGCAGCCCGCGGGTAGCCAGAAGTGGAAAATCGAAGAGCCCCACTTTTAGAGCATGGTCAGAGAACGCTGCCGATCGGTAGTCGAGTCTCCCGAGAACACGCGAGCCAAATATTATAGCGCATCACGCGGCATGGAATTCACAATAAATTCTCAGTCAGCTAAAGATCGCTTTCTCCTCTCTCGACAAATGGCGCTACAAGCTCAAAAATTACTGCCTCCCAGGCGAACAATCAGTCATTGGCTGATTTGAGCATGGCGCGCTCGGTCGTTACTGGGGCAGCCGCGGGAGGCCGCGACTTGTCCACACGTGCGCGCGCGATCGCACTGAAAAGCCGCACATTCGAAGAAAAAAAAGCGCAAAAGTGCTCTTATATTACGAGGCGCGCGTGACGTATTTGCTTCCCCCATGCCATCCCTCCCAGCTTAGCTTCCAGCGCTTTTGTCGGGACGAGAGAAGAGAGAATGGCAATTGCAGCGTGCGACAATTCTTTGTAACTCCACTCGTACTGGACGGATTCTAAAGATGTTTGCGGCGGTGAATTCATGAGGCAATAAGCTCCTTTAGTGAATGCATTCCGTGGCTACTTTGAAGAGTCTTGCAGAGCCCCTTTAAGGGAAAACACAAGCATAGAAAAATCGCATTCGTTTGCACCTTTTACGCGCCCGCCGCGGTGTTTTAGTGATGAAAAGCGCTTAGAGCCCGTGTGACGAATCCCTGTATATTTAAAAATAATTTCCGGGGTTTTAAATGACAAGACCACGGCACGATTATCAGGCTTTCCCCTTAAAAGTCTGATACTGAGGGCATTCGATGATTACGTTGAACAGTGTTGCGGGACCCCTCTAAAGGATTACTAACTTTAAAATTAGCTTTTTTCCGTCGAGTGTAAAGGCTAGGCCTTCACGAGCCTGTAAAGTGCACTGCTAAGCGCGATTGTGCCCTGCAAAATTACAGGTACTTTAAAGCTAGTTTTAGGTTCCTGCAGTACCACGACATCACGACACGGTACGAGTTTCTCCTAACGTGCTTGCGCAAGACGCTTCCATATCGTTACGTTTTCACCGCCGCTGCACTCCGTGGATTCCGTTGGTGACGCACAAGCAGTCATTTTCTATGTTTAGGTTTCTGTTGTCATCGCAACTAGTCTTACTGGTGCGTGCAGCCACCGGAACTGACGTTGCTGTCCGACGTCTCGCTAGTGTCGGTGTTAATAGGTGCTCTAAGCGAAACTTGACTTTAAATGTCAAAAAATCTTCCTGAGCTTCGCACTTTCTCAGAGCTGTCTGTGTATACAGGAGATATGTATGGCGGAGTAAAGGTCAGCGTCCAAAATGAGTGTCAATTAGTGTAGCAGCCCCTTAAAGGGACACTAAAGAGAAACAATGACTTGGTTTAGATTGATAAACTGCACTCTGCGAACTCTAATGCCATATGTTTCACTATCATAAGTTCATTATTAGCGGAGAATATCAAGGTTGAAATTTTATTTTTAAATTTGGCGCCGATATCTGCGCGCGTGACGTCAGAAATTCCAAATTTATTTTTCGTATTTTCCCGACATTGGAACTCGATGAAATATACTGAAACTTCATATGCTATGTCTATGGTACCCACACATGGCAATGCACCTCCTTTTTGTCGATTGGAAGCTACGTACGACTCAGTAGACGCCTTCAAAATCTCACCTCACGGTGTTTGGTGCGGGAATCTCAAGGTGGCGTCTCCACCCGCATTCGCGTGTTTTCTCGCTCACCAAGCGTCGTGTCGCGGTAAGAGTGGTGTTTTCTGGGATTGCGAAATTGTGCTTTACTAATACGCGAAAAATCGTTTTGCCCTTTAGTGTCCCTTCAAAGGGCCGCTACACCACTGCGAGTTCGAAGACGAGAGAGTGCTGTCTGTCTCGCCTTCACCACCCTTCCTAGACGCACTGTCTCCTCATAAAACACGTGGACACTTCTTCATAAAACACGTGGACAAAGCCAGCACTAAGCGTTGAGCCTATCAGGATTTCACGCTTTTCGCTTACATGCTGTTATGTACGCCTGCCTATAGTCTAAAACGCACAACACAAAGTGAAATCAGTTGGATCGTGCACGATAGTCGTGCGTAACAAAGCAAGGCGTTTTAGCGGATGGCAAAGCAGCATGTAATAATAATATCTGGGGTTTAACGTCCCAAAACCACGATATGATTATGAGAGATGCCGTAGTGGAGGGCTCCGGAAATTTAGACTACCTGGGGTTCTTTAACGTGAACCTAAATCTAAGTACACATTTTCGCCTCCGTCGAAAATGCAGCCGCCGCGGCAGGGATTCGATCCCGCGACCTTCGGGTTAGCAGTAAAGCAGGATATATAGGAGAGAATTCGCTACTGATTACTCTCGTATATTAACTAATCGTAAGCTTATTTCCGCATGACGTCACGTGAACAGATTGCTGGCCCCACGAACTGTGGCCTAAAAGACGGTAAGCGCCAGAACAGAATAACGCTCTCGATCTATGTATTTTCGGAGGTTGCTTAAAAGTCCTTTAAGTTCTACCCAGGTTTCCCATTGGGTGGACATGAAAAGGCGTCAGAACTCACGCCAAAAGAAGCCAAAGTAGCCATGTCATTTGATATTATCGCCATATTTGTAGCCAAATAGAAGAGAAGCGGTATTATCAACAGAGTCTTTACTATTGATGAATAAATAAAACCATTTTGAATAAGTAAAACCACAAGTTTAAGAAAGAGCCATGGCGCCAACTGGAAATTTTCGTCGCCAACGGGGTCCAAAAGTAGCCAATTTGGCGCAAAGTAGCCACCAACGGCAACCCTGGTTTTACCCGACAAATTGACGATGTCGACCATAGGGTTGCTCCTCCCCTCAGTTATTCGCACCAACCTGTGCCAGATTCGGCGGCAGCGGCTCCGCCTCGGTCGGCCACGGCGGGTTCGACTGCGGAGCGGCGTCGGCCCTCCGACTGGGAACGGCTGGCACGCGAACTGCCCGAGCTCGACTTCGACTTCCGGCTGCCGCCCGAGATCTTGGACGAAACGCTTTGTCTGCGTGACCGCATGATGGTCGCCCCCGGTATGCTTGGTCAGTTGTGTAGCGCTGTGACCCCACTCGCGGAGGTAGACGATCGGGAACCGGAGGAAGCCAACGACCGTGGTTGTGGCTCCAGGTGATCAAGATGGCGATCACGAGCGCTTGCTTGCTCGCGCCTTGCTGATGGTGATGATGATGGCTATGACCCACGTCATTGGCGGACCCACCCTTGGGGGATTATGTAAGAAACGAATAATTTTCTTTTAAAAAGTGCGCCCGTATGAACTGAGGGAGCGTGTGTTGGAGGCTAGTCGGTATGACATTATTTGAGAACTTAAACTGCACTGAGACGAGATATCAGAGTAAGTTGTTGCTGTCCTCTGTGAATGGCACATACCCAATTGTAGAGGGGATTGGATGAGTAGTGGGTGAAACTTTTCCAATCTTTTATTGAGATAGGCAATTATATGGACACTCTCGACGAGGGTTTTTTGCCGTCACCGTCGCCGTCATGTGCCTTATATGTATATATAAGCCACCTCCTGCGCCTCGCAAGTGTCCTGGAATGCCTCACACATGCTGGGCTACAACTGAACTTGAAGAAATGTCATTTCGCCGCCGGGAAGCTCACCATCTTAGGGCACGTTGTCAGCAAGGACGGTGTCCCACCCGACCCTGCGAAACTCCGCGCCGTCGCTGAGTTTCCCCAAGCCATCGACACTGAAAGAACTCCGGAAGCTTTATAGGTCTATGCTCATATTTTCGTCGATTCGTCCGAAATTTCGCATCCGTCATGGCCCCTTTAACACGCCTACTTGCTAACAGCCAAGGCATCTCGGCGTGGTCTTCCGCTTGCGACGACGCATTCGCGAAATTACGTCACCTACTGACATCCTCGCCGATCCTCCGTCACTTTGACCCAGATGCCCCTCCCAAATCCACATGCATGATAGTGTAGTTGGTCTCGGCTATTCTTGCTCAACGCAAGTCTGGCTTCGACGAGTACGTCGTTTGTTACGCCAGTCGGAGTCTTACGAGAGCTGAAGAGAATTTTTCTGTCACAGAAAAAGAATGTCTAGCCATCGTTTGGGCAATCACGAAATTTCGACCATACGTATATGGCCACCCATTTGAGGTCGTGACTGACCACCACGCCCTCTGTTGGCTATCGTTCCTAAAAGACCCATCTGGTCGCCTAGCTCGTTGGGCATTACGTATCCGTGTCATCTACAGGTCAGGACGCACACATTCAAATGCAGACGCTCTTTCCCGCTTTCCACTTCGCCATGAGTATAAAACGGCGTCTGTTTCCAGCTACGATTGTGCGTCACTTACATACGCTGACATGCCATCTGAGTAGCGCCAGGACCCTTAGATAGTCACTATAATGGAGTTCCTATCTCAGCCGTCACTGCGTACCGCCACTCATTCGCTGCGACACACAACTCGACAATTCGCCATCCGCGACGGGCTCCTGTACCGCCGCAACTACCTATCCGATGGCCGCAAATGGTTGTCGGTGATTCCTCGCCCATCTACGTGCCAATATCTGCGCCTCCTTTCTCTGCTCGATCAGGCCCAGCGAGCTGCAAAGGCCAGTGGGGCCCTGGACTAGGGGACCCGCCCACCTTCGCCCTAATTCCCTCCAGTACAATAAAGTTTCTACTACTACTACTTCACGCGGACCCCCCAATGCACCCATGCCGGTGTAATAAAAACGTACGCACGCCTCCATCTGCGGTACTACTGGCGTGGAATGTATCACTTTGTCCCCCAATACGTACGTTCATGCTCCAAGTGTCATCGCCGGAAGAGCCCACCGCGCATAGTCACTGGCCCACTCTAGCCGTTGCCTTGTCCTTCCCAGGCCTTTTGATCGCATTGGAATTTATTTGTACGGCCCCCTTCCGTACACACCTTACGGTAACCGCTGGGTGATTGTCGCTATTGATCACATTACTTGCTATGCTGAAACTGCCGCGTTGCCGGAGGCCACATCACGTGAAGTCGGCTTATTCATCCTTCACAAACTTGTACTTCGCCACGGCGCGCCTCGTGAGCTACTCAGCGACCGCGGGCGTACGTTCCTCTCTGAAGCCGTCGAAACCCTTCCTCCGAGAATGCAACGTTGTGCATCGTACGACCAGTGCGTACCATCCACAAACCAACGGGATGATTGAGCGCTTTAACCGCACACTGGGTGACATGCTGCCCATGTACGTATCCGCTGACCACACCAACTGGGACTGCATACTACCCTTCGTTACGTACGCTCACAATAGCGCCACTCAGTCTACGACAGGATTCTCTTTCCCTTCTTTCTCCTTAACGGCCGCGAACGTTCCTCGCTTATGGATACCATTCTTCTGTATCACCCGGACGCTTCAGAATCCGACGACTCTGTCTGAAGTCGCCACTTATGCCGAGGAATGCAGGCAACTCGCACAGTTCCCTTACCACACAAGGCTAAGCGCGCCAAAAGGATCCGTCATGACGAAAACCTGGCACGTCAGTCATATTCTCCTGGGACGTTGGTCTGGCTTCGTGTTCCGTCCTCCGCTCCTGGCCTTTCCGCAAAGCTACTGCCTAAGTACGAAGGCCCCTACCGCGTCCTACGTCAATCATCTCCTGTCAGCTATATTATTGAGCCTGTTCAATCATCTACGGACCGCCGCCGTCGCGGCCGCAAGACCTCACGTCGACCGACTGAAGCCTCACTATGACCCGCCAGTCATACCTATTCTTAGGTCGCCAGGATGGCTCCCTTTCCGCGGGGGAGTGATCTGTAGCAGGAATAGGGCGCAGACAGGAAGCGCCAGCAAAAAGACTAAGACGAGGACCGTTGTTGTTGGTGCTCGCGCTTAGCTCCGTTTGACATCTGGCCGCTTTACCTCTGCCAATTCTCTAATAAACGTGTCACGGGCTCACCGCTAAACGCGTGCCATCACAGTGTATACATGCATAAAAAAGGCACAAAGAAAAACAAATCAGAAGAAATAATTTCGAAAGCGCGCGAACCTGGATACGAACCGGCGACGCCTAGCTCCATAGTGCGGAGCCTTAGACGACTCTACCACACGCCATACATCTGCCGGCATACTACCAATGAGCTATTTGTATACACCATTTACCGCTAGCTGCACGAAGACCTCGGAGGTTTGCCAGAGTGTTCTCTATCACCCGCGAGACGGCGCGAAGGGTTATCTCGAGCACGAAAAAGTGGCCCCTTTCTGTACTCTACTGGCGATGTGGAACAACGGACACACAATGCGTCGGACGCCACCGCGCGGCAAGAAACTCAGAATTTGTTGGTGGGGTCACTGTACGCGCTACAGTTTTCCAAAAAAAATGAAAAATATATATCTAAGAGAGTTGGGTTGTGTGCAGTCGACAATTGCAGCGCGCTGCTCAAACACAAAGAAGTAACAGCTTTGACAGTTGTCACTTCGCGCTTGTCCCTGAGTATACCTGTGCGTTCTCTTTCAGCGTCGTTTTGTGTTTGAACAGCGCGCTGCAAGTGTCGACCCCTGTGACAACTTTTAGTTCGCACTCGTCCTCTGTGTTATTTTGTTGCGTCCTTTGTGCTTAAGCGGCGTGCTGCAAGTTTCCAGCTGCTTGTCATTGTTCCTTTGAAATTCCAATTTGTTGCTATCGTATTCATTGTTTCGCCCACTGTGACTTTTCTGTATTGTGTAATTCCCATATGCACTATTTCATTAATCATTGATTTGAACTGCCAATTATCAGTAATAAAATATTTAAATCCTGCAGAATATATTAAGTGCACGGTTCTTTTATTCGCAATGTTCTATTCCTTAATGGCGAAGAATACATCCCTGGTGCATTACCCAGAGTATGGTGGTCCCAAAAGAAAGAACCAGTCCTGATAATTTCAGGCCCAGTTTTCGAAGAGGTTGTATAGTATTTCCTCATTGTAGTGAACCGGCGACACGATTGAAAAAAAATGGCCAGAAGACAGGCTGCGTTTGTCCTGTCTTCTTCTACCCTGGTGTCCTCTCCAGGCAGTTTAGGTTCTCAAACATATAATTGCGTGACTACTGGGAAATATTAGAATAATCAATGTAAATTACTAATAGTAATTTCGGAATTTTGAGCCAAGACCGCCTCAGCTGAACTAAATATTTTTCAACGGCGGATCAGACATCCCTGTGACAATGGCCTAATAAATAAGCTCCCATTGACAGGATATTTGGAAGCAGTGAGATCCGATTCAATTCGATAAAATGCTTCTTTCAGTGTGTTTTGGTGGTGACTCTAGGGATGTATGTATGGTGATTCGTTTCTCGATGGCGTTCGCCCGCTTAAGGGAGATGGGCTATCATCAGAGCCTGTCAAGCTCGGAGAAACTGGGAATTGAAATTAAAAATAAAACATCGAATAAATTATTAATAAGGGATCAAGTGGTCATACTACCATGTGGAAATTTATGCAAGATCATAGCTCCCATGATAAAGTTATGGAAATTGTATTAATGTAAGGAATAAATTTATAAAAATAGAGCGGCCGTACTTCTGATGACGAC
The DNA here is from genome assembly GCA_030522465.1 of Rhipicephalus appendiculatus. Lineage (NCBI taxonomy): Eukaryota > Metazoa > Arthropoda > Arachnida > Ixodida > Ixodidae > Rhipicephalus > Rhipicephalus appendiculatus. Next base: position 1,099,708 of record JALIZH010012784.1, on the reverse strand, counting down.
AACGATGGCGTTGAGTTTTTGAAACGTAACACGTGCCCGATATGTAGGCATAAGCAAATATTCGAGCGCTTCGAATATTCGAACGAATGTTCGTATTTGAATTCGCTTCGACACGAATTTAAAATTTCCGAAATTTCGAAGTACAGTTTAAACTTGATGTAACGAAATGACGAGGAAGCTCGAATCATTTCGTTAAATCGGGAAGTTCGTAAAATCTAGAAAGGGATATTTCGGCTCTTCGGCATCTAAAATTGTAACGTAGCTACAAAAGCTACCAGGCCATTACTGTTCTTGCCACAAATCTGCTCCTGAACATGTGAAAAGTCCTCGAGGGCGGCCCTGACATGTAGCCTCCCATGTCGCCCGGACACGGGCGCCATGTCCACGCGATGCAGGCCAGAAAGAGGGTTACGTGAAGCAATTACGGGCGAACGAAATGCGGAGAAGCGAAGAACCAACGAAGTGACTGTGCCAGTAGGCCGAGCCAGAAAGTTGCAAGGAGACGACTGGTGCCATGGAATCGCGAAACCAGCCACTGCCGCCCGCAGCGCCATCCGGTACGTAAGAGCAGTGATGTTCCGTGCTACGCCGAAGAATTCCCATTCTGAGACATGAAAATTCCCCATTTCGGGCATTCTTCCCTCCACACGGTGACAAAATTCCCAGCATATTTCCCTGCACAATAATAGTGATATGCATGCGCCCCGCCACACACACACAGTATAAATGCATGCGCGTGACGTATTTGAGGCAACTGAAATCATAACTGGCGCCTGCGCTCCTGCTCATGAGCTGTGAGTACATCGCACATAGTGGGCTTCGAGTCTAACGCCAGGAGTGAACCAGAAATCGCTTCGCATGGAGCGACGATGAAGAGATCGACGTAGAAGATGGGGAGACGTACAGAGACTTTTGAAGATGGCGTTGGTGTCAGGGATTGGTAAGCTAAATAATGAATAAACAACTTCAAAATGTGTCGCTGTTATTCGAATTTTGAAAATGAAGTTTGGACTGCCGCGCAAAGCTAGAGCAACAGCGAAGTTGGTCGTTCCGAGGTCCGTAAAAAAGCGAAGAAATAGCTAAGTTTGGGCCTAGAAAAACACAGAAAAATCTTGCAGCAGCCAAGTTCCGACCAAGCAAAATCTAGCAGTAGCCAAGCTTAGATTATCAAAACAAACAAAACCTAGCAGCAGCCTGTAAGGCCCTCGGATCATCCAGCTTCGCTATTGCTCCAGCTTTGCGTGGCAGTGCAAACGAATTCATTTTAACACGGAAGTGTTTTATGCCGGGGTCCACCAAGTATATCCGTGACGGATATGACGTTGATATAATTAACACTACCAAATGAGAAAGAAAAAAATTGGGGGGACCCTTAAGCTTCGCCTTTAAGAGTTGAACGCGATAGCGATATCCCGTCCCTACTGCGTACTTCAATCACTTAGTGCATACTATGTAATGGGTAGTATGGTTTAAACCAGGAGAAATTATGCGCGGCAAATGTGGGAAATGTTTTCGAACTTGCTATGCACCCACTACGTGGTGTTAAGGGAATACGCGCAGTAAGGTGTGTGCCGTTTGTAATGGGTGGCTGGCTTTAAACTATGGAATCGTTATGATAGTCACATATTCTGACGCCCGATGGCAATTTACGCTTGTACCACGCAATATTCCTGGGATATTACATGTTATATTGCGACGCCTATATAAAGGACGCTTGCGTTTGCGAAGAATGGAAGTTATTTTCACTGCATTTCCAAGCAGAGGAAGTTATTTTCACAGTATATCCAAGCAGGCTGTGCGGTAGAACACCTGCTTGCCACGCAGACGACCCGGGTTCGATCCTCACTCGGACCCGAAAATTTTTATTATTTATTTTATTTGCATCTTTCTCGATTTTTCGGTCACGGACAAGATGATGATTTTTCGCTCACAACCAACGACGCCGACGCCGGAATTTCTGCGAAACGAGCTCTTTAACGCTATCGCGTTAAAATCATTATGAAAATATTCCCCCCGCCGGGAATCGAACCTCTGACTCCTGGCCCCCCGACGAAGGGCGCCCGGTTTCTTACCGACTAAGCCACCGACGCAGCTGGAGAGCAATCTGCAAACGCGCCTTATATATACCTCTTACACATTCTCTCTCGCACAGTGCTCCCTGTTGGCGTGGCGGGTCGGTGTCGCCGCCTGTGAGCGGGGAAGAGAAGTAATGCGGCATGACACTTACCATACTAGTAATACTAGCGCCGATAGCGCGGCGCACAATCTCGGAGGCCATGCTTTAAGTGCGTCTCGATAGCAGTGAAAAACATTGGCCGCGCTAGCATCAGAGAGTCGCCGATGTAGCTATGTTCTTTGCATTTAGCTTCGTGTTAGCGTGTGACGGCTCTTTGTCGGAGTAGTGCATCCTCCACACGCACCAACGTTGTTTCGCCGACGTCTACTTAGGGTGCGATAGCACCGACTAATGAAACTGCTACAGTGAGCGCGGCCGCAAGGCACCTATGTCGACGGGCGAATGTCGTGCCTTGGTGGAGCGAGACAGAGGCCAGCAGGAAGTAGAACGCCGGACAGTAGTGGCGTGCCACAACTCTACGCATCACTTTCGAAGCACAATTTCTGTTGTAAACAGCACATGTTATTTGAATATACTTAAGGCGCAGATAATCGTGTTATATCGAAATCAAGCTTTCAGAAATTGAAAAGCCCGATGAAAAGTTCTCGCTCCAAAAAATTCTAATTTCTAACAAATAAAATTCAGCAAAGATAAGATGCACGTTCTAAAAAGAAAATCACGCGACCGAGCAAACTGCGCGAGCCGCTGGAGTAGAAATGTCCAGCAGAGTTCAGTGATCTCACGCGCGCGGCACAAAACAAAGGCACGCAATGGAGCCACGCTCCGCACATTGTCCCACTGCGCGTAGTGTCCCAGTGGAGGCACGCTCCGCGCAGTGTTTCGCTCCGCGTAGTGTCCCAGTGGAGGCACGCTCCGCGCAGTGTTTCGCTCCGCGTAGTGTCCCAATGGAGGCGCGTCTGCACATTGTTCCGCTCCGCATATTATCCCAAACGGAGGCACGCTCCGCGTAGTGTTCCAAAGGAGGCAGGCTCCGCGTAGTGTCCCACTGGAGACACGCTTCGCGTAGTGTCCCCGCAGTGCCCCGACTACTTTGATTTTAAGAGGCGGCATTTTCCCCCTTCGGTTCATTGGTGAACCGAGAGAGCAGCCGAAGGCCTCGACGAAGGGCGCGAAGTTTCGCGCGGCGGCGTTGCAGTCGCCGGACCAGTGTCGTCCCCGCGGCGTCTTCCTCGCATAGACTGAGGCACGCCGTCATGAAGAAGACTTGCGTCGGACGTGAGCTTCTCCAGGCCTTTCAGCCGGGCGTCTTTCGCGGTTCCGTTCAAGCTCTGCGTGTGCAATAGGCGGCATTTGGAGTGATTATGTACAGTATCAACGGAAAAAAGATTGACACAAGTGACCGGTTGCCGCAGCGGCAAGACTGCGACACGCGGCGCTGCGCTCTTGCCTTGCGCGCCGATATCGATAGTGCCAAGCGCATTCCAATTTCCAAAGCAGGGGTGGCCGGCCAATGCACTCCAACAAGCAGCTTTTTCTGGGCGACTGCGAATTGCTCACACTTTCAGCGAAGAAAGAAAAAAACAAACAAATACCGTGTGCGTAGCCACATCTGCCGATAAGCAAGAACAAGCGTTTCTTTAAGATGCGGGATTTCGGATGGGCAAACAGCAAGATGGGCTGCTTTCAGCCGGTCCGCCGGCCACCCCTCCTTTGTAAAATGGAATGTGCTTGGCAATCTCACTATCGGCGTGCTCGTAACCAACAGCGCCGCGCGTCGCAATTTTACAGTAACCTACTGTAAAACTCCTACAGCGCGTATGTTCTACAGAAATTGGACAAAGCCCACTAATGAGCCCACTGGTCCACTAAAAATTAACAAGGGAACACACAGGCGGCAAACACCGATTAAGATTTGTTCAGCTTCTCTCGTTAACCATTTGTACCGAGTGCTTGGGCGGTGATTGAGCACGCACCGGCTCATGATGATGATCTCTTTCTATCTACGACGCGCGGCAAACCTCGACCATAAGAGGCCTGCCGTAAAAAATTGGCTGTGGCTTAACTCAGCTATGCTTGGTGTTCATAACGGGAGGTTGTTTAGCTTGGTTCTCTCTACGGTTACGCTTCTCGAGGCGCGCGGCTCGTTCTTCCTCCGTCTCCTCGGCTCGCTGCCTCCTCTTGATTTCGTTCCAACGATGAAGCCTGGCGTCTTTCTCTCCGACTCACTTTCCATATCTGTCGACGAACTCTACTGAGCCGCTCCTTCTGTATATACGATGGAACACCGGGTCCTCATCTGACGTCATGCCAGATGGCGCTGCCAGCTGCGGCGGTTACTAGGCAACGGCTCAGCTCGCGGTGTGGCCACCTACCACAGCGAAACGGCGAGAATACGGCCAATGCAGATACAAAAAACACTACCGTAACTGTCTCACGAACCACAGCTCTGCAGCAGCGCACAGGGAGGTGAGTGGGGGGAATAGAGCAGATAAGAGGAGCAGCCGACACGAACACCGTCAAGAAGGCCGGCGCCAGACTTGGTAGTAATGAAATTGCGGAAAATAACTTACGGCATGTTGAACATTCCTGAGAGAGTGTACGTCAAGCTGGGATTCCGGTCACGAATGTTCAACGTACATTAACTGTTGTTCAAGTGGGTTTAGAACGTTCATTTTTATTACTTGCATACAGTTCTCATTCCATATTTTTCTGGTATGCTGACTTACTTTAACTCTTTCAGTCCAGGCAAACCATAGCTCCAAAAATCACACATGGAATAGATGATATTTTAAAAACTGCATATTGTACTATAAAAGTAATCGCGCACTTTAAATCAGAACACAAATGCATAAAAACTCACCAAGTTTACTCTACCGTAAGGGGGGTGGGAAAAGTAATGGTGGGTGAGGAGAGTAAAGGATAGCATAGAAAGAAAGAGAAACGGAAATAGAGAGAAAGACATGCAAAAAGAGAACGAAAGAGAATCAAAGAGAGAGAAAGAAATAGAGAAAGAGAGAGAGAAAGAAAGGGAAGAGCGAGAAAGAAAGATTTGAAAGAGCAAGAAAGAGATAGGGAGACAAAGAAAGAAATAGAAATAAAGGAGCAAAGGAGCAAGTATAACCATGTATACTATAGTGTAGTATAGTATAGCATAGTATAGTAGAGTATAGTATACTATGTATAGTATAGCATGTCTAGTATAGCAAGGGGTGGGAAAGTTGAGAGATGAGAGGGTCAAAACCTAGCCTAACCAGGACCAGCTAGGTGCCCACCAACTCTGCTGTGACCCAGCCTTGAGCGAATCCATCTGAGCTGCGCTAATTTTTTTTTATGAAATGTTTTTCTAAATTTAAAGCGCAGTGTCCCCTTTAAGAAAATTAGTAATCAAATTTTGTTACTTTCTTGGGAGTAATGCTGCCATGTCTGGCCGGTGCCCAGTTAACCCCGACTACGCCGCACCTTATTGTACGCCGCGTGAGCGAGGACCAGCGCCGGCAAGTGAGGGAACGCCGCCCGTTTCTCCTTCGCGTCGGAGCACTCGAAAGACTCGAACAAGTGGTCCGCCTCCTGGGCCGCTGGCGACTCTGCGACCGCGGCCGCGTCCTGGAGCGCTCGGGCGTCCATGTTGCGCACGAGCTGCGCCGCGTACGTGAACCCCAGGCCTCCAAAGCGCATGGCCGCGGTGCCCGCGCCGTAGAAGAGCGGCGCGTGGATGGCGGCCGTCGCCACCGAGACTCCCTTGAACGCCGGGCTGTAGGTGGCCAGCGACGTGGGGTCGAGCTTGTAGAACTCGGCGGTGGCGGTGTGAATTCCTCTGTCGATGTGAAATGGACAACGCGGAGTGCGTAGGAATGTTGGATCCACGGCAAAAAAAAAAACTAAACCTACGCCTAGGAACAGGCGCCTAGGTGCAGGACCTGCGCTCGTCCTGTCCATTTCTTTCCTGTGTCCTGTTCGCAGGCGTAGCTTTAGGTTTCTTTACCATATGTCTTACCAACCAGTGTTGCGGAGTTGCGACTCCGGAATTGGAATGACTCCGGAATCATTCCACATTTTCGCGACCCCGGAATGGAATGGGAATGCAATGGGGACAACGCTTGGAGGAATAGGAATGGGAATGGGATTAAGCGCCTTTTGCACGGAATGGAATAGGAATGGAATTAGCTGTTTCCGAAAATAGAGCTCGTTTTCTTCTACGCGCTGTTTTTCAAACATCAAACATTAGTAAGTAAGAGCCTCAAGTTTAACATTAAAGCCGTATTTTTAAAATGGCTTGGCTGATTACAAGCACGGTACATTTATAAGCAACGTGCCTGTACTACAATTCTGTCCTTATATAGACCGTGTTGCTCCGAAGTTTGTCTCTATTCTTCGCGTAACCGTGGCTCTATGCCCTTGGTATCCGTCTTGCGGAACTCCAGCGGCGGCATACCCCCCCCCCCCCCTTAAAGCTTTCACAAGGTGTAAGAGGGGGGTAGATCTAGAGGGTTTTGTTCCCCGTTAACCAAATCTTAGTTTTCTACATATTCACGACCGCTGCAGACGCGTGGCAAAACTGCTTGGTCTTCTTGAACACTACTTTTGTCAGCATAAAAATACGCTATGTCGTTGTTTTAGCATTAACGCATTTAAGCTTAAACAATATTAAAACAACACCATTCGTTAAAACATGCTCACCATGAAAATACTATAGGCAGGGGGAGAACTGCCCCTATGGGAATTAGTAGGGTGGTTGTACTGCAAGAGATATGTCACCAAGCTACTATTCCCTCGACCTTGGTAACGTGTTTTGCGTACTTTTGCAGTTCTTAAGGCATCAGATAACATCGACCTTTATGGGTACGTTCATTCTTAAATCGATAAAGCTATCAAGATGCCTTTCCTACGTTGAGGAATTAAAGGAATGGAATTGAACTGCCCGGCCATTCCCGGAGTGGGAATGGGCTAAGTTTCTTCATTCCGAGGAATTGAAAGGAATGGAATTGCGGCAAAATCTAATTCCCTGGAATGGAATTGGAATTGGAATGGAGGCGCCCATTCCGCAACACTGTTACCAACTAGCCCCCCACCGCACGCTCATTAGAACTATACTGCAGTTTTCGCTTGATCTCTTTGCAATGATATATGTGTACAACCCAAACAAACCAACAAACAATAAAGCCAAGCAAAGGATAGAGGCATTATTTGTAATCTTCATCTGTAATGTGGCATTTATATAAATGTAAAGAAATTAAAGTGGACCAACCGACAACTTGTCGCTGGTAGAGACCGAACCTACAACCATCGGATAACGTGTCCTATGCTCTACCAATTGAGCTACAGCAGCGGTCATCCTCCCGTCAACTTTACTGAATATTTCTACGCGTATTTCTGTCCAATGATGTGGACAGGAGGACGACTGCCACCATAGCTCAATTGCTAGAGCACCCGACGCGTTATCCGAAGGTTGTAGGTTCGGTCCCCCACTATCGGCAAGTTGTCTTTTCGTCCACTTTAACTTATTTACATTTACATCGTAATTAGCACATTACAATTAATGACTGCAAATAATGTCCCCATGCTTTTCTTGGTTTCATTGTCCGTTGGTTTCAGAAGGTCGCACATAGCAAAGAAAACGAACCATCTATCCTTCCTTCTTTACGATATAAAATGGTACCTAATGATACACCGACTGCTCGGCATATCTTGACGAGAAAAAGCGCGACGTTGGAGGAGGGTAACCACTCAAAGTCTTTAGCTCACTTCTTATACAGTACATACTAGAAGATGCGCCCCAGTGACTCGGGCACACCACGGACGCTGGCAAAATACTGAGAACCGCGTACACAATCACGCCGCATTGAGACTGCTGGTCGCCTTAGCAATCTCACTAACTTCGTAGCACACACTCGCGAGGTAGCACAAGAAAGCAGCACACACATACACAAAACCTATAAAAAAAAGGCACGCCGTGGAGCGCCTCCAACTTCAAGTTTCACGTGTACCTGCCCTTCGTTAACTTGACTAGGGAATTTCTGGGTACACCTAGGTACACCAGGCAGCAAGTTTGATCGGCAGCACAGGGTAGCCAACATGAACCACGCCTACGCCGCTAACATTGGGTGATGTTTAGGTGGCTTTTAAATGCGAATGCATTTCTTAGTCAGGCTATGTCAGGCGTCGGTGTCCGCATCTCTCCGATCTCACTCCCTCTCCCATAGCAACAGCTGCGGGCGCGCGCGCTTATCCTCGCCCCTAGCAACCGGAGCAGGTGGTGCGGGCAGAGTAGCGGAGAGTGAGTGGAGAGGAGGAGCGCGCACTGGTGTGTGAGGGCGCTCGCATCGCGGCAGCTCGGCGGAGCTCCCGCGTGTGTGGAGAGAGTGTAGGAGAGGGTAGGTGCAGTACTTCGCCGCTCCTTCTCTCGCCGTTCGCTCTCTCTCCTCCCTGCGCCCCACTCTCCCGTCCGCTCGCTCGCACATATATAAAATAAAAAACAAAAAAGAAAAAAAAAGAAAACAGGCGCTGCGCCGTACTCCCGACCGGGCTGCAGAAATTAGGCGCGTTTTCCTTCTTCGAACCACAACCACCATATATAAACGGAGCGAAGTGCGCGCGAAATGCATTCGCATTTCCTCACCATTCCCTTTGGGGTGGTGGGGGCATTTTTAGTCTCATGCGAAGATGACGGCGCTAACCTTCCGAAAGAGCGCTGGATTCCCAGGCGGCTCGAATGCCAGTGGCCGAAGAATGCGCGCGAGCCGTCCACGGTGTCGCCGTAGTAGTTCAACAGTTTGGTCTCGTCGAAATTTGGCGGCAGCGGCCACACGACGGGGTGCGTTCCGAGAAGCATGTAGTACACCGAGTCTCGCACCAGCCTCCCGATGTTGCTCGAAGCCCGCACGGTGGTCACCGCCACCGAGTGCACCAGGTTCAGGGTGTCATCCACGGACTGCCTGGTGGCTGGCTGGACGCTCGTGGCGTGGCGAGTCGCGAGGAGGGTGCTGTAGGTGATGCTCACCTGCGCCCGCATTCATAGCAAACGTTTTAAAGGACCCCTGACAGTGCAATTTTTCGCTTCCGACCTAAATGGGAAACATTTCTTAGCGAACTAAAGGCACGCGTTTCTTTTCACGCGTTTACTCGCTTATCAATCGTCATCCAGCGGTAAGAGTAGCGTTTCCGGTATTGTGAAACTGTCGAGGACAGGCGAGGACAGGCGCCTGTCCTCGTCTGTCTCTACTTGTGCGTCGTGTTTAGTTGCGCTCTCACGATGGTTTCTACGTCAAAGCACCAACTCGCCCAACAGTAAACTCTTTTGTAATTTCCTAATACGCAAAAAGACGTTTTTTGTATATTTGCGTCCCTCTCAAGAGACACTAAAGAGAATAAAAGACAACTACAATTTTTAAATTTGTGACATCACCATTTTTGGCGGGATGCTTACTTGTGAGTCTTCTGGCATCGATTTTTTCATCTATTAAAAAAGCTATGCAGGTGATATTAAGAACGCTAGAGTTTTAAGAGTAGTTTATCAAGAGGCCACTTTAGTGTCCCTTTAAAGGGATACTGAACAAATTTTTTTCCACCGACTTTTTCAGCCCAATTGAAAAATTTGGTGCTGAGTTTGGCGGACACAACCTCCACTTCAGGCAGAAACTAGCGGAAAATAATTGATTTAATGCGCTTTTCATAAACTGCCACGTCTAGCGGCCGCGCCATGAACTAGAGGAGGTGACGTTCAACGTCTCCGGAAACGGGCGTGGCAGCCATAACAGCCGTCACCCGGTCTTTCAACCCATCCTGCTCTCACTTCGGTTCCTAGAAGTATAGTAAGAACGACACCGGCATAGAACAATGCTACCCGCGTGGGGCACTTCTTATCGCCCTCGTGGATGGGAGAAAGTAATGGTACATTCGACTGGTCGTTTGAGAGCGCTCTGACTGTGTTTGAAAGCGTTGAATCCAACAGCTTTAAAAACTCTTCAACGAGAACAAGCTGTTATGCAAGTCATGTTTCTCCTTCCTAATCATGTTTTGACCTAATAAGGTTAGTAGCAACGCTTAATTGTTATTTTACATAATTTTTCAGCGCCTGCGGAGCGCTCGAAAACGACCGGTCGAATGTACCATAAGATGTGTGCAGCGTGCACGCTGCTTTCCGCCGCGAGGACACGACGTCACAGCCGTCGATACGCAACTACTTGCGCGTAGACAATTCCCCAAAAATACTGTGCCCGAAAATATCCGAAATGAACCGTTTGTCGGAATAGTCGTGTCTCCCGAGTAGAATTGCAGCGTTTTCGTTTTAGGGGCGAAGCACCATAGGGTCGCACAATGTCCATCTGTTCCCCGGCGTGCTCAGTCGGAGCGCAGGTGCGACCGACTTTGTGTACGTCAAACGAGTATATGACGGCACAATAAGAGGCTGTTAACCAGAACAAAAAAAGGCCACAACGCGCACAACCGCCAACATTAAAATGACCGAACAAAAGGTTAACAAGAACGAAATAAAACACTGTTACCAGAACAAAATAAAAGGCCACAATACCATAAAAATACCGACACTTAAGCACCGCTCAATCGAAGCATCTAACAAAAAAATGTTTAACAATTGACTAATATCGATCATAATTGTTACAGAACAATATAAAACACCTAGAAGCACAAACCCTTTATACTAGTCGGCCATTTCAACGTAGACATTATGGACCTTAGAACCTAGCTTTGTCGTTGACGCTCACTGTCTGCTGTCATGGTGGTTGTGTGTATGTGTGTATGTGAATAAATTCACGGTTACCGAACTATCCCCGTGCTTCGCCCACTCATCATCATTCACTTCGTGGATATGCGTGGATTTTTTCCCCACTTTTTCGTCAATTTTCCCAATTTCATCGTATTTCCCCATATTTCTTGAGTGAGTATGAGTGAGTTCAACTTTTTTTTTTGTCGGCCTATGCTCGCAAAAGACTCCAGGTCTTCACCTGCACTCCGCAGAGAAGTCCCTGGTACAGGTTGCCGGCTGGGCCGAGGGCGACGCCTGTGGCTTCGAAAAGCGCGTTGCTCGTGAGGGCGCCGATCTGCTGGACGAACCACCAGACGGTGTGGTAGAGCAACTGCTCGGCCGACGTCGAACGGGCCAACTCGTTCATGGCGTCCAGGAGCTGGCGCGCGCTGAAGTGCACGACGTACTCCTCGCTGACACTCCAGCCCAACAACCGAGACACCGCCGCCGCCCAGGCGCGGCCGGTGAACTTGGGCGCGAACTCGGGCAGATCCGAGAGCCTGCCGTCCACGGGAACCGGGAGACGGCTGTTCGCTGTCACGCTCAGCACGCGGAGCACGTTGCTCTGGAAGAGCGAGAGATAATAAAAACATCCAGTTTGCTACCCTACAGCAAGGGGAGGGGGAAAAGGGAAAGGAAGATGCAAATGAAAGAGCAGAGGAATGCAGACACGAGAAAAAACAAAATGAGGGTGCAAAGCGGGCGAACTAGAGAGCCTACCAATAGTACTAGAATGAGTTGAGCGCATACGAGGACACGGACAGAAGAAGGAGACATACACACAGTGGCTCTACTAACAACAATGGTTAATTTCATTCACCTGCCGATCCATATACCAGTTTTGCGCACGACAGTCACGTGAACACGCTTCCAAAAAAAAACAACAAATCCCATTTGATAACAACCAAGGAAATACACCTCTACGAGATAGATAAACAGGGTGCATAGGCAATGACAGCAATTTAACGATACATGCGCAGAAAGTGCAATTCTTTATAGCACTCAGAGACATTGAGGGATTGCTAACACAGGCGTCACCAAGATGATCGATTTGTTCGGCTTCAATGATCAGCCTAGTGATTTCGGACTGGTTCCTGCTGACGACAACGGTCCCATGAAAGTTCGGTTTGCACGCACAACCATGGCAGTGTTGTGCCAAAAAGCCGTCAGGTGGCAAGTTGCCCACTTTGTTACAGTGCTCACTGAGCCGGACATTTAGGCAGCGGCTAGTCTGCCCTCCGAGATTGTGCACCGGCGCGCGACCTCGGAGGCCATGCACGAAGCAACAATCGAATCCGAAAGAAAAAAATTAGCACGCAATTAGTACGTTGTTGAAAGTAGCACAGATAGATGTCATTTCAACATTCCCACATTTGCCTCATTGACACTTTGATAATTAGGTGAGTATTTTTGGAGTTACAATTTTAATTATGACTAATTAATTAATTCTCATCAACGAAAAAATTAGTAGCGGCTACTACAGTATATTGGGAACAATATGCACTAGGTCTGCTTCGCGTAACGCCGTTCCTCTTTTTTTAAATCGTGCTGCGTGATAGCTGGGACACCCTGTATACGGAGTGGCCAGTGAACGGTTGTGCAGCGCGAGCAGTCGGTTTTTTCAACCAACTCGCTAGCAGACGCTGCCTGCGTCGGCGTCGCGAGGCGAGAGAGGGGGGAGCGTAGGAGAGGAGATAGAGGGGACGCGCATGCGCAGTGGGAGTGTGCATAGGCGGAGAGTTTTCATTTTGCCGGAGGGGGCGGGGCCCGGCTTACTCTTTTTTACATTGTTATCCCTCTCGCTTCATTAATATATATATATATATATATATATATATATATATATATATATATATATATATATATATATATATATATATATATATATATATTAGACGAAGCGACATACTGATATCGCGCCTACACAGCGATATCAGTATGAATATCTCTTGTGATGACTCCCGATTTATTTTTCAACTTACACAAAGACATTGATCCTCCTCGCAACGCTTGGCTGAAAGCGAAAAATGCTATATAGGCTGCTACTAGGTGACTGCATCACATAAAGTCGATTCCCGCAATGAGTAGGACCCGCCTACTTTCTTTATTGGCATGCATTACTTTGTTAAAACATGCACCAGACATAAAACAGTGGCCTAAGGCTGGTACAGGAAGCTTTAATTTTCAATTTGTGATGGCCAAAAATAATAATCAGGCGGTAGAAAATACTATGGAACACTAAGAGGTCGCCTCAGTTGTTTCTTAACACAACATATTCTGCACATACTAATCACTTTCCGGGGAATTATAAACTGAGTGTTTCACTTGTCACTGGTCCATGATCGGAATTTTAAAAGCCTGAAATGAAAAAGCGGGTATAAACAGCCCCCTGTGAAATAAATAGCTGCCAGACAGGAGGCCATACGCTCGTTGTCAATGGACGGGGACCTAAGCCAAGCTCTTAAAATATGTCCCGGGCAGGCGCCGGAGGGGGCTCTGCCCCCCTCCCCGTGAAGCCGTCCGGGGGGGGGGGGGGCGAGCTCCCCCGAGCCCCCCCCGTACTCTCCGCCTATGGGAGTGTGGACGCCGCGGGCAGGGATGCCTGGAGGAGAGAGAGAAGGGGAGGCGCATGCGCAGTGAGGGTGTGGTTGCCGCGGGGAGGGATGCCTAGAGGAGAGAGAGGGGGGAAAGAAGGTTTTTTATTTTTTTTTAAGGGTTTGCGCATGCGCAGTAAGGGATGTCACGCCGCACACCGGATTAAGCTCCGCCATAAGATGCTTCACATCTAAAAGAGTCGCGCGTTGGGATCAGCCTCACCTGCACAGCCGCGCTCTCTTCCCTCAGGAACTTGATGTAGGAAGGGGAAGCCAAGGACGGTTTCGCGCCGCCGTCGTAGACAACCTGGATGAACTGCTCCACGTACGTGGCGTACGTTGTGTTGAGCATCGCGTGCAGCTGTTGCCAGAACGCCGCCAGCGGCTCCGGGTCGATGATGATGATGCTGGAGGCGTTGCCGGTCATGACGAAGTCGAGCCGGAACCACAGTGGGACGAGCCACTTGAAATGCGACAGTGCCGTTCCATAATTAGTTACTGAAAGTTGTGTGTACTAAATGGCGTTAAATGCGCCATTTACCGTTACAAACTATTTCGATAAACTAGGAATGTAAATTGATAATGTTAATTTCTGCACCCGTCGTTGTGGTCTAGCGGGTCCAGATATGGGTGCCCGACTGCATAGCCCCCCCCCCCCCCCTCCCTGTTATGTCAATGTATGGGGCTTACTTACTAACGCAGACGTTGCAGATAACTTGCTTGGTGTGTTTTGACAGCCACTTTCTGTCATATTTCGAGTATATCTTTCTCGAAGAACGAAACCGCGTGAGCTTGCGGCCGCACAAAGTCCAGTCGGCATCGGGGATGCCATGTTTTACTGAAAGACAGGCGTAATAAGGGGAAAATAGACAACCACCCGTTCCCCTTATTAACCCTTCCGCCACCTTGCGGGATTCCGCAGAACTCATTTGCATTACTTCAGAGACAGGCGTGTATAAAACGTGGTGCTGTCCAAGAAATGAAAAAAGAAATAAAAGATATAAAGTTTTCAATGACTTTTTTTCCACCGTCGGCTTCCCACGCTGGTTTTATATTTACATTTAAGAAAGCTTTACCCATTCGAGCTGGGTAACTCTGAAAATTGGAAAAATGAAATGAGGTACTTTTTCTGGAAGCGCCAACAGGCAACCATTTCGGTTCTGTAACTTCTACAGTGCTGCAAAGAAAAGTTGTCGCCGAGTATAATGAAAGCTACGCACGGATATTTTTTATACATAGTGTGCATTGACGTCACCGCGGCCGCCATCTCTGGGTACCTGCTGGTTGAGACGCCGCGTGAATTCTTACTCGAACGCCCGGAGCAAGAAACTGTGACATCAGATTAGTGCCAGGTGCCCCTCGCGTTCCTTTGTGTTCACCCTTGGCGCGACTGGCGAACAGAAGAAAGTGGGGGAGCACAAAAGAACGCGGGGACGGAACGACGGTGTGTGCTCCCCTGCACTGACACTCTCTAATGAGATAATTAGTCATGGTAGCCGCCATGTCTGGGTACCCAGCGCCGAGAACCTGTCTGTGACGTCACATGAACACTATGTATTGCGATAACAATTATATGGACAGTCTCGGCGGGTTTTTGCCGTCGCCGTTGCCGTCGCCGCCGCCGTCATTTCGCGTATAAAGTACAAATTGATAGAAGCCCCAGCGCATCGTACGTTCTACCCGCGGGTAACAGTGCGGGAGCAGGGGCGACAAACGCGGCGGAAGTGGACATCAAACGAGCCGGCCCATCTCCGTCGCTCCGAGGCGTATGCGATAAGATCCCCCCCGCCAGTTCGACGAGCCGGGGAATGCTCAAGAAGAGAGGAAACGCCCCGCGCGTCTTTAACAAGCGCGGAAAGACGCGAGGGGGGGGGGGGGGGTGTCCCTCATGCAGCCACTGCGTCCTTTGGTTTTACGAGCGCGGTCGTCGCTGGCGCACGCGTTATCTCGCAATCTCAGCAGCCGACAGCGGGCGGCTGGCTCCTACGTGCTCCGCTCTCAATGCGAGGACATTGTGCGAACAGTGTCCCTGGAGCGGCCGTATGCTCCTAAACCAGCATTTTGTAGATTTGCGTCAGATCGGATCCAAAAGAGTTAGCTGCCACCCTCACATCGAATAACATTAGAATTTGTTGCTATCGCATTCATTGCTTCACCCTTGCGGTGAAACTGTGACATTTTTTTTTCGCTGTTCCGCAATAAAGAATGCTAGCGCCGATTTTCGTCGCTATACTGTTACAACGAATATAAGATATACCGAACTAATTATGGTCATCATTTTACTTCGTTATAATGACATTCGAGTTACCTTTCCGCTGAGGATGGCAAGTGCTTCGAGCAGCCCAGCATACGTGGCGTCGCGGTACTTGAGCGCCGCGAGGAAGTTGACTTCGCCGCTCAGGAACTGCTTGAAGGCCTGCAAGCCGGCATACTCCTGGTCCGGCCGTGCGGTCATGCAGAGCCCCATGAACTGGACAGGCCGGTCCTCCAGGTTCACGCCGTCGCCGGTGCCGTTCATCCGAGCCAGCGCCAGCAACGAGTCGGCAATCAGCTGCGTTTCGACACCGAATGTGCATAAATTAGACAACGCCATCGTGTCCCGTAGGATCCCATTTCCTAGTAAAAGGGCAATGAATGAAAGAAGCGAATTTTGTTCGTCTTTGTGTACATTACAACCTTAGTAAAGACCAACAGATAATGAAGCCAAAAAGTTAAAGAGGACGTTAACTGTACTCTTAAGTGTATTGTATTAATTACGATATAGATGTAAACGAAAATACAACAAGCCGCCGGCAGGGACCGAACCTTCAGCCTTCGAACAACGCGCCCGATGCTCTACAAATTGAGCTACGGTGGTGGCCGTCCACTTTGTCGGGTTTTAATGCGATAGCGTCAAAGAACTCGTTTCGCAGAAATTTCGGCGTCGGCGTCGTTGGTTGTCAGCGAAAAATCATCATCTTGTCCGTGACCGAAAAATCAGAAAGATGCAAATAAAATAAGTAATAAAAATCACTTTTGAGATGGAGCGAAGAGCGCGCTTTAAAGGTCGTCGCCTAGCTCGTTGCGATGCGCGCATGCCTCCTACCTACACCCGCCCTACAGGGCGTGGTCGCCCGTGCGCGCGCGCTTATCTCGTGATGGAGGCGGTGGGTACGTCTTGTGCTTTCACAGCAAAGCTTGCGATGAAGTTACAGAGCACACGAAGGTCACTTCGCTCGCTGCAGCAGCCACATTTGCGAAAGGAGCGCGCTGCTTAAACATAAAGAACTTACAACTGTGACAGATGTTAGTTCGCGCTCATCCTGTGGAATCTTTTGGTGCGTCCTTGGTGCTTGAGTAGCGCGGTGCAAGTTGTGAGCTGCTTGCCGTTCTTCGTGAGACGTCCCAATTTGTAGCCATCGCATTCGTTGCTTCGCCCTTGCGGCGAAACTGACTTTTTTATGTGCTTGTTACTGCCATCCTAGCGCAGGGTTCACGATATGCTGTATCCAGGTGTATGTTAACAATTTCAGCTATATCACAACGGTTAAATCATGATCATGGGCGTTAGTTATCGGGATGGAGATGTACCACTATGGGCGTCAACGTGGCTGCATTCCGCGTCAAACAGTGCTATATCTGCCAAACACGAACAGACATTTTACAAGCTCTCATATATCAATGCACAATAAGCGCTCAACTATACCTCTGTGAAGACCCGTTTCACTTTCGTGTTATACCGATTCCTATGAGGGAGGGATCAGCAATGTCTTTTAGATGCGAAGCAGCTATTTGACTCACGTG
Organism: Rhipicephalus appendiculatus; assembly: GCA_030522465.1. NCBI lineage: Eukaryota > Metazoa > Arthropoda > Arachnida > Ixodida > Ixodidae > Rhipicephalus > Rhipicephalus appendiculatus. The sequence goes on along the minus strand of JALIZH010012784.1, from coordinate 1,082,493 downwards.
TGTAACGCCGTACGTTACGTAAGTCCGTACGAATGCGCCGCAACGCGTTCCCCTCGCCGTAGGTGTTGGAGCGTTGCCAAGTAGGTCACGCCACAGCTGCGCGTTGACACAGGCTCCCCTCGCACGCTTCCCTCGCAGGTGCGCGCTGACTTCACTCTCTCCCTCACCCGCAGCATGCTCGCGACAGCGTCCGCAGCTGCCGGCTGCTCCACCCGCTCGCAACACCTCTGAACGTGTCACTTCTCTCTCGCTTCACCCTCTCCACCGCCCGCAACGCTCGACCGCACGTCGAGTGGAAACACTCTTTCGACTCGTTTATCTGCGGTGGCGCCCGTTTCAACCGGGTCAACGCCGTGCGCACCGCTGCTGCTTCGCATCCCATCAGGGTTCCCTTCGGGGTAGATGGTCCAAGTTTTTTTTTTTATCTCACTCCCAATGCATGATTAGTACAGCTTAATTGACTTCTCCCCTCGCTTACCACGGGTCAGTGGAAGACCTGCGCCTATAATCATAATTTTTAGGGTTTTACGTACCAAAACCACGATGTTATGAGGGGCGCCGCAGGGGAGTGCTCCAGATATTTCGACCGCCTAGGGTTACTTTACGTGCACCTGCATCTAAGTACACCTACACCTCGGCCTGCGTGTATGTTTGTGTGTTGGCATTCATGTATGCGTATGCGCGCACATGTGGGTGTGTGTATGTACGCATGTACATGTGCGTATGTACATGTGTGTGAGCATGTACATGTACTGGCTACGGGCCTGCCTATGGGTATTTGCCGAGGAATGCGCGCGCGCACAGACGCACACACACACGCGCGCACACACACACACACACACACACACACACACACACACACACACACACACACGCAGCACACACACGCACTCACATGGAGACGGACCTCGTGTGAAATCGTACCCCACCTGCTCGGTGAGCGACTTGGCGAAGGGCGCGTGCTCGCGCTTCCAGGCGGAGCACACGAAACGGCCGAAATCGTCGCACGGATCCCAGGCTGACGCCACGCTCGAGGACAGCGCGGCGGCGTGCGCAACGCAGTCCGTCGTGTTGCACACCGGGAACGGCCACGACGGGGTGGTCGCCTCGGTTCCGTGCATGTACAGCCGCAACAGTGTGAGGACCACGAGCAGCAAAACGATGGCGCTGAGAATTATGGCGACGATGACCGTCTTGAACCCGCCTTCAGCCGATTGTGAGACCAGCTGAGAATACGGAACAGAGAATGCATAAGGCGTTGAGAACACTGCAGGTTCATACAAGGTGTTTTTACGGAATATAAAAGCAAAAACAACACGAAAATGCCGTTGCTGAAAAAGGTTAAACCAAACCTGTCGCCTGTCGAGCCGTCACAGTCGAACCCGACTGTATCGAACTCTGGTAAATCGTATCATCTTTTATATCAAACTATATTTTCGAACACCACAACGTTTTAATGGCACTGCATATAGGAAAATCTAACATCGAACCAAAATAGCCGGAACGCTTGATGTGTCGAACATGGGACAGCGTGAAACCCCCGAGAAGGTGGCTTTCCCTCGCTAATTTTCGGCTTTTCCTCACGGAAGGGGACTTTCCCGAATGCATTTAGGAGAGCGAGCGGTGTGACTATCGCCGAACGTAGCGAGTATAAACTACCGCTATCCATCACCTGCTTCCTCCCATGATGCCGGTTCCTGCAGGGCGGGGTCGCCGTTCGCTTTTCAGCTCGTTTTGCTAACGCGATGAATGCCGTAAGACAGGCGTGCTGTTCTACGCAAAGTTATAATCAATACTGTCGTCAGTGGGGAAAAGAAGCCTTAATTACGTCGCCGCTGCGTACGGCATCCCAAGAAGCACGCTGAGTGTGACATTCAAGCACAAGGCCGACATTAGGGCCAAGGCATACTAGACCCTTCCGGCACCCGAGAGCTGCGTATGAAGATTTCGAGACGCTATTTTCAACGATACCACATTTTGTCGCGTATAACCCGCCCCGTACATATAACCTCGCATTCATAACTACAGATTACGGAGAAATATAGCACTTAAACAAAAAACACGTATTGCCTATGAAAAGGACTTGCTTATATTGTTGTGAGCAGTGCCATGTAGCCAACTTTTGCACCCAAAGTACAATAATTTCGTTAGAAGTTGTGTATCGAATTATCAGATATAACGAACTAATCCGCGTACTCATGCGAGTTTGATATACGCGGGTTCGTTTATAGCAGCAACTACACCCGAAAGCACGCCGCAGAGTTTTCCCGAGCGCTGAAGCCCCCCGTGCGACAAGCAGCGGCCCGCTCGCCACATTTCTCTTCGCAACCTGCGCTGGAGTCGAGGGACAAAAAGTTGTCTGGAGGCGGGTCACGTCAGCCGGTTCACGCCTCTCGCCAACCGACGAAGAGGGGTGCGCGGGAGAAGAGAACAAACCGTCACTGCGCATGTCCGTTGCTATGACGACGCACGTGCTAGGAGCGAGAGGAAGAAATTGACGCCGCCTGAGCTTCAAGGTCAAACGCATGCACAAGATTGTTTTCTGGCTTTGTCCCGGGATGAGCAAAGCTATCGCTCTAAAGAAGCGAGGGACCAGAAGAAATATGGGAGATAAAGCACTGACATCTGATTTACAAGTCAAAGGTACGATAAATCGTTCAACACCGTGGAGCTAACGTTTCGATAGAGGGACTTGTCTTGTTCAAGGCAGAGAGCAGCTGAACTTCCTTGTGTAGCTATTGCCATGACCATGTCAATGGACATGTTAATGTAAGCCTTTCTCACTCTCTACAAATTTAAGCATTCGCGCACCAGATGTGAAAACATTATACATCTCGCCTGGCTTCTACTTTGCTGGAACGGTCACTATATGAGTTGTGGGTACAGGTTTTCCTGGCTTTGTTTTAGTAAGTGCGGAGCATTTGAGCTGCCTTGGCAGTCGTCTCATGTCGTCGCTAGGCTTCATACTCAAAGTACGAAGATATGTCGAAAGAGGACGCCATACTTCATTGACATATTTCACTGTTGACAAGTTAACAAGAAAGTATGCCAAGAGAGGGCGCCACTGCGTCACAAGTGAAGCAGTGAAGGTTCCCTTTCCCTCCACGGACGCCAAGCAGGCTGCAAGTTGGGAACGCCAGCACGCCCTTGCCTGAGAACGCCAGCGTCGCCGACGGGATAATTCGTTTGTCCGAGCCAGCGACAGGGTTGCCGTTGGGTGGACATAAAAAAGGCGCCAGAACTCACGCCAAAAGTAGCCAAAGTAGCCGTGTCATTTGATATTATCGCCGAATTTCTAGCCAAATAGAACAGAAGGGGTATTATCAACAGAGTCTTTCATATGAATAAATAAAACCATTTTGAATAAGTAAAAACACAAGTTTAAAAAAGAGCCATGGTGCCAACTGGAAATTTTCGTCCCCAGCGAGGTCCAAAAGTAGCCACTTTGGCGCAGAGTAGCCACCAACGGCAACCCTGGCAAGCGATGCGCTTGCGCCGGCACTTAAACGCAGATGTACGGAAGAGAGAAGCGGAGGCGAAACGCCAACAAATGCGAGGAAACCCTCAGCTTCGGAAGACTCAAAAATTTGTTTACGTGGAGGCACATCTTTAATCTGAAGGGGAGGCCGGGCGGGCAAGTGCGGTCGAGTGTCATTTTGTGCTCTGTGTCCCCATAAAAACTAGCAGTCCCGTGTACGAATACAACCGATGAGCGAAGCTCCTTAGAAATGGGACGCACGCGGCGTTCGGCGCGCGCGGCGTTTCATTGTCCAGGCAACGTACCAACCACTGGGCGGACGACAAGGTGAAGCGATGGTTTCGCGCGTTCGCCGGTTTGAGGGGTGAGTGCAGAGTCGAAGAAAGAGGGAGAGGGAGACTAATCAGCCTCCGTTTCGTATGCGTTCGTATTCTCGCGCTTTGCGCATCGTGCAGACGCCGTCCGCGTCCCAGCGCTCATAAAGCTCATTTATCCTCCCGCGTGAGAGGAGACGCCACAGCTGGCACGGTGCCACGGAGCTTCAACGGCGACGGCGGGGTGCCGGCCTAAGGAGCTTCGCTCCTAAAAAGAAATTACGGGAGGGGCACGCGCCCGGTGTGCCACTACGCCACTGCTCAGACGCAAGCCGAGCGCCAACAAAGACAGGAGAATCTCCTGCATCGATTCCGACAAACACAAGCCAAGCGGCAACAGAGGCAGACGAATCCTCTGCTCTGATATGCATTTTGTAGAGCTACCACGGTGTGGAATTGGCGCGGTTTTTTCGACCTGCGTTTTTGGGGACGGCTACGACATCAATGTTTACTAAAGTGACAATCACAAAGCGCCAGGCAATGCAGTTTTCAAAATCCGACGGTTGCGCCAGAATAAATAGCCTAGCGAGTAGACGCAGCAAAATCCGGCCCGCCAGTCCATATATGTATTTTGGGAGGTGGATGAAAGAGGGGGATCACGAATACATACCACACCAATGGTGTTATGGACGCACCCAGGCATGCGTGCGCAGGACTCCCCTTCAGGGGGGGGGGGGGGGCGAAGGTTCTTCGCAGGGCCCCTATTATCAATGTGTCAGGCTGACTTTGCGCCTCCCCCCTCTTAGATGACTAGGAACAAGGTCTAAATGGTATATTTTAACACGAACAACAAAGTAATCGCCATAATTAACATTAAAATCGCTAAAAGCTCTCCGGAAACATGCGACTGACGCAAGCGCTGCACAAGAGACCACGCCACCACCTCGCCCAGCACGCTATTGCTTCTCCCACCAGCGCTTCTCCGGTGTCTTCGTCGCTACATCTGAAGGGGGGAAACAATCTGACGGAACTCGTTGCAGACAACAGGTATCTCAACTGCCGTAAGCACAAATTCGATAAAGCGAGATGTGCTAGAGAAACAATATACATGCTTATCTCAAACAGGGTTGCCTTTGGTGGCTACTTTGCGCCAAATTGGCTACTTTTAGACCCCGTTGGCGACGAAAATTTCCAGTTGGCGCCATGGCTCTTTTTTAAACTTCTGGTTTTACTTATTCAAAATGGTTTTATTTATTCATCTATTTATTTATTTATTTATTTATTTATTTATTTATTTATTTATTTATTTCAGTACCCTCAGGGCCCGAGGGCATTACAGAGGGGAGTGGGTATACATTTTTAATACAACAAACATAAAAAAGAAAAACTTGGGGTTACATAAATACAATAAAAGTAATCAAGAATTAACAGCGCACAATCAAAAAACAAATACAGTTGGTTAAGAATTCAAAGCACAACAAGGTCTCCTACAATAAGGAAACAAGGCGAATGAAAAAACATTCAAGCGCAAGGACGAGCCTATGAATCAAACAAGGCATCGTCGCAACAGCATGTCAAAGTGTTGGCGCGTTCAAATATGAAAAACACAAAGGTTACTAAAAAATGAAAATACTATAATCCTAACAAAAAAAAAACCCTTATGACAAGAACAGGTTAGTTACAGCAGCTTTAAACTTAGAGTTGTCAATAATCTCGACGACAGATCGCGGAAGGTGATTCCAACTTGCTGACGTACGGGGGGATGAATGAATTGTAAAAATGGTTGGTGTGGCATGTGGGAATACCAACCTTATGACGATGGTCCATGCGGGCAGACACGTAAAATGAAGGGGTTATCAATTTATTTTTGAGAATCGGATTGTCGTAATATACCTTGTGGAACAGGCAGAGGCGAGATATTTTCCTACGTTGTGAAAGCAGAGGTAATGATAAACTTGCTTTCATGGAAGTGACGCTGGAGGTGCGATGATAATTAGAAAGAATGAAACGAGCAGCCCGGCTCTGGATGGATTCAAGCTGAGAGATGAGCGTTTCTTGACTGGGGTCCCACACAGATGCAGCATATTCCAGTTTGGAACGGACTAATGATTTATAAAGAAGTAATTTTACAGGACTAGAGGAGAGATAAAAATTTCGGCGTATAAAGCCCAGCGTGCGATTAGCGTTATTGGTTACATGATCTACATGCATCTTCCAAGAAAGATCAGAAGAGATGATTACGCCTAGATATTTGTAACAGGACACAGATTCCAGATTAGTATTAATAAGATAATAAGAGGGCAGTGTTGTATTGCGACGTGAAACGCGCATGTGCTTGCATTTCTTAGTGTTTAATTCCATATTCCACGTGTTAGTCCAGTCACGAACCCGGTTTATATCAGGTTGAATAAGATCTACATCAGAGTCACTGTTAATAACACGATATAGAACGCAGTCATCAGCGAACAGGTTAATTGATGAACATAGATTATCAGGTAAGTCGTTTATATAGATGAGAAAAAGCAAGGGTCCCAGCACAGAGCCTTGAGGCACCCCCGATTCAACAGCAGAAGTGATGGACGAGGTGTTATTAACAGTGACAAATTGGGAACGATCAGTGAGAAAAGAGTGCAGCCATTGAAGAACGTTAGGATCAATGTTAAGTTTACTGAGTTTCAAAAGAAGCACTTGATGAGAAACCTTGTCAAACGCTTTTGAGAAGTCTAGGAATATGCAGTCGACAATGGAACCTCCGTCAAGGATGGAATTTAGATCATGCGTGAACGACAAAAGTTGTGTTTCACATGAAAATGACTTGCGAAATCCATGCTGATGATCCGTAAAAAAGCCATTTGACTGTAGAAAAGATGTCAGGTGAGAGCAAATAACATGTTCCATAATTTTACATGTAATGCACGTAAGTGAGATGGGTCGATAATTATATGGAGAATGCCTATCCCCAGACTTGTGCAAGGGAATCACCTTCCCTACCTTCCAGTCTTCCGGAACGCGACCCGTCTGAAGTGATTGCTGAAATAGATTAGTGAAAATTATGGCACTGTATGTCGCGTAATAAATGACCCGAGCCCTAGGCCAAGACGACCATCTTTTATTCTCCAGCTCGTGCTAACTTCCTCTTTCTCTTTGTCCTCCTGCTTGTTGCCTCGCGGCCGCAATCGTCCGCAACATACTCCCAAGGGGCCAAGGCGATCACGAGGCAGTTGAATCTCTCTGACTTGCCTCCAGAATGTATAACTTCTGAACGGGTCGTTTTATGGTGTGATTGCTGGAACTCTTCGGCCACTTCCTCCGCTGTCTTGGGTTCCACTTCGCCAGCGTACTCGCGCTTTTCTTCATCAGAGATGGCCCTGCAGATTTCAGTGAGTGCAGCCAGGGACCTTTTGATCTTTGGCGGCTCCTCGGTCATGCCAAGGGTCACGGCCGGGCCCGTGCCATCTCCCGACTGCGCCAGGGGCAAGACTGGAGGCTCATTAGGGGGCGTAGAAGTCGCAGACGAAGCCACGTCCAACTTGGCGGCCAGCGATGACCTCGGATCAGCTGCAGCCGCCGCCACTGCCGCGGCCACCACTTTGACAGTCGCGTTCACAGCCGCAGCCGCAGCCACGGGGAGGCCCTTGGCGACCACACCACGCTGCAGCATGGCCTGCATGTTCTTGCGGGCGGCTTCCAGAAGCTGGGACTTATCCACCTTGACCACCCAGGGCTCCCTTTCCCGGGCTCCCTTTCCCGATGAGCAAGTCGCGTCGACCAAATCGCTCCGTCAAGGTCCTGATGGCGATCGCATAATTGTCCTCCGTGAGTCTAATGCCTTCGATGGCTCTCTTCGCGGCGCCACTCAAATACGAGAGGAGGTACTTAAACTTCTCAATCGGCAGAAGGTCTTCATTACGGTGGATCGTGGCACTGAAGTGGTCCCAGAAGGTCTGCCAGTCGCGAAGTGCGCCGGAAAATGTAGGTATCTGAAGTTTCGGCAGGACCACTGTTCGATGACGCGGCACGGTTGCTGGACCGGGTGTCCCCTCTGTTACACGAGGTGCAGCGTCAATGACCTCGTTATGCGCTGAGCTGCCGGCCCCAACGACGTCGGCGTTCGGTAACGTAGCCTCGGGCCTTGAAGTCCTCGTTGCCGTCGCTGTGTTGGCGTATTCGCGCAGGAAGAAGCGCGCTCGAGACACGGCGTAGGACACCTTCCGGTCGTATTCTTCCGCGGCCTCGAGCTCTTCGTCATAAGCGTCATCGTCCGTGGCGTCGAGGATTTGCTTGTTGAGGTTGCCGAGCTCGACGTTCTTCTGAGTCAGGTATGTAACGTGAAAATCAACTTGAGCGGCATCGGGAGCCGTGGCCTGAAGTTCGTCGGTCAGGAGCGTAATGGTTCGTGTGACGCTGGCCCTGACGACGCCACGGTTCTTGCGGAGCCGCTCCAATGATGCCATGGAAGCTGGAAGTCTTGGAAGGGCGATGACCTGGGGGGTTTTCGGCACCAAAAAGAATGTCGCGTAATAAATGACCCGAGCCCTAGGCCAAGACGACCATCTTTTATTCTCCAGCTCGTGCTAACTTCCTCTTTCTCTTTGTCCTCCTGCTTGTTGCCGCGCGGCCGCAATCGTCCGCAACACTGTACACTTTAGTTCTAATTAAAAACTTGGAATTGATGTCGTCAACGCCACATGATGATGAAACTTTTAGGTTTTGTATTTTTTCTATACCAGCAGTATCAAAGACAACAGGGTCCATTGTAAAAAAAATCAGTACCGGCATAGGCGGGAGTTACAGAAGACACATTTTTTGAAAAAGCAGAAACGAATACAGGGTTTAGGACATTTTCGGATTCGTCAAGATGGATTAGGTGATCGCCTGCATCTTTTAGGGTGATAGGTGAATTGTCTCTTTTATTGACTACATTCCAAAATTGCTTAGGGTTAGTAATTAAAAGAGATGGTAATGTAGTATTGAAAAATAAATCCATTGGCACGCTTGAGGGCTTCTTTATATTCAGCAGCCACGGTTTGATAAGCACTCCAACGTTCTTGAGTGCTGGTTAGCTTTGCAGAGCGGAAAATGCGTTTTTTCTTATTGCGTAGTCTTCTTAGCGATTGACTGAACCATGGTGATTGCCGGTTAGATGTGATGACTATGCGTGGTACATATTTTTCTATGAGTGATAGAACCTTTTCTTTAAATAAAGTCCAGTTATTATTCACAGAGCGATCAAAAAAGTTCTGCATGTAATCATCCAAAAAAGCAGAGAGATCACGATTAATAGCATCGAAATCTGCATGTTTGTAGTCCCGGATATATTTTTTGTGGTTGCTACTGTGAGGCACTGTGCAGGCGAAAGAAAAAATGAAGCAGCGAATGATCACTTAGCCCCGGTAAGTAGGATACGGAATTGAAAAGATCAGGCGCAGTGGTGAGTACTAGATCTAAGATGTTAGAAGTGGTAGATGTAATTCTTGTTGCCTGCGTCACTAGCTGGGACAAGTTGAAATCGTTGCACAAATTCAAGAACGCGTCGCCCACACCCGTGAAGGGATGACAAGTGGAATGCACGTTAGACCAAACTATATTCGGGAAATTAAAGTCACCTACTAAAAGGAGCGGACTATTCGGATACCGCACTGTAATCATGTAAATGACATCATGAAGCTCGTCAACAAAAGTGGATGGACAGGATGGTGGCCGATAACAAACGCCCAGTATCAACTTCTTAGAACACGTCTGTGTTCAGAACACTTCTTAGAACACATCTATAGCAAAGACTGTGTTGATAATACCGCTTCTGTTCTGTTTGGCTAGAAATTTCGCGATAATATCAAATGGCATGGCTACTTTGACTACTTTTGGCGTGATTTCTGGCGCCTTTTGATGTCCACCCAACGGCAACCCTGATCTCAAACATTGACGTCATCGACGGTTGGGTAAACGGAGCTGTGGGAACTCTACGAACGGGAATCGATGGGTGCCCGTGCTACGCACTTCAGGGGTCACAGTTGTGGAGCTGCATTTAGCGCAGCATTTAGAACACCAATCGCTACACAATTTTTCTTCTTCCAGACCCCTTTCGCGGCTGCGCACAAGAGGCTGGCTTGTTTCCGGTTGACTCTGGAGGCGATAGTTTCTGGCGAAAATTTTCGCTCGCTGAACGCTTAATGGTGAAAATGTAATTATGGAAGGCGTTAAGAGTAATTACCCAGCTCCGTAACCTTGTAGTCGTCGCTGGCTCGTCAATGTCGGTCTTGAGGTCATGGTGGGTTTTCGACGCCACGTTCTTCAAGTTCGACGTATTCAACTCCTCGCGGGTCGGCCTTCTCACGTAGAAGGCAAACTTATTTGGCCCTACCATCAAGCTGAGGCGCCGTATCGACCCCTTGCGTTGCGCCTGGCGGGTTGCCGCGTCCGTGGTCGCCGTCGTCGCAGGAGCTGCATCTGGCCAGGACACGCACAACTGTTAGCACCACAGACCAGCGTCACTGCCACAAGTGATTTAGGCGCCATATGTCGATCACACACAGTCTCCCACGATTGTTTCAAACGGGTACTGTTTGTTTCTTTCAAAAACAGTAGCACAATGCTTTGGGAGTTGGACACGTCTGTATATTCAGAAAGAACGTGTTCGTATACCATGGCGGCTTCACGGCTATGACGTTGGCTATGGCGAGGACGCTGATTCGATTCCCGCCAATGGCTGACCGCTTTAGATGGGGGCGAAATCTAAAACCGCGAGAAACACCAGAAGCGCCACTATAATGCATTAACCGGGCATGTGACGTATAAATCCGGCGTGCCACTATGTGAACACCTTCTTCTGGCGAGAAGCCCCAGCAGCACCGCTGTAACCAATATATCCGGCGTGCCACAACACTAACGTTATACAATTTCGGCAGAAACCCCAGCAGCCCCAACGTAAAGCATACGCCCCGCGTGCCGCTGAGCCAACGTTATCCTCTTCCGGCGCAGCATCACCGGCGTAACGCATATACCTCGCCGGTGACGCATAGATCCGGCGTGCCACAGCGCTACTTTATGCACTTCGGGCTAAAACCACCAGCAGAACCGGCGTAACGCATAAACCCGGCATGCCATTGTGTCAACGTTACATTCTTCTGGCGAGAAATTCCAGCGGCACCGACGTAACCTAAATCCGGCGAGCCACAACAATTTCGTTATACGTTACGCAGAAACCCCAGCAGCCCCGACGTAACGCGTAAGCCCGGCGTGCCACTGCGCGAATGTTATCCTCTTCAGGCGAGGACCTACAGCACCAACGGCGAAACGTATAAACCCGGCACGTGACGCATAAATCCGTCTTGTCATGGCGATATCTCATGCTCTTCGGGTGAGAAACCTCAGCAGCACCGACGTAACATATGAACTCTGTACGTGAGGCATAAATCCGGCGTGCCACAATACTAAAGTTATACAATAGGAGACTGCACGTAAACTGGCAGCCTTGTGTTACATGTTGATCTTGTCATCTTGTCGTGACGCAGTTTCGTAGTTATTCTAGGCGTGCGCTATAACTGTATTGATGCTGTATCATGCTGCTTAGTAAAGTCATTTTTGTTATATGATCCCCTTGTCTACGTCGCCGAGTCCTCAACAACTTCGGCGAAAACCTCGCCAGCCCCGAAGTAACGCGTAAGCCCGGCATGACACTGCGCGAATGTTATCCTCTTCAGGCGAGGATACAGCAGCAACGGCGAAACGTATAAACCCGGCACGTGACGCATAAATCCGACTTGCCATGGCGATACCTTATGCTCTTCGGGCGAGAAACCTCAGCAGCACCAACGTAACATATGAACTCTGTACGTGACGCATAAATACGGCGTGCCACTTCGCCAACGTTATCCTCTCCCGGCGAGGAACCCCAGCATAACTGGCGTAACGTGTAAACCCGGCGTGCCACTGCGCCTACGTTACCTTCTTCCAGCGAGAAGCGCCAGCAGCACCGACGTAACCTATAAATCTGGCGTGCCACAATACTAAAGTTATACAATGGGAGACTGCACGTAATCTGGCAGCCTTGTGTTACATGTTGATCTTGTCATCTTGTCGTGACGCAGTTTCGTAGTTGTCCTAGGCGCGCGCGTGCACCATAATTGTATTGATGCTGTATCATACTGCTTAGTAAAGTCATTTTTGTTATATGATCCCCTTCTCTACGTCGCCAAGTCCTCAAGAATTTCGGCGAAAACCTCGGCAGCCCCGACGTAACGCACAAGCCCGGCGTGCCACTACGCCAACGTTATCCTCTTCTATCGAGGAACCCCAGCAGCACCAGCGTTACGCATAAACCTAGGACGTGACGCATAAATCCGGCGTGCCACGGCGCTACCTTATGCTCTTCGGGCTAGAAACCCCAGCAGAACCGGTGTAACGCGTAAACCCGGCATGTGATATATAAATCCGGCATGCCACTGTGCCAGCGTTATCCTCTACCTAAGCAGCACCGACGTGAGCTATAAATCCGGCTTGCCACAACAGAAACGTTATACAATTTCGGCGAAAACCCCAGCAGCCAGCCGGTGCAACGCATAAACTCCACATGCGACGCGTAATACCAGCGTTTCATTCTCCCCACGAGAAGCGCCAGCTGCACCCATCCACGCAAAGTGCCGGGCGAATAGCCTTATGGCATCTGACAAATGGCACAGGTGCGCACCGGGGCTCCCAGGCCCTACGATGGTTGGCTGAAACGGCCCGTCATGGCGCCCCGGTAGTACATGTGTACTGTAGCCCCGGTGCGCACCGGTGCGATTTGTTGATATGCCAAAAGGCGCAGGTGCCGCTGACGTACGTGTGGGTGAGCCAGGAGGATGAGGAGCATCAGTCGTTGTCTGGCGCTGATCGTGTGGCTGTGCAGCAGCAAGATGCCCGACCGCTTTCCCGGCGTCGCTTGCTGTAGGTTGCGAGTCCTTGCGGGGCGGGTGGCCGCTGTCGAGGGACGACCGTGAGCTCCGCTTGTCGCTGTCCAGGGACGACCGCGAGCCCCGTTTGCCGATGGAAGACGACCGGGAAAAGCTGCCCCAGCTGCCACGCTTCGCTGGCGGCTTGTGGTGCGGCATGGCTGTTTAGCCCGCTTCACGGTGCGTTGTGGATTTAAGCGTCCGCTGCCTGCGACCAGCACGATCGCTGGAATTCTTCTTCTGCCTCAGCTGGCCTCGTGGCGCGTGAATGGCTGTGGTGATGATGATCATGACGATGCTGTCTTTTACGAATCGAGAAGAACGGGGGTTTTTGGTGTTGTGACCGGCGGTTACTTTTATCTTTGTCTGTGTTATTTCCCAGTTTGAGGTCATTGCGCTTTAAGTGCACATTCTCTTGATGTCTGTCTCATCTCCGGGCCAGAGGGTCTCCCTCTGGTCTGCTACTACTCCTTCACAGGATATTCCTCTGGATCTCTTTCTGCGCAACGGAATCAGCAGCGTTCCGGTGGCTGTGGTTCCAACGAACGGAGGTGTTATTCGGATGAAGAATCCCAAGGCCATCCAGTCAGAGCTTCGCTCGGCGACCCCTCATTTTCTCCAGATAACCGAGGTTCGACAGTTTGGACGCGGCGGCATTCTATGCTGCTCACCTGACCAGGCCTGTATCCAGGACCTTCTAAATTGTTCTTCTTTTGCCACACATCCGGTGAGCTGTTTCATTCCTCCTCACCTCGCTTGTTGCAAAGGGCTAGTCCGGGGTGTAGACGTCAGCATAAGTCCGGCAGAAATCTTGGATCTTTTCTCGGAGGCAGGTGTAGTCTCTGTGTATCGCTGCAACAGGCTAGTCAATAATGTTCGGATTCCCACCGAAACAGATATCGCCACCTTTGCAGGGACATCACGTCCATCAGAGATCAAAGCATGGCCTTTAATCTACCGTGTTGAAGCTCTTGCTCCACGCCCTCTGCAGTGTAGAAAATGCTGGCGGTACGGACACAGTGCAAACGGTTGTCGCTGTGATGTTCGATGCCGAATATGTGGAGCCAGTCACAGTGCTGACGACTGTACGTCTAACAATGAGTCATGCTGCCTATGCCTAGCCAACCGCACTGCAGACCACTCCGACTGCCCTGCTAGAGCCAAAGAATTACAGGTTATCGACATCATTGACAGAAGGCGATGTTCGCGTAGAGAAGCCCTAGCTGAAGTTCAGAGCAGGTCACAAGGATATGCAGGTGTCGCAGCCCGTCAGTCTCTCGCTATGGATGCATCTGTGGCGCAGAATATTTCCTCAATCGTAGAAAAAGCAGTGGAAAATTCCCTAGAAAAACTCCTACTTAACATATCAGAGACATTGGCTGAAGTGATTTCTTCGCAATTTTCAGGCATTTCTGAGCAATTTTCCAAGAGCTTGCAGAATCCTTTCAGCATAATTAATTCATCCCTTGGGTCTCCATCAGCTATTCCCAAGAATAATGAGAATCGGCCTTCTAATTACCAGAGGACTGATCAAGACTGTCAGTCTGATTCAGGCTCTCAAGATATTCAGGATGTAGAGATGGATGCTCGAATTCTGAAACGTACCAGGTCTCCGACTAACAAGAATCAGAGCTCTAATCCTAAATCCAAGAAAAGCGTGAAAGAACCTTTGAACAAGAATGATTTTTTAAAAGATAGTATTTTGGACCAAGCAGTTGCAGCTGCTTGTCTCTCACCAAAATAGGGTTCCTTAGGGTCCTTCAATGGAACTGCCGTTCGATACTTTCTGCTGTCACAGATCTATTATACCTTATTTCCCAACAGTCTCCGGACTTTATCTTATTACAAGAAATTTGGTTATCACCGGGTCAAAATTTTCATTTACAAAATTATAAATGTTTTCGTTTGGATCGGAATTCACGCGGGGGAGGATTAGCGTTTTTCATATCATCGAAATTTTGTCATAGAGTTAAAGTTATTTTTCAATCAATATCATGTGAACATGAAGTTTTAGTTATGGAACTTCTACTTTCAGGCTGTGCGCCAATTACTGTCGTGAACAGCTACTTCCCGACTGGCGTTAAAGATGAAGGTATTCTTGATACCATTCAGAGTTTGTGTAAACCGAACACATTATTCGTGGGGGATTTTAACTCCCACCATATATCATGGGGATACCGTAGTGACGCATCAGGCAAACTTCTGTGGACCTGGATTAATAAGAACAACTATAAATATCTTAATTCTCAAGTAGCTACATTTATTCGAGGTAATACCAGATCGGTTTTAGATTTATCTTTCGCTAGCTCTAACCTTCTCATCTCTTCTTGGGCGGTGATAAATTCTGCAACTAATAGTGATCACTGCCCTGTAGTGATTGACATCAATTACTCCTTGGTCCCATTGGATTATCAGAATTACACTTTTGTAAATTATTCAAAATTTAAAAAAAGTTTACAGTCAGCTTTGTCATCGTTAAATAACTCTGGAAATGACATGAAAGCCATGAGTCTGTGTTCGGTTTTAAAATGCACTATGAAAGCCTCGCAGTTCACTATAGCCTCAGCAAATAGTAAGTCTGTAAGTGTCTGGTGGGATTCAGATTGTGACCGAGAGTACAGGTGCAGAAAGGCCGCATGTAAAAAACTTCTTATTAACCAGTGCCCTTCTAATTGGAGTAATTATAAGTACGCCAAAGCTATGTTTAAAAGAACTGTTTCCATGGTAAAAGCTAAACATGACGAAAACCGGTATTCCTTCCTCTCAAAAAGTGGGAACAACAAAGCTCTCTTTAGATTTCTTAGGACTCGTAAGGTTATTCCTACACCCATAAACATAGAGTCCGTAGTACTAACTCCGAAAGAATTGGCCGATTTATTAGATGGAATAGCATTGGGATTACAAAACCGCTTCACCTCTCAATCACACTCATTCTTCCCCAAACCTTACTATATGGATGATTTTGTGAGAGTAACTATAGAAGAACTCGCTTCTGTGGTTCAATCTCTCCCTAATTCAGCTCCAGGCCCAGATGGCATTACAACAAGCATGCTGAAAATGTTATTCGAGGTGTCTCCTCAGGACCTCCTTAACCTTGTCAATCACTCTCTTGGGAATGGCTGGGTTCCTCCAGATTGGAGAATGGCAAAAATAATTCCCATTCTTAAAAAACAAGGAGCAGGAGCACATCTCGATAACATCAGACCTATTGCATTAACGTCGCATGTTGTCAAATTAATTGAAAGAGTATTATACCGTAGAATCATCAAATTTATAGAAGATAACTCAATATTGAGCCCATGTCAGATTGGATTTAGAACTGGATGTTCCATATGGGATGCACATGTTGATTTAGAGGAACGTATTAAGCTTGCTCGTCACAGGCGGCACTATGCAGCATTAGTAACTCTAGACTTGGCCAAGGCATACGACAGTGTAGAATACGTCACCCTGCTCAATTCATTAGAAATCTTAAACTTCCCGCGATATATTATTAATTGGCTGTATGAATTTTTAAAGAATCGGAAATTTTATTGCTCTCAACGTGGCTTATCTTCCCCAAAATATCATCAGTCCAGAGGGGTCCCTCAAGGTTCCGTCCTCTCTCCCGTTTTATTTAATGTTTTATTAAGCTCAGTTCCGTCTCATAATAACGTCAAAGTGTACATATACGCAGATGACATTGCATTCTTCTCCTCTGCATGTGATATTCACTCACTGCATGCAGCATTACAATCATATTTAGGAACTTTAGAATTATGGTTTCAAAAGATTCGAATGACCCTAAACGTTAACAAAAGTTCAGTGATTGTGTTTCCTTTGAACTCGCCAGTGAGCATTGCTGTTCAGTATCGACAAGAGGTAATTCCCCAAAATGACTGCGTTAAATATTTAGGAGTGTTTTACGACGAAAAACTAAGTTGGCGAAATCATATTGAATATATTAAATCTAAGGCAACTCGTGCTGTAGGAATAATTCATAAACTTGGTCGACACCCCACTGGTCTACGCAGGGACACTCTAATTCTGATTTATCGTATGTATGTTCGTCCGATTCTAGAATTTTGTTGCGTTTTATACTCGGGGGGGGGGGGGGGGGGCAGCATACAAAATTAATCCCCTGGCTCTTGTAGAGCGAGAGGCTCTTCGCAGTTGTCTAGGGGTGCCGAAATTTACTGCGAACAGTGTTTTATACCAAGAAGCCCGAATCCCCACTTTAGCTTGCAGATTCCGCATTCTCACTGTCAAAACACATTTAAAAATTTACACATCTTCACTGAGACGATCAGAGTTTATATTCATTTCGGAACCAAGAGCATTTTTTAATGAGCCATGGTCTCGGGTATATAGGCCTCAAATATTGTTTGTGCAAGATCAACTAGAGCCGTTAAAGGTTAACATACGTGACATCGTTCCAAATGACTCGGTGGCATGCACAAAAATTGAATTTGATGATATATTCCCTTCAAATTCCAAACTTCTTCCTTCTAAATACCTAATAGGCTTGTTAGAAGACCATCTACTTCAACTGGGTATTGGCAATGTAATTGCTACCGATGCATCCATGAGTGAAGAGAAAGCGGGTGTAGGCATTTTCTCAGAGGCTTTATCTTGGTCATTCTCAGTGCGCCTTCCGGATTATACCCCCCATATTTGAAGCAGAGCTCCTCGCTATTATTTTAGCCCTTCGAAAACTTCCAGAAAATGATTCGGCGGTGGTTGTACTTACTGATTCGCTCTCTGTATGTAAATTTCTAGCTACAGCGTCTCCTTCCGAGCCTTCAATTTGGAATGCATTTGCGTCATTTATCCCTAAAAACTTGTGTACAGTGCGGTTGGTATGGGTGCCAGGCCATCGTGGCATATTTGTAAACGAGATGGCAGATGCACTTGCTCGGTGGTCTCTTAATGGTCCTGTAATGTCCATTGTACCTGATACTGGTTTTATAACTGAATCCAGATATCGAAAATATACCTTACTTCAAGACACCATGAAAATTAGGTTACCAGGTCAAGAATATGGTCACCTTTCCTTTCCTTGGGATAACAAATGGTGCCCCACTCGTAAATTGGAAGTATCCATCACAAAACTTCGATGCCGGATTCCTCCTCTTAATTTTTTCTTATACAGGTCTGGTCAGGTGCCGTCTCTTTTATGCTTTTACTGTCAACAGCCTGAAAACATCGAACACTTTTTAATTTTTGCCGCCGCTTCGTTAACCACAGGAAAAAACATCTCGAAATTTTATTCCGAAAATTAGGCATTTCTCTTAATTCTGAAAACATTCTTTCCCTTGGGGCTTCTTCTCTGGGCCACAGCAACAGGAACGTCTGCATTGCCGTCTGCGAATTTCTTAGAGACTCAAGAAGAATCCCGTGTTAATATTTTCCCAATCCAAAATTTATTACTTGGACTGCTCACTAATTTGTTAGCAATCTACAATATAATCAACAATTCTATATTCCATTTATGACCGGTTAATTCATTTTCCTCCAACAAAATTTTAAATTACTCCCTCATTAACCCATTAAGTCCCATGGAAGAACTACTGGTCCGATTTTATCGATATTTGGCACAGTTAATGAACCACACAAGACGACCACACGTGCAAATTTTCATAGAGTTACGTGTATTTCTGCAGGAGTTATGATACTGTACTATAAAAAGTACACTGGGCCTTCGAAATAGCAATCGGCAAGGTGACTTGATGCAAGAATGGCGAGTACGCTGGGCCCTTGCCAAACGAATAACAAAGTTTCTTGGCCCATGCAACTTAGTCAAGGACTAGTGCTTCATGAAAAGCGTAACGTCACGCTTTTGGCGACATCATTTTGGTGTGTTGTGGCAGCATTCAACTGTTTTGCCAGCTTCTTGTGAAAATTTCCGTATGGATAGAGGGTAATAGCAAGCACAGTGGACGCTGGAGATCTTTGATACTTCTGTTGGGTACAACAAGGCGCAGTCATTGGTTTGCTATTGTGCGACTAAAGGACAATAATCAACGCGTAGAGGGTCTGCTAAAGCCTCCAGGGTGGTAGCAGACCCTTTATGCGTTGTCTGCGGCTATTTTGATCATCTGGGTAAATAGGGGCTGGTACCACTTTTTCTCAGGGATGAACACTTTCTAGTCATTCGTAGCTTGGTCGTAGAGCTCAAACCCCCCTCATGGCATTGTTACTGCGGATGAAGAAGGAGGACAGCGGCACTACGTTTTTTTTTTTTTTTTTTCAGTGAATGGCCACCACGATAGAGAGCATAGTGACTCAACTGGGCAGTCTTTCGTGAACATAGCAACTCTGCTGTTATCTTTGCCATTTTCGAAACAAAGCTGCTTTCCTGAGTCAAAACAAAAGTTATCTTACCCACGTTCCTTTCGTTCCATGTTTTTTTGTCGTTAGCATAGAGCATACATTCGTACCGTTGTCATTCCCCTGTTCCTTCTAAGTTCCCATGTTAGCGTCAGAATCGACAATTAAAACATGAAGATGCTCTCGTACATTCACAGCGACTTCTTTCACAGCCTCATGAGTCTGAGGTAACCGAAAAAACGGCATTCATAACAAAAAAAATGCCCCCCACCTCCTGAAGAGAATCGTGAGGAAATGCGAATGCATTTCGCGCGCGCTTCACTCCATTTATATATGGTGGTTGTGGTTCGAAGAAGGAAAAGGCGCCTAATTTCTGCAGCCCGGTTGGGAGCACGGCGCAGCGCCTGTTCTTTTTCTTTTTTTTCTTTTCTTTCTTTCTTTTTACTTTTTCTTTTCTTTTTTTGCTTTTCTTCTTACTTTTTTTTTCTTTTTTTTATATATATATACGTGCGAGCGAGCGGACCGGAGAGTGGGGCGCAGGGAGGAGAGAGAGTGAACGGCGAGAGAAGGAGCGGCGAAGCACTGCACCTACCCTCTCCTACACTCTCTCCACACACGCGGGAGCTCCGCCGAGCTCCCGCGATGCGAGCGCCCTCACACACCAGAGCGCGCTCCTCCTCTCCACTAACTCTCCGCTACTCCGCCCGCACCCCCTGCTCCGGTTGCTAGGGGCGAGGTTAAGCGCGCGCGCCCGCAGCTGTTGCTATGGGTAGAGGGAGTGAGAGCGGAGAGATGCGGACACCGACGGACGCCTTACATAGCCCGACTAAGAAATGCTTTCGCATTTAAAAGCCTGTTCAATATATGATGCAACGCACAACAAGAGTTACAGGTATGCTCACACGAAGTCCCAATGTACTAAATAAAGTACAGCAACATTTGATTACTCCTCACAGCAAAACTGTGCATTCTATAGGCTTCTCGCGCTATGCAAACATTGAATTGTTGTTGCTGAAGCAGAAGCAGTCCGTTTTTTCAACATATAAAATATAAAACTTTAAATTAATTTAGAAAAAGTAGTACTGACCACGTTCGTTTAACAGGCTCTTATTTTCCTAAAGTTTGACGTCGCATAAAACAGAAAAAATATAACCGAGTCAGTATTCCAAATTAGGATTATCTTGCTGCAACTTTTGGCATCGAAAATTCTAATCAGCAAGATCAAAATACTCTGTTTTGTATTTTCTATTCCCGAAAAAGGAAGTGTACTTTTTAAAGTACAGTGGGCCCTAATGGGTTAACCGCCGGTTAATGGCCAATCCCCCCCGTAGTGGGTGCGAGCCATATGAATGGGAACAAACAAACAAACAAACCACCGGGGCTGTTTACGCCGGAGGAAATAAACAGTGTCGTGCACGGAAAAAGCAGTGCTGAGCCATAACGTTGCTTGGGCAAGAGAACGAGGAAAAGACAAAAGACAGAGAAAGAAAAGATGAGGGTCAGGAGGGGAAAGAGGGGGGGGGGGGAGAGTAAAGGATAGGATAGCCTTGTATAGCATAGCAAGGGGGTGGGAAAGGGAATAATAATTTGCTGAACATTTTGTACGTGGCGCAAAGCTAGAAACATGAAAAAGGGGCGGAGGAAAGAGACAGAGGAGCGCCAATCTCCTCTGTCTTTGATATGGCGCTCCTCTGTCTCTTTCCTCCGCCCAAAAACAAGTTCTTCTGGGATAATAATTGTTGGGGTTTTACTTGCCAAAACGACTACATGATTATGAGGGACGCCGTAGTGGAGGGCTCCGGAAATTTCGACCACGTGGGGTTCTTTACGTGCACCTAAATCTAAGTACATGGGCCTCAAGCATTTTCGCCTCCACGGAAAATGCGGCCGCCGCGGCCGGGATTCGATCCCGCAACCTTCGGGTCAACAGTCGAGAACCGCAACCACCAAACCACCGTGGAGGCCGTGGGAAAGGGAAGTGAGGGTTAGGGAAGGCCGGAGGGGAGAGGGTAAAGCGTAGCATTGTCTTACACTATATAGCAAGGGATGGGAAAGGGAAGTGAGGAGGAGGAGAAGGGAAAAATTGAAGGACACTTTGTACATTCCAAAGTGTGTTCGGCGAAAGCATGTGGCCATTCCACTGACTATGCAATGTCTTATCTTTTACACTCTCAGTGGGATAACACACAAACCGAATGTGTGCGTGTTTTCTTTTTTAATTTTTTACCGCGAATCGCAGCGAGACGCGAGACTAATCTTCCTCCGTTCGCATGCGTTAGTATTTTCGCGCGCTTTGCGCATAGTGCAAACGCCATCCGCGTTCCAGCGCTTAAATTGACGGACCCTTTGTAAATTCGAAAATGTATTCCGTGAACGCCTGTGTCCATTGAGACGGCGTCGGTCAGAATGATTGCAAACGCTGGGCACAGCAACGCTACGCAAGCAAAGCGCGAGCGCTGTAGAGTCCGACGCGACCGGCGTCCGTTTGCGCATCCCGGCGGCCTCCTGGCTCCGTGCCAGAGCTCAGACGGACGGACAGACAGACAGACAAGCGGACGGACACCGGACGCCGGACGGACACCGGACGGACGTGAGCATGAGACATTAAAGGCTTTCGCCTTAAAAAAGAGGAGGGGAACGCCACCACTCACGCTGTTTCCCGAGTCTTCGCGGTGTGCGTAGCTGCGCCAGTCTTTTTTAAATTCGTAGCAATATATTAGTTGGGGACATGATAGAAAGATTGTGAGTGAAGCCGGGAAGGCTGCTTTCGACTCATTGAAGCCCAAATTCCCCAAAGACAGTCTGAACACTGCAGAATTAAATTATACTTTTAAGCGGGTTCCGGAACTACTTTTCCAAGTAATCATCCAATGACCTCAGTATAGAAATTTGTTGCCTCACGGGTTGACTGCGGCAAACTTTTCTCGAATCTTTAAAAAAATCACGCCATATCCACGAAGTGAACGATGATGAGTGCATGGGCGAAGCTCGATCGTTTTCATCCATGGCAGAAAGAGAATGTGTGGTCTGGAACGCGCTTATACTTCATGGTCATCAGCGTCGTCATCGTTATCATGTGTAGTGGGTACAATCCACTATACTGGAACGCGCTTATACTTCATCGTTATCACGTGTAGTGGGTACATTCCACTATACTGCGTCATCGTCATCTTTATCACGTGTAGTGGGTACATTCCACTATACTGGAACGCGCTTATACTTCATCGCTATCACGTGTAGTGGGTACATTCCACTATACTGCGTCATCGTCATCTCTATCACGTGTAGTGGGTACAATCCACTATACTGGAACGCGCTTATACTTCATCGCTATCACGTGTAGTGGGTACATTCCACTATACTGCGTCATCGTCATCTCTATCACGTGTAGTAGGTACATTCCACTATACTGGAACACGCTTATACATAGTTTTCATTGACGTCACCATGGTCGCCATCTTGGAGTACACGCTGGTTGAGATGCTGCGTGAACTTTTGCTCGAACGCGTGGAGCAAGTAACGGTGACATCCGATTAGTGCCGGTGCCTCCTCGCGTTCCTTTGTGTTCACCCTTGGCGCTGCTGGCGAACAGAAGAAAGCGGGGAGAGCACAAAAGAACGCGGGGACCGAACGACTGTTACGTTCTCCCCTGCACTGACACTCTCTAATGTGATAAGAAGTCACGGTGGCCGCCATGTTGAGGTACTTAGCGCAGAGAACCTGTCTGTGACGTCACGTGAAAACTATGTATACGTTCATCGTTATCACGTGTAGTGCGGTACATTCCACTATACTGCGTCATCGTCATCTTTATCACGTGGAGTGGGTACATTCCACTACACGTGGCTACCTGCCTACCTACCTACTACTACTACGACAACTACAGAGGAGGGACAGACCCACACTGTAAGGAGCTCCGCCCCTAAAAAAATTTCGCATTTCCACGAAGTGAATTATGACGAGTGGGCGAAGCACTGGGATCGTTATTACCATAAATCACCCGTGACATTGCCCACTCGCGCATGTAATTGAGTGACAACGCATGTGTACAGTTTATACAATGTGTTTTTGCCGTTGAGCCGCCGCTTCCTGCGTCCTCCGGGGTTGCAGCTTGTTGTCGCGGCGTTGCCGTTTTGCCTTTCGCGTACGAGAGCGCGTTCACGGTCGCTCTCATCCATGGCAGAAATATAATGTGTGGTCTGGAACGCGCTTATTCTTCATCGTCATCAGCGTCATCGTTATGACGTATAGTGGGTACATTCCATGTGCTGTGCCGTGATGGCAGAAAGAGAATGGAACGCGCTTATTCTTCGTCGTCATCAGCGTCATCGTCATCGCACTAGCGTGGCTACACCGGGCTACACCGGGGGACTAAGGAGCTTCGCTTCTAAAACGAGCGAGATTACAGATATTTGTGGCGTGCTTTCTCTCTCCCGACGAGTGCGCTGCAAGCTACACAGGGTGATATGGCATGCGGGAACGAAGTTACGTAAGCGCATCATAACCTGGTACGTGCGTGATGAAACGCGATCGCTGTATCCCATTGCAATTCCTGTGCGCGAGTGTGGCTTACTGTGTAATGTTAGCAGGCTATGGAGCCGGCACATGGCGGTACCCTTGGCAAGAAGCGCGTCTGATCCAAACTACGCTCTTGATTAAAGTCGGCTGTTGGCCAATAGTATGCTATATGTTGTTGGACGTCAAACAGCAGGCGTCGGCAGCTCCGAAGAGAGTGAGCACAGACCCCTGTATGCGAAGAGGGCGCCAAAAAAAAAAAGATAAAATAAAATATGGGATGAAGACAGTCATGTGCGAGTCGTGGGCCGCTATCGAGAAGTCCGCGGGCCGCATGCGGCCCGTGCGTTTGAGACAGTGAACTCTCATTTGAGTGAACTTCAAGGGACCCAAGGAAATAGTTCACTTAACGAAAAATTCACTAAACTGAATATTCACTAGAATACGGAACTGCATTGGACACAGATATCAAGTCATAAGTGTGAAATACAATTTATTATCAAAAGAATTCTGTAAATTTCATTTGGACTGGCGCACTTATCGCGCAAGAAAAGACAAAGTTGTCCAGAGAGTCTACGTTTGTATGCACTGCCTCTGGCACAGCTCGCTGATATATCACGATATCTCGAAACTTTCTAGTATATCCTACAGCCTCGGATAGAGATACAGGATTTTAACCTGCTTCAGCCATTAGAATGTGTTCGTCGCACTCTTCTTCTTTTGGTTCCGGACGAACACCGGAAATAATTTCTACATCTGACAGTTCTGCGCAAGTACTGAAGTAGAGTGTACTAGAATTGTTGAGTGGTGTGAACGCGCCTCGCCGCCTGATGCCTTCCGCGTCGACCGTAGCGGCGGCGCTGCCGTCGTTTAGTACTATGCGCTTCGGCTCCCCCGGCGCGCTTTTTTGATGCAGCTTTCTTCGCGCCTGCCCATCATTCAAGTTTAGCACGTGCTGTCATAACCCTTGAGGGATTAAACGCCAAAGTACTGAATTTCAGCTCCATAAAAGCCCATGTGAGAGATCGAAAATTATTTATTTTCTTGAGTTTAAGATGGTTACTAAGGTATGAAAATTATCAGAAATAAAAAAAATCCCTGATCGGCACAGTGAGGCTTTATAGTCTCGGCATTATTACACACGTTACCTGAATTTAGATGTGCTTCAAATTACTTTTGTGCTGTGAACATCGGCAGAAGCGTGTGTTCTAAAACAGCCGGTAACGCGTTAATTAAAAAAAAACTTGGCTTCGCAGATTTTAGCAATCATAATTATTGGGAGTTTAGCCCACTTTAGTTGCATTGCGTCATAAAAATGGTCTTATTTATACGTAAACTTTTAATGGATGCTTGCTCTATAAATACCCTTGAGAGATGCTGCAAATTAGTCATTGTAGCCGAAGTGACTGCTGAAAGGTATGCAAAATGTAAAAAAATGAAAACGGGCTGATTGCCGCGGTGAAGATCCACAGTCTCGGTGTAATTGTGCCGAACTCGTTGCTGGGCTAGTTGGTAGATTACTTTGAATTAATAGACGCCGAACCTTTCCATAAACAAGCGTTAGCTGGCTTGCAATGACATTACGCCAATCGAAGATTTGGAAAGCAGCGCAGTATAAGCTGTCCATAGAAAAGGACAACTGGTTATAGTGAATTTAGGCAGAATAACAGACGGGCTTATATACAACTGCGCTTTTTAATATGCTTCATATAACCCCTTATGCGTAGAGTTCGTGCCTCGGAAGTAAACGCGCGCCTTCGGCTCGGCTTCCTGGCTCGGCCTCCGGGTATTTTAAGCACTCGAAGCTTGCATAAGCGATGCAGAGTAATCGAGAAAGCACGCGGTTAAAACAAGGCAAGCCTTTCAGCATAATGATTCTGCGCAAAACCGGCGCAATAAAACTGAATCGTCATCGATATAAATGTTGTGATAAAGTTATTTGTACTCGGGTTTTTAATGAAACAATCGATCGCGTGTGGACTCATATGAGGATCAATGCTCTGGATATCGTAGAGACTGCCGACAGAACGAGCGTATGCTTTCCTCGCGGGTTTGATACTTCTTCACTCTTTGTAATGCGCCCGTAGCCACTTATCATGTAGCGCGGCTCAAAGCGCTGCTTGCAAACCCCACAACACGGAATGAGCAGCGAGGCGGATCCGTGCGAATTCCGATTGTACGTCTTTTTTGTTAGGTCGGCACGCTCCTGAAACATGGAATGGCTCGGCGCAATTTTGGCACGCCTGCATATTCACTCGTGCACCACGGTGCGTAGCGGGTGTGCATACACCAATAACAGTTCAGCAATGCATTAAATGAGCTAAAAGCGAGCAATTACACGTTTTCGTAGGCTACGACGCGCGCGTGCCCAATGCAGACGCTCTCGACAGCTTCAGTACAAAGTGACTGCAGCGCCGCCGCTACTGTCGCCCGCCGGAGAATCAGCCGAGATGCGGCGCAGCCGCTTCGTTCGCTCCACTGCCCCCTTCTAGTACACTGTAACTGAAGTAGGGTGCGCGTAGCTCGTTTTCGTCAGCCGCACGGCCGCTTTGCCTCGGCGGCGCTGTATGCACAAGCGATGTTGCGCCGCAGCCGATGGATGGGCGATTTGGGGACGGCGCGCATTGGCTACGCCAGTGCTGAATAGAGCAAAACTTCGTAGAATTGATTTGAAAAATAAGCCCAGGTTCGCAGATCAAGTTCGTTCAACGGAAATATTCACTATACAGAAATTCGTTTAACTGAAAGATTTTTGCATAGAATGCATTGGAAAACCACCGGGGATTTTCGAAAAGTTCATTATTCTGAAATATTCGTTAAACCGACGTTCGTTCAATTGAGAGTTCACATGTATATCTTTCCGCATGTGCGCCGTCTGAAAAGATTTCACAGCAGCGCGAAGCCGCTATGCCGTGAAACCACCTATTCAGGGGAAATCCAGTGTTGCGAAGCCACCCCAATTAATTTAGTTTTTAAGTTTGACAACGTGTTATTGGGGCTTATTTAGGCTATATATGGTAAACTATAAAGCATAACGAGCCTACTACATTTCAAATTCGGTAATAATTTATTCGATACTAATTAATTACCAATGGTTTTGACTTCACTGCGAACCAAGAAAGTAATATTCGCAGAAACATACTTACGCAAGCGTTCTCCGGTTCCTTATTAAAGGGGCCCTGCAATACGTTTCCAAGTAGCCATGGAAAAGATTCACTAAAGGAGCTTATTACCTCACGAATTCACCGCCGCAAAAATTTTTAGAATCCATCCAGTACGAGCGGAGTTACAAAGATTTGTCGCACGCTGCAATTGCATTCTCTCTTCTCTCGTCCTGACGAAAGCTCTGGAAGCTAAGCAGGGAGGGATGGCACGGGGAAAGAAAATACGTCACGCGCGCCTCGTGACCTTGAGCACTTCTTTTTTTCTTCGAATACGCGCTTTTCAGTCCGATCGCGCGCGCGCACGTGGGGACAAGTCGCGGCCTCCCGCGGCGGCCCCAGTAACGACCGAGCGCGCCATGCTCAAGTCAGCCAATGGCTGATACAATGGCTGTGACGAGTGATTTTTGAGCTTCTAGCGTCATTTGTAGAGAGAAAAGAAAGCAATTTTTAGCTGACTTTAAGAATTTATTGTGAATTCCAGGCCGCGTGCTGCGTTATAATATTTAGCTCGCGTGCTCTCGGGAGCCTCGACTACCGATCGGCAGCGTTTTCTGACCATGCTCCAAAAAGTGTTGCAGGGCCCCTTTAAGGCTAAAAGCCATAGGTACAGGGGTGGTCGAAAGTTCTTAGGCTGCACCGCCCGGCCGAGGAGCAGCAGCTCACTGCTATCGCGTATCTGCCGGGGTGCTATCGGGGCTCTCATCAAGGAGAGCAAGAAAGGGAGAGGGAAGCACACCCCCCCTCCACGCACACACTCGACGCCAGCGTGATTGCGAAGGCAGCGAGATTCTGCTTTTCGACCAGACGGAGCGGCCTGGGAACTTTTAACCAACCCTGTACCTAAGGCTTTTCACCTTAATAAAGAACAGGAGAACGCTTGCATAAGTAGGTTTCTGCTAATACCACTTTCTTGGTTCGCAGTAAGTCAAAGCCTTTGGTAATTAATTAGTATCAAATAAATTATTAACAAATTTTAAGTGTAGTAGGCTCGTTATGCTTTAGAATTTACCATACGCAGCCCAGATAAGCCCCAATAACACGCTGTTAAACTTACAAAAAGAATTGATTGGGGGGCGCAGGTAAATTGGGGGGTGGTTTCCACTTGAACGTCAAGTACTTTTTCTCGGATAATGTAAGTATGACGCACACTGAGAGTTAAAGGGTTATCATTACTACCCAAAACATTGTTTGGCTGAGCAGCAATGTCAGAATCCCTGATGAAATTTACCAGGACGTTCAAGTTTTCAATCTAAATCCAGCGACAGAAACCAGTGTCTGGATGCGAAAGTCAACTATTTGAAACACTCGAGAAGTGCTTGATGTCACGGAAATTCGTAAACACTACTGGGTTGAGCATTTATGTCAATTCTCTGTGGCCAGAGCTGACATTTCCTCTAAGGTTGCAAGAGACTTGACGCAGTTGCTGCAGCGTCAACTGTTGCCGGCGGCACTAGTCGGCGGTACGAAGGCATGCGATGGAATATGCAGGCCCTTGCAGCTTGCAAGGACGGCCGCGCAAGTAGTATTCCACCGTGGAAAAAGCGCGCGTCCCTGCTCTAGCTTGTGTCTGTACAAGCCTGTTGAAGATAAAAAGATCCCGAACTGCGGGAGCATGCCAATGACGCGCACGAGGAGCGGAAGGCGTAAATGTGGGCACAACAAGAAAAGGCTTTCACATAAGGCGCACAAAAGGTCCACTTTAATGCAAAACATATGCACTGCTCATTGCAGCTCGTCTTGCCTTACATGAATGCAGAAAGGCTTTTGCCTTTTTGTGTTACAAGAACACCTGCCAAACTTTTTCAGTTTTTTCTATTCAGAAATTGAACACGATTTTTCATAGGCGAACAACTTGATGATTTAAACCTGTAATTAATATTGGGAGGTTAATGTGCCATGAGCACGAACTGATTATTAGGAACTTAATAGCAGAGGACACACGATTAATTTTGACCAGCAGATCGTTTAACGTGTACTCAATGTGTTATACATTGCGTTTTTCCATTCAACCCTCATTGAAATGAGTCTGCTGTCGCTGTATTTTGATCCAGCGACCTCGCACTCAGAAAAACAACACCGTTATCACTGAGCCACTACAGAGTGGATCTTAGTATTTCCGATGCTGAGGTTCCACCCCAGAAGCACTAACAAAAAATCATAAACTTCTCATTGCAATCACGCAGTGTTTAAAAAAATTGTTAGCAGGGTGAGATGGAATCTAAGCACACTACAGTTCTGTACGAGCATGTGACGTCACAAACCACACTGTACCGTAGTCACTTCTCATAAGATTGTTCGTGCTGCATTCTGCAACAACTCTTTATATAAAAAATGAACACCGTAACCTTTCCTTGGCGCACTTCAGTGTCCAGCGTTCTGACTCAAGTCCTCTCCAGGGTCACACATCATTCTGACAATCCATCGCCGTGAAGACGTCAAGGCCGTCTTCAAAAGTTTGCTCTCTTGTGCTTCATTTGTGACTTGCACAATGTCTGACACAATGCACCAAGAGCTTCACAAAGCTGGTAACATAATTCATTACAGGGAACTCTGTCCTTCGTGGACACCTGCCCGGTCCTTCAGAAAGGTTCGCCTTCATCACTCCACGAGTCTGGCATGCCGTCCTGATAGGCGTCCAGCGCACGCTCGCGGTCACCACACGACGTCCACCACAGGATCGTGCGGTCGTTCGCACCACTGAATGCCTCCAGGGTGTCGCTGCAGATGAGCACGCAGTTGGCCTGTCCAAAGTGAGCCCCGCTGAGTGCCTGCAGAGGCTGCTTCCGCACCAGGTTCATGACAAGCAGGCAGTGGCCGGATGGAAGCAGGGCCACCTCCTGAGTTGCGGACATTTGCGTGGGTGACCTGAAAGGAAGGAGAGAGGGAAGGCATGGGGGGTAGTGTGTACAATCCTTCATCTCAGCCAGCATTTTCGTATATGAGTAAAAAGCGCCAAGACCGCAGCAATACAGAGACATCCCAAGGTATGCTAAATGTGGGCAAGCGGCGTCAGTCTCAAAAACCGAGGATTTACCAAGCAGCCCAAGTAAGAGGAAAAAAGATTGCACTGGTTTTCTTGCTTCCGATGAAAGTTTCCTGACATGTGAAATTCTCAGGCATACAAAAAAATGGCTGTGGCTTAGCTCGGCTAGGCCTGGTTATGCAAGCAAAAGTTTTAAAACAAAACGCCAGGCCCCTAAGCCACCAACAGACGCTTGCGTGCTCCTCTGCTAGTAGATGCGCGCGCTCCTTGCATTTTCACCTTTGACGCTGAGGAAGGGCATTCAGAGAGGTAGACAGATAAACCGACGAACGCAATCGCTGTAGGCTCGTGCACAACTGCAATGCCACAACTAAATTTCGTGTGGCTTGTCACGGGGTATCAGTTCTTCGCTTCAAGGCCACGCGAATATACTCAGGGAAGCTCACTCGACTGGGCCAGTAAAGCTTTTGCTTTAAAAGAAGTCTTTGGCATAGACATAAAGCTTACGCGCTTGGAGTGTGACTGGACATACTGAAACCAGCGACAAAATGCAGGCCTTGTACACTGAGCATGGTTTAATTTAATCATGCTATTTACTTATTTAAAGGATGCACTACAGGCCACACTGAGGTGCCAACAAAACTGGGCGACATTAAACAAGAAAAGGAAAAAGAAGACCGTGACTACAACTGGTAAACATGATTGATCAAAAGCAAGGATCATAACAGGGAAGACAGCTTGGCTAGTCAGTCAAGGTTTGAGTACTGAACAGCACATGGCCATGCAAGGACAGAAGACACACAAGGAAAGCGCTCTTCCATGTAAGCACGTCTTGTTTTTGTGCAGCCATGTTATCTATGTGGATAGTGCAGGTACAGTCGCGCTCAATATGAGTTGCAACACGCTCGCTGTGGTTGGTGACCCCAAGCCTGAACAATGACATCGACAAACGTCAAATTGGTTCAGAAAGTACCACTAATTGAGAGAGTTTAATTCACCAGTTTTTTTCTACGTAGGTGCCATTATGCAGTGTTGGCGCCATTTTGAGTACAGACAGTGTGTTGCAACTCATATTGAGCGAGTGTACATAGCAGTAGAAGGGAAAGGTGACGCAAAAAAAAAAAAAGAGTACAACATAACTTGCATAACCACACAGGCCTGCTACGCCATGCCAAAGAAAAAGACCATCGTGTCATCCTTAAACTAGACAACAGCTGCTACATGCTACCCAGGCTCCGCTTAAGCCAACAGAGGGTGTGCTAGTGACTTGCCAACAGCCGTGCATTCGCACGATTCGAAATGCGAAAGATGGGCAAGTTCGGCTCACTTGCAGCAGGCGAGTCCCGAGTGCGCCCTGCTCAATGTGCGTTTCACCACGTCCCACAGCTTGACACGGCCGTCCCTGCCCATGGTCAGGAGTTGCATGCCGTCGGGCAAAAAAGTCATGGCAGTCGTGCCACCTTTGTGGCCCTGCAGTGTTGCCAGGCAGGTGCGTGCGCTCCTCACGTCCCACAGAATCACCTGCATGTTGCAAAAACAGTGGTCGAGCCATTCTCTGTTCCAGGTATCTCAGAAGTGTTCAAGCTTCCTCTTCCTTTCTGCCTATGTATTTCTCTCTCTATGCTATGCTTTAATCTCATTCCCTCCTCCTTTCCCTCCTCACCTTCACTTCCCTTCCCCACCCCTTGGTATACTATCCTGTACAAGGCTATGTTATACTCTGCTAGTGTGCCTGGATAGCCGAGTGGTTATGATGCTCGCCTTCGAATAGTGAGTATGCCAGTTCAAATCACACCTAATCAAGAAACTTTTTTTGCAAAGAATTTCTCTCACTCTGTACCTGCTCTCTCACCCATCAGAGTTATACCATCCCATGCCGGCCAAACTGCTGCACGTGTTGTGGGAGCGAATCAAATGATAAAGAAGAGGAAGATGAACATAGCGCATGCCGGTTCACGAATATGATAGTTTTCTGTTGACAGCTGACAACGAACAGCTGGCATAAATAGCTCTGCCTTTAAAAAAAGAAGGAGGCGATATTCACCGTGAAACATGACGCGCTTCTTAACTTAGTTAAGAACATGGCAGCAACTTTAGTTGGGAATTTCTGACAAAGTGGTGCGGGGCATTTAAGACTAGTTAGGACTAACAATTCAGTGCAGCAAGAAGAGTGGATGATGAAAAACCATCACAGGAAGCACGCCATCAACATGTTTGCACCCTTAGGTGTTATTAGCCACAGAGCGTAACATCAGATGCCTGGCTACATTGACAGCCATAATAGTGGAGTACAAACCCACATGGTGGTGCCATCTGCACCCAAAAATTCTGCCGACAGCATGCATGTTTTCTTGTTTGTACTCGTAGGTCTCATGAGCGATCGAGCACGGGATCAGGTGCAGGAAATAGGCATCTAGTTTTGTCCCCTCCGTGTCTGAAAAATCTGTCAGCGGTTTGGCTTGGCTGGACTGCCATCGGCAAGCGAACTTGCAAATCCTTTCTGATAACGCAGACCAAACGGCTGCGAATTTGTGGCAGCGCAAATTGCATGTGTGTAATTTGCAATTGTCCCCACGAATCGTACTGGCAGACAAGATGTCGACAGGTCATCAAAATCAGGAATAGACCTTTCGCTCGCCCTTCGAAGGGCACCCTACTTACAATGCTTTCACATGTACCTGATAGCATTTTTTTTTATGTTGATACCTGTGTGCATACTTAAACAAATACTGCTTAGAACAAAGCAGTGCCCAATCTGACTCTATCATAAAGTTCGACTTTATTGTAATAGTACAAAGACACAAAATAGACAGGTATCGATCCCTTGGGATTGAAGAATATTCAAACTTTTCTGGAGCTCTAGCGTTATATTAAATCTTCAGACGAGGATCCCTCTGTAAACACTGAGGCATTAAAGGATGTTTACAGATTTCCTTTACGTCTATGCTGTATTCAAATCAATGCTAACGTTCCCAATCAAGGACACACTTATTGTAAGCGAGAAGATGTGATTCTACTAAATGAAATCAACGTTTAGAGGAAGACAGAGACTTGAAACAACGGGAACATGTTCAACTAGGAATGTTACTTAAGCCAATGTTTTAACAAAGAGACCTGTCTTAGTTAAGGCGCCCTAATAATGACAGGACACATTGTCGAAACAGTGGCTCCAGCAAGTCTTCCTTGTTTGATGTTCTCCTCACTATTTCGCTCGGCATATCACGTAGTAAAAGGCCCCACAGGCGTGAGCTACGTGAAAAGCACTGAACTAAAGTTGACAAGCTTACCGAACCATCTCGGGATCCCGAGGCCAGAAGGTTTGGAGTGTGCGGGCTCCAGCGGACTGCAAGCACACTGCCCGCGTGACCCCGCAGCTGCTGGCACGCGTTGCCCGTTCGCATGTCTGCCAACACTACCCAGGGTTTCTTGAATCCCACTGGAAATAAGCCGACAACTATAAATCTATTGTAATAAAAAAAAGAGTATGCATATTGACCACATGTTTCAAAGACTGATTTCACAATCTAGCATGCTGGCATATTCTGCTTATCAAGCACCTTCTCAAAGCAAGAGTGAGGTTTTTGATTTACTGCAGAAGGAACAACTTACTATACAGGTGAAGTAGTTTTTCTCCAGCGTATCCCTTTAATGGCATGGGAGTGGACTTACTCGCCAGGTATTTGTTATAAGATGTTCCTGTGGAGCAACCTG
Organism: Rhipicephalus appendiculatus; assembly: GCA_030522465.1. NCBI lineage: Eukaryota > Metazoa > Arthropoda > Arachnida > Ixodida > Ixodidae > Rhipicephalus > Rhipicephalus appendiculatus. Next base: position 1,049,089 of record JALIZH010012784.1, on the reverse strand, counting down.
TGGAGCTCCACAGATTGCTCCTGTAGAGAAACCTATGGAGCAGTTGCTCCTGTGGAGCAAGTGTGTGAAGCCCTGCCTTCTGCAAGGCTTCACACACTCCGAGCTGATGCCACGCTCTTCCTTTCATCATCCCCAGTCATCTACATAAGCCTGCACCACAGGACTCACCGGCCAAGAGGTTAGGTTGTGCCACTTCGACGTGATGGCAGAAGATGAGATCGCTGAGACGAACCATGTCGACCTGTTGAAGTGCGTTGGTGTCCCAAATTCGAAGGGTACCGTCCATGCCCGAAGACGTGAAAAGGCCGGTGTCGCATGGGTACCAGTGTACTGACGAGACTGAGAAGATGTGCGCCTCGTGCCTGCACAGGATGTTTAAATTAGTAACTCGGCAACATGCATCTGAAAGGGGTTGCATTTAATGCGACAGTGCGAGTATGCAGTGTAAACCGCCGACAGTTTTTGTAGGCTAAAGATAGAACCCATGAAGAAAGAAGTGTTTGAGGAGAGGAATCTGTCACGTTGTGGCAGCACAAAAAAAAGCTTTTTGTTGCACCATGATTGACGAAGTGCCCAACCTGTTTCCATATTTTACATGCTGTTCTACAGATGCAATGCACAAAAAATGCACTTATCGTCCTATATATTGAAAGCTTTTCCAGATTTAAATTGGTAATGTCGGGGAAAAAAAGGGATGGATATTTTAGCACATGTTGGTATCAAATATTGCTTTATTCTGTGCATTATTTATGTATTTTGTGTTATGTAATTCTACTACTGTCTACTTATTAGTGCTACTGTGTTAATTTTTTACCATACTCATGCAATTCTGTGCAACTGAATGCATATGTGGTGCTGGAGGCCTCAACAGGTGCCGTTTTGTTTTTTAACGCCAACTTTGGCTACAAGCACAGCGTTCCACAAAAATAAAAAAATAGATAAATAAATTACATGTTGTTCTGCCCTTGAATCGAACTATCAGTACCTATTCCAGAGTAGATGACACCTGGTGACAAGGAGTGCCACTGAAGGGCCAGGAACCAGCAATCCTGTGCAAAAATAGGGTGACTAGTCTAGTGGAGGGTGTCCTCCTTCCCGCGTCCCACACCACCACAGCGCATGCCCGTCCCCTCCCTCTCTCTCCTCTCCTACACTCAGCCCCTTTCTCTCCTCTAGGAATCCTCTACTCTACGGAGCGGCGCCCGCGTCCCACACCCCCACGGCGCATGCGCGTCCCCTCCCCCTTCTCTCTCCTCTCCTACGCTCAGCCCCTTTCTCTCCTCTAGGAATCATCTACTCTACGGAGCGCCTCCCGCGTCCCACACCCCCCACAGCCCACACGCGTCCCCTCCCCCCCTCTCTCTCCTCTACTACGGTTCCCCCCGTTCTCTCCTCTAGGAATCCTCTACGGAGCGGCGCGCACGACAGGTGGTGCGACAGCTGCATACTACGCTGGGGGCGCTATGGTAGTTCCGCGGTATGAAAATGACGGAGCGCGCGCGCCTCATTCTCTCTCCTATGCAGCGCCGCGGTGAGCGCCAGGGCCACTGCCGCGAAACGAGAGCGGCGACGTTTCTCCCGCTCAAGCTAACCATCTCCCCGCTGCTTCGCATCCACACATGGTTCCCTTTAGCAGGAGATGTGGAAGTTTTTTTTTTTTTTGCACTGAGAACACTCAGATACCTTTAGTTGTTTCACTGTGTAGTTGTGCAGATAATAAAGACTGCAAGCAGTGCATCTTCAGGGGTAGTTAAAATGGCAATGTATGTAAAACTGCAGGTGAATGAGATTTGGTGAACGTTGCTTTTAGCACACCGTTGAGGTACGCAGGCTGTGGAGCCAAGGCACACATATTGTGCTGCATGCACACACGCCCGTCAGCAAGTGCAGGAGGCTGTTGAAACACTAAGAGTGCCACGTGTGTGCGTTGCCAGCAAAATTTGTGGCCTCGAACAGCCTTATGTTGGACCAAGTCATTGACCAGGCAGAGAAATCCTTGGCATTTAAAAGTGCAAGGATGTTAGAGTCACTTACTTGGACAGTTTACAAATGGCCTTGCATGTGCGTTTAATTTTGCCCAAATCGGAGTACAGGTCATGGATGCAGAGGCCCCCCATCAGCACCACCCGACAGGAGGCTGCACACGGAAAATTTCAGAATGCTCACAGTTGTCACTTTTGCTGGTTTTAGTAAATGGAGAGCTTAGGTTGGCCAAAATGAGTGGCTTACGAATAGGGGTATGCACAGAGCCTTGACCCGCATGGGGGCAACACCATCGACACACTATTTTCAAGGTCTGTTAGTATGCGCCGCCCTGCTGTCCGAGCTTCGGCGTGCAGGAGGTGTTCCAGAGGTCTCTAGACATCAAAGTTTCCGTACGGATCTCAGGACAAAGCTCCTGCAGCTAATTTTTTGTATGTGCAGCGAGCGCGCGGACCTCCAAAAAGGCAATCCGGACAATAGCGATCCTCGCGGATGACGTCAAGTGCATACCCCCTGTACTAGAACCTGAATCTTGCTCAGTTCTCACTTGAGTAAGAACTTCATTGAACTCAATGAAGGGTGGTTGTTGAGAAGAATGATTTCTCTGTCGTCATGCATTTACATCAGAGCTCCTGAACTAAGGCTTCCTGCTAAGTCTCATCCACTCCGTTAACCCAGTGGAAATCACGTGACCATGTCGGTCACTTTGGTGGTAATTAACAAAGTACTGGGTCCCTTGCTTCACTGCTAGATCTTTTCAGTCATGCAACTCGGTAATGCTGGAGCAAGGAAACTGAATACACTTATTTTATGCAGTCACATGAGCAGATATCGCATGAGAGATTTTGCTGACAATGGGCAGGTCACATTAGCCGGGGTGAACACTGGTCGTAGCAAGTCGCTCTTGGATATCTGCTCATGTAACTGCATAAAATAAGTGTACTCAGTTTCCTTGTTCCAGCATCACCGAGTTGCATGACTGAAAAAGATCTACCAGTTGTGTAACGGTGTGAACAAACACTCAAGGCTTTATCTCAGACGCTTGCAAATATCTTATCACCTTCGGAGAGGTTTGCAAGGTGGCTACACCTTTTACATGTGGTTCAATAGGCAAAAATATACTCGCATCAGCAACAAGCACTTTCTGAAACTGCATAAATGAGCCACAGCTCAACATCAGCTAATTGCCTCAACTACATATTGCTTACAGCGTTAGCATTCATTCATATTGTTGCTAACTCATCGTACCTAGCCCTTATCTTTCCTTCTGAAATGAGACACTGCACACACCCCTCTGTAAAGCATTGCAAGCAATATAAGGGTATATTTAAGATGCCGTGACAAACACAGCAATTTGAAGGTCACTGGTAACATGGTTCTTAATAGTGTGGCATGTCTGCTATAATTAAACGCCATCTATTCGTTCAACTTTATATGTATAATGGTTCTGAATATGATTCGCATGAACGTGAAGCTGCCCTCCGTGAAAAACTGCAAAGCCAGCTTACTATCGGCCATCAATGGGATCTAGCGACAGGCAGTTGACTCCCGAACCGTGAAACGGTTCGAGATCTTGGTGACGGCTCAGTTGGATCCGCTGCAGTCGCCGTTCCCTTTGGGACGCTTCGAAGGCGACTCGCGACACAATGCCACACTCAACACGATGGCCAAACATAGCGACGAGGACCACCGGTCAGGAAACGTCACTGCAATACTTATTAGTTCGCAGCCTTTCGGGCACTTTGCCACCAGCTTCTGAAGGCAGTTGGCTCACTGTTCATTCGGCAGGCCCTGTTCATTCGCACTGAGCCATGTCACTGTCAATCAGCAACAACGTCCATCCACAACCGGCATCTCACAGCTTGTGATGTTGAAGCCGCTCAGAGTCGATATCTCGTGCGGAGAACGCTTCTCGGCGCTCGAAGAACACATACACTCGACATCGTGCCGTTTCGGTCTCGACGGTGCGACAAGACAGCCAGGGAGACGTCCGAAAGATACGCGCTGCTGTAGAAACTGCAACCACAAACACGACAACCGCAACTGACGCTTCGTGTTTCGAGCGTTTCAGTACTCGGCTCGATACTTGGCTTGTTAAGACTTGTTCCGACTTTGCACTTGTCTTGGCTGGATTACCGACTCGATGGTTCAGTGACTTGCACGCATGCTTGTTTTCGGCGAAAGAAGCTTTTTCATTGCCGCTGTTACCGCTGTTCTGCCTGCTCGATATGCGAAATCGCTGTCGAGCTCATCGGCGTTCCGTCGCTGCCGCGATTCAACTGCCCAAATTATAGAAGATTTTATGCTATTAAGGTCAGGCGCACGGATTCAGAAACAAACGGTAAAACACAGCCGTTCAGGTGGTGGACTACTAAAACCGTTTGAGTCAAGGCCGAAGGGAGTTTACGGTCCTCCAGGTAGTACACCAAAGGGAGCAGTTCGCGATGACATAGGCGCCGTGTCGTCTCGAATTCAAAGTTCGTTTCGTGTATTATTCTTTCGCGTTTTAAGTTAGCGTACGCGAACAGTAGGTGACGGGACGTCGACGATGAGCCATCGCTGACGCTTTTAGCCGCACTCAGTGGTCGATTGCCGCTCATGTCAACCTACGCCTGAGGAGCCCGTCTAATCCTCAACCGTGCAGGATGTACAGCTTCGACGGAGAGTTCAGAAAAAGGCCGCAGCAATCGCTGGGAGGTGCCAGCAAAAAGGTGAGCTGAAATGTTTCATTAGAACCGCGCGCTGTGCGGAGTTGAGTGCGCGACCGCTAGCCCGATAGCTGTTCTGTTTGCTGGTTTTGTAAACTCTGTCGCGATCGTTGCGATGTATAAAGTGTCTCTCATTACTGTAGGAAACGCCTTAACTTACTCACCGCGCCACTTAGCGTGTATGTCATCGATTTGTCTTCCTGACCTGATGATCGCTCGCGTAGGCGATGCCCCGTTATCGCTTCATACATTTCTAAGCGGTGTTCGGACTTCTCACTTGTCAGCGCTGGCTGGCAAATCGCGTTGGATACATGCTCCTTATTCTTTGATAGTCACGGCTACACCGGTGGTAACCAGCACTGCCAAATCAAACGCCCGACTGCTACCTTTGCGTTAGCAGGGCGTTTGGAATTTTTCTTTTTACGCAGGCGGCAGGATTATGTAGCGAGCGGTTTTTCAAAGCAGCGACGACGCGTGCCGGTTGCGTATCGCGTCCGGTGTGGTTGCCCTTATGCTCGACAACTGAAAGTGCAGGGACGCTGAAAGCCGGACTGAATTGTGCGTCATTTAAGAAGCGTTATGTTCTGTGTATTTCTGTTTACCTTCATTCTGCAAATGGATGAATGACAACTTTTTCTTTTCGAAGAGAGAGAGAGAAAAGTGGTGGCTGCTCCAGAAAGCACGGCTGTTTGCCCGTTTCATGGATCCCAGTGCGATTCTTCACTACAGCAGTTGCTGGGAATAGCATGGAAAACATTTAAAAAAGGGGTGGGGTGGGGGGGGACAGTAAGCAATATAAGGCAGCTACTTATTGAGTGACCTGTCTCTGGTGGGTACAGGGAAGTGTGTGCGTGGAGGTGGGTGGGCATTATATTCAAAATACAAGTTCGCCAATGAAGGCACAAGTTCATGGAAAGATGGAAGCGTGAAGAGATGAAAAATCTTTTAGCATGGGGCGTCACTGGCCCCAGCGATGCCCCATGGTCGAAGAATTTTTCTCCTCTTCAAGCTTGCCAGTGGCAACACCGTCTCAGAAAACTTGTACAATATGCCTTAGTTATATGAACCGAATGCACGTGGATTCATTTTGCTGATCCATGCACTTGCGATACATTAATTGCGCCTCATGTATTGTAACTTGCCTCTTTCCATTTTATTCACTTCCTTCAGGTTGGCCTGGATGATCTCCTACGGAAGAGCGCTCTTCGGAGGCAAAATCGGGAGGTAAGACGAGGGTAACATAACGATTTTGTTGCGACAGATTCCTTTACTCACTCTGTCAGTAAACTGAATGGCGCTGTTCCCATGCAATTTCCAAGCTCGCCTGGTAGTAAGTGAGTGATTGCTGCATCATACTAGCCCAGCCTGCAGCGAGGTCACTGGTATGTTGTTGTCTCCTTCAGAATGGGGATAACAAGCTGATAGTTCAGCGACATCTTTGCTTGTCACGTTGCCAACCTGCCTTAGTAGCTTAGTGGCTATGGTGTCGTGCTATTAAACTTGGGGTCCTGGGTTCGATTCCCATCTGAGACGGCTGTGTTTCAATAGGGGTGAAATGCAAATACGCTGCTGTACTTAGATATAGCGGCACGTTAAAGGGGACTTCAAGTGGTTTTAAAATTTGGCAAAACTCGTAGTTAATGTTAAAAAAGCTGGGCGTGCCAACAAAAACGGAAGAGAGAATTCGTGACACCGCAAACGTCGACTAACAACTTGCTGGTCAGCGTTTGTGCTGACTTGCTTTAAGAAGTTTGAAGTGAAGCAACATGAAAAATAAGCAGTTCAATGGCTATGAACAACGAATGCTTTATTGTATGCAAATTATTGTCTTCATCGTTCGTCCACACTGCTAAAACTTTCGTTCGTGTCTGTCAATTTTTTAATTCTGCTGGGCTCGCCTACTATCACCACTCCCTCACACACACATGCTGTCAACGGTCCGCAAGTCTTGTCCCCAGCCAGGCATCCGTCGTGGGGTGTGTCTTGCACATGTCACCATGAAAATGCGAAGAGCAGCAGAGTCTTTGGGTGCGCAAGATCAATGTTGAATGTGTCGCGGAGATGCATCAATGGGAGACATAGATTTCATGTGCAGTCCTACCTGGAAGCGTTTATGGATGGCCTTTGGAGCTGGCCGTGACAAAGTCATTCGGTCTTGCAGTACTTGATACACCACTAGCTTCAGCAGCGCACACCTGCTTGGCGGTATGCTGGCACGTAGTGCAATTAGATTGTCATTCTCAATTGTCACCTGGTAATGAGCACATGACAAATCATTCCATGCAGTATCACAAATATGCAGGATTGAGACGAACCAGGCCAGACAATAGAAGTGAAATCTTTGCCAGGCGTCATTACCGGTTGGCACCACTATGACAATGCTGAGAGCATTGACACCACTGTTGCTAGCACATGGTCACTCAGTGCAATGTGGCTGGTGTCAAGGGCTCGGTGAATGCATCACAGTACTGTCGATGTCACAGGGTTCTCAATGCGCCGTTGAGCTTTTGCACACTGTTTGCCATAAAAAAAAAACAAAAAAACTCTCACAGGGTCTCTGCCTCAGTCGACCGCATCCGCCTCAGTCGACTCGAAGGTGAAAGCCATCGTCTTCTTTTTTCTTCTAGGTCAATGTATTGAACCTCTTGCGCCCCCTTCCGAATTCTTTCTGCAAATAACATGGTCTTGCTATGCCTCCAAGATCAGAGGCGTTGTAAGCTTTCTGTACCTCGCCTTGTTCTGCACTGCCTCCGAGATTGGCACACCTTGGACCGAGCAATGATGTCGTGTGATAACGTCACCTTGTGATGTCGTGTTATGTGACGTCACACTGATGTGATGATGACATCACAAGTTTCGGTGATCTGTAAGGACTTTTTACATCACTCGCGTTGATGACACCGAGGCGGGACACCAGTCTATTTTCACGTTTGATGAAGCGTCTAAGGCTTTCTCCTTAATGACTTTCATACAACAGACGCAATTCATACTTTGCTAAAAAAACTTATGCATACCAAGCTATCGAGTGAAGGCCACATTTTGAGCTTGAAATTTTATGTCAGTGCTCCTTTAACAATTCTTACCTTTGCGCTTTGTTATACCCTCAAGTCTCATGGGCATGAAATATACAGGTCCCAAAACATCTCTTGTTTGTTTAGGTCTTTTGTTGGGTGAAGCTATGGCAGATATAAAAGTTTGGCTGTATTAGGACGGCTCGGATAAGGGACAATCGCTGGAGCCAGCATTTCGACAAGAGGACTTGTCTTCTTCAAGGCTGAAACTGCATTCCTGACAAGACAAGTATGCTTGTCCAAATGTCGGCTCCAGCGACACCCTGTGTTCACGACTTTTCCATCTCTTCAAACTTCTGTCTCATAACTGAGTATCTTTTGTAACCGCAGCGTAAATTCTATACCTGTAGTTACACGGGCATGCTAACCTCAGTTACAATGAACCTCAGTTCCCTTAAACTGTATTTGCATCCAGTTAGACAGAAAGCCAAACCACCGTTCTCCCACTAACTGTGGTTGCTCCAAACTGAGGCTGACCACCTCAATTAACAAAGCTAACTAACAAGATGGCGGCACCCATGTTGACGGTCGAAGGCAGTGGGGCTCAAACGGAGTCCGATACTTCTTCCCAGAAGTGCGTCAACTTGCTTTTTTCAATAGCAGATACACTGACATGTAAAGCAGTCCGGAAAAACAAACCACGCACCAAACGCGGCAATAATAAACATAGCAAGCTACAGATTATCCTGTCTTTCGCACTGACCACGGGTGACTTCGCTTATAGTTGCGAGACCAGCCTTTTATTGTGCTAAATATTCTCAAAACAGTCGCCAGAATACGCTCGGGAACTGTTGGGGCCAGCAGGATAGATTTATTTTAAAGAAAATTAATGTATTTGCCAGTATGCATATGAAAAGCAGCTAAATGTTTATAATTTTATCCGCAAAGCTGAGTGTAACGGGACCTGCTTCGCAGCCTCGAACACACCCAAACCTAGGACGACTTTTCCCGTGTAACAGGTGCCAACTGCAGTTGGCGGTAACTGTAGCTTATTCTGGTTAACTGAGGTTAGCGTGCCCATGTAACTACAGTATTACTGTACTCTGTTAGAGTGAAGTATGAAACACTGCATTCACTTCGCAGGAGAGTCGGCGTCAGGAAGAGGCTGCACTCAAAATCAAGGCCTATGGCAGGGGTTTCCTGAGCCGCCGGCGTCTGGTACTGTGGATATTCTTTATTTCTTTCGCGCATGCTTAAATATCAAACATGAAACTAATTTAATTAGATCTGGCATGCATGTTGCCTGTCTGTGTCATTGCAGTCTCACGCTCCAGCACCAGGTTCGATGCTCTGATGTGATGTTGACTTCCATACTCTGCAATCTGCATGGGGAGAATCAGTCGGAGACAATTTTCGGTGATAGTAGATAACCACTGCCAGAAATTACTTCGGCAGTTTCTGAATGAAGGAAGGGAACTTTGAGGGCTCGTTTATTTTTGTTTGATACAACCTTAAGGAAAACCAGCAGTCAATGAAGGAGAGTCAAACCTCCCTTGGCTTCATTTTCTGCTGGTTTTCATTAAGGTTCCACAGTTTCTGTAATACAGGAGTGTGCCTGCATGCATTTAGCAATGTTGGTGTTTTTGCACTGCAGAAATAATGCAAATGTCACAGGTAACAATAGAGTGCTTTAGTGCCCAGGCTGCAAAGCGGCTTACGTACGTTAAGCCCTAATGTTCCTTTGTATTCTCCTTGCGTATGGCTGGAAGTACAAAGGAACGCGAGAGCATGCGCACGCAAGCAGCTTGGGGTCCTCGGCGCTAAAACTCTCTCGTGTATACTGACTAGTCGGGCCATGCTGCAACCTCCTCAGGAGATGAGAACTGTCACAGAGGTACTGAAACCTGGGCAAATTGCACATCAAGAACGTTGAAGCTTCGCTGAATTACAATATAGCATAAGCGTTGTGCCAAGCACCGTGTGTCGCGCCTTATCATGTAATTGTGCGACGTGCTGCTTTGGGTTAACAGGGGTGAGACAGCTGTGCATATTGTGCATTTTTGATACAATTTCGCTTTTCTGTGCCATGCTGCCCCAAAATCGTAAAAAATTGCAAAAATTGTGCTGAACTGCTCCAAAACGGCATTCAGTCAGTTTCAGCGGGGAAAAAAGGCTGAGTTGCCAAGCAGCGCCAGGGGTAACAAGAAGATGAGACGTTCGATCGCAGAACACATGGGAGCGCCCAAGTGTGTTTCTATGCACCCATCTGGTGAAACATAACACCGCCTCGCACTCCGCAGGTTGCCGACCGCTGCTCTAAGCCAGGAAGTAACCGTGCAATTTCGTGCAGCTGGCACTGAGTTTTAGCGGGAGTGTTTTGAGAACAGTCTTAAATGGAATCGGGTTTCTGCTTTAAACCAGAAAATGGATGTCGATCTTGCAGTGTCCCTTTTCTTTTCTCTCTAGGCCCGTGAACTTCGCCAGAAATTCGACACAACCTCAAGGGTGTCGAGTGACCTGGGCCTGCTTCTGTGCGTCCTCCCGCACTTTTATGATGCCCAGGTTGATGCGGAGCGTTTGGTGAGTGTCCGTACTGACACGTGGTACCTAACCTAATCTTGTCGCTAAGGTTAATCAGCTCCTTTTATGCATGAAGTACCGCTTGCTTTTGTTGCCAGGAACTTTTAGCGAAAAAGCCAGAACCGCTATCAGGGCACACAAATGAGAACATCCAGCCACACAAACAAGAACATCCGGGCATTCAGGCAAGATCGTCTGGGGATCGTTACGAGAATAAGATGTGAACGTCCGAGCATCCAGTCAAAAGTTTTTAAAAAATGCAGTCTCAGGCCCCCAATTATCCATGCAGGACATCAGTACATACTCTAGTTACTTCCCAAACATGTTACGAAAAGTATTCCTCATGAGTTCGTAATGTTTGTTCACAGTGTCACTAAAGCTGTAACTTCTAGCATGCTGAAGTTTTATTTGGCACTTACCAAAGCGATGCTCCAAAGGCAGATAATATAAACCTTCCAAAGGTGGATTCAGTGCACCATACACTTGACTGCCATCTTTTGGCGCTGAGATACGGTCGCCTGTGTTCTGGTTTGTGAGTATCGCAGCAAGAATTTTGCAGCACCTCCGAGAGATAGTGCCTCTCGGACGGTGTTTGGCTGAGACAAGACTTGCAATGAGGTTTTAAAGAAATGTTCACTCCTGCTAGTCATGCTAGTTTCTAGTAACTTATAGTGCCTCCTAATCACATTTCGTGTTTGAACTTTGCACTTTAGATTTATATGTTTGTTCCACTTGTCTAGGCCTGGTTGAGTCATCAAGTGTTGCTCCGTAAAGATGAAGTCGCCGGCCAGGCGGATGATCCCGTGTGGCGTCTGCGAATTCGCCGCCTCCTTGCACTTAACGTCATGTGAGTATCTTTGCCGCTTTACCTTTGGAATTGTGGTGGTTTATGTTGCCGTTGGCATTGATGATTTTGACTGCCCATAAACCCTTTTGCCCCACGTATAGACCCTTGTATATAAGCCTAATACTCCTCATTTGGTTTAGGTTTCGATATGTGTGTGTGGGGGGGGGGGAGGGGGTGTTAGTGTAGACACTCCTTGGCTGTCAGCCAGACTGGTTGCCGCAGCGGTTGCTTTGTTCGGATAGACGCAGCTCTAAGGCACACAACCATGGAGGAAGGAAAAACACTAGGGCGGCCTAGTGATAAAATCTACAGGGAGAAATAGGCCCTAGTCCAATGATAGGCAAGTGCTACTATTTGTCAGCTCGCTTTGATTGCGTCTTTGCGGGCGCTGTGATTGTCTATTCCTACCCAAGAGGCACTGTCCATTGTGCAGCGGAGAGCGGGAGGGGCAGCGTCAGAGCTGCTCGGCTTGCTGAGGCTTGCAGAGGCTTGCAGAATCGCGTGACACCTCCCTCCCTGTCTGTTCCCTTCCTCCATACACGCAACATCAGCTGCCTTAACATTGGTGCTGTGCTAATAGCCGTTAACATTATGACGGCACTGCTTGTTGACATTGCAAACATTTAGTGTATCATTCGAGGAGACAGTTCATGAAAAGGATAATTGTTGTGCACCCAACTGGAGCACTCAGCTATAACATGTGATTCTTGTTTGGCTCTGCAGGTCCCTGCAGAGGCCAGGATTTCCTACGGCACGTGCGCTGCGTCTCCTGGAGGTACTGGGCTCGGCCGAGGCGTACCACCACTGCTTCCGGGGCTGCCTTTCGGAGGAGGAGCGGGCTGTCCGGCTACGGTCGTGGCTGCAGCAGCTGTGGTTTCACCTGGCACGCCGGTGCAGTCTGTTTCTGCACCTGTACAATCTCCTGGAACCATGGATACCAGACCCAGGCCCCAAGGAAGAAGGCATGCCTCAGGTGAGTTTGCGAGAAGGATAGGAACTTGAAGGGTAGGAAAGCTGGGTTCACGCGACGGATCGGGTGGCTGAATCACGTGACAGCGGAACCACGCGTAGCCTATTTGCGCCGTGTACATGTGCAGACCAAAATGCGAAATCTGAGTACTGGCCGAGCCTAGTTCAAGCCTCTTGCCACAGCCTGGTGGGTGGCGCTGTGTCCGTGACTTTGCCTGGGGTGCCTGTGTGACTTCACCTGGTGACAACAGGATAGCTAAGAGGAAAAGATGTACCCCTGTTGAAGTTGTCAGATGAAGGTGTTCGGTGCAGCGGACATGGCATAGTTGTCCGGCAACCTTGGGCTGCGTCCCCTTCAGAGTGTTCTCACAATAAACCGGCACTTGCATATGAGACGCTACAGGTGCCGCAGCGTCATGTGGTCTCTCGTGTCTGGGTGCGTCTGTTCCTACAGCATGGCTTTAGGCCCAGCGTCGGTTACATCTATGTCAATATGCAGGTAAAACGTACCTGGTGCTCTACGACGCGTACTCCAATTATCCAGAGGTTGAAGAGCTACAGGGCACTTCAGCACAAGAAGTGATACCGCCAAATGTCGTCCATTTTTGCTAGGCACGGAGTACCACTGGAAGTTCTCAGCGACAATGGGCCACAGTTTACATCAAGAGAGTTTGCCCGCTTCGCAGCGTCGTATGACTTCAAACATATCACGTCGAGTCCTCGTTTTCCACGTTCAAATGGACTCGCGGAAAAAGGCGTGCAAGTGGTGAAACATATCCTAAAGAAGACCCACCATTCAGGAGGTGACTTTTACCAAGGCCTTCTGAATTATCGCACAAGCCCTCTAGAGTGCGGTAGTTCCCCTGGTGAACTGCTTATGAATCGCCACCTCAGGTCTGGTCTTCCCGACTTTAATCCACTTCGCAGCCGAAAGGTCACAAAGCGGCCTCAACGTGGTGAACCGAAAGGAACGCTTTCAAGCCTTCAGCCAGGTGACATCGTTCGCATGAGGGATGAGAAGGGATGGTCACGAAAAGCGACGGTGCTCGACCAGGTTGCACCTCGTTCCTACCGAGTACTCACTGAAAACCGTAAGCAATACAGGCGAAATAGACAGCATCTTCGACCCACGTCGGAAGCCTTCAGCTTTAGCAACCTATCCGATGATGGGATGACAAGAGATGTGCAGCCAGCCCGTGATTCGGAAATTCTTCAAACAGCTGACCAGGATTACGACGACAGTGCTGGCTCATCTGCGCCTGTGACGGACCCAGTAGAACCAACCTCCGGGGCAGAAACCGCTTCCGACACACCGCCTGTTCGAAGATCTCTGAGAACACGTCGTCCAACGAAGTTCCTGACCTACGACAAGCAATTCAAGCAGATCTTCGAGATGCAGTGTTGACCAACACATCTTTGCCTAGAAAGGGAGGTGCAGCGGACATTACATAGTTGTCCGGCAACCTTGGGCTGCGTCCCCTTCAGAGTGTTCTCACAATAAACCGGCACTTGCATATGAGACGCTACAGGTGCCGCAGTGTCGTGTGGTCTCTCGTGTCTGGGTGCGTCTGTTCCTACAGCATGGCTTAGGCCCAGCGTCGGTTACATTCGGCCTTAGGTCTTTGTTCAACCTGCCGTGGTTAAAGGAGAGGTGAAAAAATTGCACACAGTTTTTAAAAAATATTGTACAGGTTAGTTGGGTGATGACAAATTCACTTCAAACCTAAAATTCTATTTGCACAAGCCTACATAAAGGAGCCCTGCAACACTTTTCAAAGTATCCATGAAATGTATTCAGTAAAGGAGCTTATTGCCTGACGAATTGACAGCTGCAAAAAATTTTTAGAATCCGCCCAGTACAAGCGGAATTACAAATATTTTCCGCACACTGCAATTGCATTCTCTCTTCTCTTGTCCCAACGAAAGTGCTGGAAGCTAAGCAAGGAGGGATGGCACGGGGTTAATCTCTACTAGCCCGGGTTTTTTAATGTTGCCCAAAATCTAAGTAAACTGAGATTGTTTGCATTTCAACCTCCTCGAAATTTGGCCGCCGTCGCCGGGAATAGAACCCATGCCCCCGAGCTTAGTAACAACGATGCCTTACGTACTAACCAATGTGGGTTGTCAAATCGTGTCGACAGTATTCTACTTTATGCACGAGGCTCTGACGTCAACCAATGCTCGGGCATACTGTGGAAGAGTTATTAATGTTCTACGTGTTGTTGTTTTCAGGTGGTTACCCCAAAGGCACAAGCCATGGTTGACCTGCTTCTCCTGCCGCTTGTCAAGCCAGTGGCGGACGGCCCCGAATGCGGAGACTATCAGCGCGAGATCATCGCCTGCCTCCTAACAGGCGTTCTCGGTGACTGCCCTCAGGTAATTTGTCTACTGGTCATTTTGGGCAGTGTCTTCACGTGCATGCCAACTCTTCCGATTTCCCCAGAAGACTCTCCCAGTTTTGAGGAATTCTTCCGTTTCTCAGAAATATGCCACTGGTTAGGCTGGGTGACAATTGTGTGTGTTTCATTACGGGTTACTGTGATAAAAATTTTCCACTCGCTGGCATAGTCGTCAGTGACTGGTCTATAGATCCACATACATAGCATTGTCCATGTTTATGGGTTCTAGTGGCTGCTAGGTTCATATACGCTAATGTGTAATGGTTGGTTATGTAACGCACTGAGAGCTTAAGTGCTTCAGTAAAACCTCGTTAACCCGGATCTCACGGGACCGGAGAAAATGTCCGAGTTAACCGAATTTCCGGATTATTGAAAGGACCATGAAAACAAAAGGAAAATGTACTCGGCACAGACAAACCTTTATTTCATGAAAAACTGCGTTATTTTTGTCCGCCTCGTCGTCGGAATTTGTGCTAGAATGATTTTCTTAACCCCATCAGGTGGTGGTGCGCACGCTCGCTGTCGCTGGCTGCTGTGGCCGCTTCACTCCGGTGACGGTCGCCATCATTGTGAAGCGCGACGGCGGTGCAACGCGCACAAGCACAGCCGGAGAACGTAACGTGCACGAGCTCGCACGCTACGCGCGAAGTCACAACACAAAGAAACCAGCAGCGTAAGCCGACCCGTCACGATCCGTCGTCCATGCGTGCCGCCATTGCGCTTTTAATAGACACTGGATGCGCCGACGGCCCAAGCGCTTCCGCCGGGTGGTGACTAGCGCCACCTAGCCACTTCCCCCTCATTTACTATCATCATTATCATTCTGCTGCAGTTGTTCGTTCGGTTTCGGTTTCTCCAAAACTTCGTTTCCGCCGTCGGGTTACGGCAAGCAGGGCTTGCGCCTCCCAAGCCGCCGAGATCGCGCGATTCTAAGCATGAAGTACCGATTGCACTCTCCGGAGTTGTCCGAGTTAACCAGTGCGCGGCTAAATCCCTCCGAATTAATGAGCGTCTGACACCATTGAAGTATACAGTCGCCGACCGATTTTTCGGACTTGGCGGGGACCGCGAAATAGTCCGAAAAATCGAACAGTCCGAAAAAATGGTTAAGACATGAAAATGAAGTTTATTTGGATCAGAGAAGCGTAAAAAATCCCCCCAAAATGCCATGCTTCATGCTGTGGTTGGAGACGAGCAGATTTGGTTGTATTTGGGCTACGGTAACATCGTCAGCGCGTTGGCATCGCTACCGCCGACCGTTGCTGGCGGCACAGTTGGTGGCTCCATGGCCCCAAGCAAACAAAACTTGATGCTGGTCGCAAAAAGATGCATGCAACGTCTCGCCTGTTCGGTGCGATTTAACGACGCGGTCTGGGGGTTCTTTTACCGGCACCGACACCGCACTGCATACGCGATCCTCCAGCATTCCGCCTCCATCGAAACGCTACCGCCGCGGCCGCGATCGAACCCGCGTGTTTCAGGTTAGTAGCCGAGCACCATAACCACTGCGTGCCACTGAGCAACCGCAACAGTACGAAACATGCGACGCGCACGACGGCCCAAACATACTTGACACACCACCAACACGACCACGTGCGTCACGACGACCGGCAAAACGAACGCACTGAGGAAAAAAAAAAAGGCCTAGCGGATCCCTACCGGCGATTAATGATGACGATAACGCTGACCGAAAAAGAAAGGTTTTGCCAGCCAACGAAGATCGGACACGGCCTCCGAAACTAGAAAATTGTGCGCGTTTGCGATCTTGAAGGCCACACAACTAGCCACTGGAAGCCAAACTCAACCAAGCCAACAGAAAATCCAACATGGCGGCTTTCAAAATCGGCAGCGGCACTCAAAACAAGCGATTTAGTCCGGAAAATAATCGAACTTTAGGGCATAAATTGTCCGAAAAATCGGTCGCGAAAATGCATTAGTGCTATGGGAACCTTGACGGTGCATTTATGAAGTCCGAAATATCCAACAAGTCCGAATTTTTGGAGTCTGAAAAATCCGTCGGCGACTGTACACAGTTTTGCCGGGACCGCGTCAGAGTCCGAGTTAACCGAATTTCCGAGTTAACGAGATCCGGATAAACGAGGTTTTACTGTATACCTGTGTCACATGGGCACTCTTGAAATGCCATCCAGTCGATGGTTTTTGAAATGCCATGACTCTATAGACTGAGTGGAGTTGTGGCGCTGCTACATGGCAGCCTTGAATAGCTGTCGAGTGATTCAGGAATTTCTCCCAAAAGTTGCTTGGCGCTGTAGATCTTCATTTTCCTTTTCATGTCACTGAAAGTTATATTATAAATAATATAAGTCCACTTAAAAGTGCAAAGATGTCTCTTATTCTTGTTTAAACATTTTCTAATAAAGTGTTTATACCGTATTTACTTGCATAATTTGCGCACCCCTAATATTTAGCGAGCTTTACTAAAAAAAATATTCGCATATTTTGCGCTCCCCGACCAGCCCGAGACAGCTCGAACGGCGCGCCGTGAGGCGTCCGAATTTTCAGTCGCGAGTTTACATTACTTCAATGGGACAAGTGGCGGTGCCGCGAAGGTGTCCAAATAAACAGGCATGTCGGTCCGAATAAACGGTCGGCGACTGTATACGGCGAAATTCAAGCTTGCTGTTATGAAGTTTGCCGAAGAAAACGGGAACCGTGCCGCCGCCAAGCACTTCGGCGTGAAGTTCTTCAATGTGTGACGATCGGTACGGGAGAAAGCAGAAGAGTGCGCGCTTGCTAATACCAGTTTTCTGCCGTTGAAGAAGATTTTTTTAATTATGTGCAAAAGCTAGGCTTGTGCGAATATTCGAATGCTTCGAATATTCGAACAAATAGTACGGTATTCGAATTCGCTTTGATTCGAATTTAAATTACCGAAAATTTCGAAGTATTCGAAATGAACGAGTAGATGTATAATAGTCCGCATGTAACCCCCCTCTAAAGGTGGTTTCACTGCAGTGGAGAGGTGCTAAGCCGTGAAAGCACCTGTCCAGGTGTATATTAGTACGCATTAGGCTTGTGCGAATAGTGAATTTTAGGTTCGAAGCGAATAGTGATTTTAGTCGAATAATTTCGAATCGAATTCGAATAGTATATATATCACATATAAAGAAAATTGGGCATATTTGTGATGACCTAACCTGCAAAATTTTTTTTTTGTTGTATTGAAACAAGGCCTGTGCAAATGCCATTTTTTTTTTTGCTTCAAAAGAAGTGGAAACTTTTGGTAGAATGCAAGTGATAACCTGTAAAATATGTTACGTTTTAAAATTTACTGTACTTAGAGCATATAAGTCGGTATAACAAGCTTTTAAAGTTAAAAAATGAATTGATGTGAGGGTAATATCGTCATTTAACCTTGAAGTGAGGCTTCGTGGCAGTGCGATTTACCCTGGATATGTGTTTTCACGGCTTAGCACCACTTCACTGCAGTGAAACCACCTTTACAGGAGGTTACATGCGTACTAGGCTTGTGCGAATATTCGAATGCTTCGAATATTCGAACGAATGTTACGGTATTCGAATTCGCTTCGATTTGAATTTAAATTACCGAAAATTTCGTCGAAATGAACGAATAGATGTATAATAGTCCGCATGTAACCCCCTGTAAAGGTGGTTTCACTGCAGTGGAGGGGTGCTAAGCCGTGAAAGCACCTATCCAGGTGTATATTAGTACGCATGTAACCTCCTGTAAAGGTGGTTTCACTGCAGTGAAGTGGTGCTAAGCCGTGAAAACACATATCCAGGGGAAATCGCACTGCCGCGAAGCCCCACTTCAAGGTTAGATGACGATATTACCCTCACATCAATTCATTTTTTAACTTTAAAAGCTTGTTATACCGACTTATATGCTCTAAGTACAGTAAATTTTAAAACGTAACATATTTTACAGGTTATCACTTGCATTCTACCGAAAGTTTCCACTTCTTTTGAAGTAAAAAAAAATGGCATTTGCACAGGCCTTGTTTCAATTAAAAAAAAAATTGTGCAGGTTAGTTAGGTCATCACAAATATGCCCAATTTTCTTTATAATATGTGATATATATACTATTCGAATTCGATTCGAAATTATTCGACTAAAATCACTATTCGCTTCGAACCTAAAATTCACTATTCGCACAAGCCTAGCAAAAGCTTAGCTCCTCCGATATCGCCATGTCGTGGGACCTGGTTTCTCCCAGCATTGTCGAGAAGAGCTTCAAGAAAATGGGGCATTCGAACGTGCTCGACGGAACTGAGGACGACGCGCTTTGGGAGGGCGGTGACAGCGGCCGACGATGATTCCCAATCGTATCTCGCGACCAGTGATTCCGACTAGACCACGCGGGAACAGTTTTGGCTGGTTAAATTACGTGCTAATTCTATTAAATGAACAAGTACACTTTCGTTTGTGCTTCAATTTATTTTCTTTTTTTTTTAAATGTATATACACCGCGCACGTCAGGACTATTGCACATTATTTCGGATGCATTCGCGAAATCTCCGCGTAATTTGCACACCCCCTTTTTGGAGCTCCAAAATCGCGAAAAAAAGTGCGCAAATTATTCGAGTAAATACGGTACATTATGTTTAGTTTTTAAGTTGTTGAGCAGTGAAATTGCAGCAACGCTTGTGCCGCTCAAGACTGATGACACATACTGTCGAAAACACAGACACGTCACTGTTGTACAGAGTATGTAAAGTTCGCACATTTCAAGTGGCATACAGTCGCTGACTGTTTATTGGGACGCTGAAAATTCAGACATGCCCATTTATTCGGACACCCTCTTGGCACCGCCACTCGTCCCATTGAAGTACACTCAAACCTTGATATAAAGAACCCGGATATAACGAAATATCAGTTATAACGAAGTAAATGAAGAATACTCTTGCAATAGTTACAGTGTTAGGAATATACCTTTATAACGAATTTTCGGATATAACGAACTTATTTTCGTGTAAAATGCAACTTCGTTATAATGAGGTTTGAGTGTAATGTAAACTCGCGACCGAAAATTCGGACGTCCCCACGGGGCGCTGTTCGAAAAAACGAACGGCGCCCCGTGGGGCGTCCGAATTTTCGGACTCAGGCTGCCTGATCGAGTATGGTGTGGAACGCCATGACCAGCTGTCCATGATGTTTACAATATTTTCACTAGGTTGCCAGCACTAAAAGGGTGCACTGGCTATGGCTAGAGATCGTGCCAGTTTAAAAGTCAATGCAGGTAGAATTGCCGGTCTCGAAGGCTATGTGTTTTTGCTACACATAATGGCCGTTCTTCGGCTTTAGCCAGCCGAGTATCCCTAATGGCTACCACGACCAAACCGCAAGCCAAGCCTAGCCACGCTCGGAGTCAGCGCGATGTGATGTTCGAGATGGCTGCGTGTATGAAACAGACAAAGAAAGGACAGAACCACGAGCGCTGAGCACGAACTAGCCTGGCGTCGTTCCCCTTTGGCATTTGAGTGTTTGCTTGTCAGTTGTTTCAGCGGCTAGGCCTGATATGCGTCTCGCTATCTTGTTTGTTGCTTGACGTGCGAGGCCTGTTCTACTGAAATGGCTCGACGCCACCTGTTCCATCTGCGCCGTGGGTACTATTGAAGAAACGCATCAAAATTACATTATTATGACGCAAACTGAAGGCGCCAGAAATGAAAGTAAGCTCTAAATTTTTGCGTTTCAATCCATGAGTACTGTAGATATGTTACTTCAGTCTCAGCTGCCTCAGCTAAGCGACTTGCATTGTCACGTCAGGTTGTGCGAGTCGTGTTGCCGGCACTGGCGACTCGGTGGCCCTACCCTGGCGAGCCCCTGCTTCGGGCGGTACTCAGCCTGGAGCCTTCGCCGTGGCTGTTCCAAGCTCTGCTGCGGCTGTCATCGCCCGCGGAGCCCCTGTTCATTGCTGCTGCGGCCCACCTTTCACCCTGCCTCACTCACAAAGCTGTAAGCATCCCTTTGGACATTTCGCAGTGAAGTTATCTTGGGTCTACTAACAGTAGTAGTAGTACAGTCGAACCCACTTATAATGATCCCAGATATAACGATCTATTGGTTATAACAACCATATTTCGGTGCACTTACGATTTTTCTATGCTACCCATTGAAACTGCGTCCACTTATAGCGAACATTTTTCAGTGCCTCCTACTTTTACAGCGAACGCTTCCGACACGGTCGAAAGTGTTCGACTGTATGTTCATTTAACCCTTTGTTTCTCAGATACAGTCTGCAGAGTGCATGCAACTGAAAGTGATATTTTCAGGCAGTTTTTGTTCAAAGAAATACCTGGAAAAACTTCCAGCAATACATGTACATTTATAAGAATTCTTACGTTTGTTGCAGTCAGGCTCTAAAGAGCGGCAAATTTGAGCTTGAAGTCATCTATAGCATACTATCGATAGGAATAGGCATGGTCATGTAAGTGTTAACATTATTTCGTGGAAAGCTTGGTGGCGATGCAATTGTGAAAAAGTAATTTACTAGTCACACCCCTATTAAAAGTGCATACCCTTCCCCTCCCTTTTCATTCCAACATTATGACTGCGGGATTATTTACCATATTTCGAATTCACTGGCTGGCAGTTATGGCAGTCGCGATTCACGTGCTTGGATTTGCTAACCACTCTGCCTTTTAATGTGTGAATCCAGGACAAGTCCAGCTACGAAGACCTGGACACGGACGAGCTGAGCCCAGTCGACGAAATCTGGAGTGGGGATGGCTACTCGTCTTCGACGTCGCTTGCCGACGAGGCGCTGGAGGACGTGCTGCAGCAGCTCAACGCGCCGTCCACCGTGAACACGTTCCTGGAGGCCGCACTGTCGAGCCGCGAGAACCTCCCTGCACTGTGCCAGCTGGGCTGGGCCCTGGTGCAGCGGCGTCCGTTGGCCCTGCACCACTTTCGGCTGCTCTACACGCTGGCCTTCCGACCTCAGTTCCTGCGGCAACTCTGGGAGGCACTCAAGGATGTTCCGTGCTCCGTCGCTGTTTGTGTAAGTGCTAAGATTTATACAGTTAAGCCTGGATACAATTAAAACTCGGTCTATCGAAACCCTATTTTACGAAGTTGTTGATCTAATGAAGAAATATTAAGTTCCCGGCAAATATCCATAGGGCTCAGTGTTATCGAAACAAATCAACGAATTAGCTTGGCAACCAAACCCTATTTAACGAATTTTTTCGAGAAATAGCCGAGTAAAAAAGCTGTGATTTCCTTCTGATTTTGCAGAGATGGGTTTTTCTTTCACCATGTGCTCTAACGCTATCGCATTAAAACGTTTAGGTGCCCTACTCACAACACTAGCTTTAGTTTGATGAGGCTGCACACCACGTCCATGCTCGAAGGCATGGACCATGCAGTCGGTAGTGCTCTTACGTCCCGGATGGTGCTACAGCAGTGGTGGTTGTTTATATGATTTAATGGTATTCATAGCGCTGATTGTCTCCTTGCAACCTTTAGAACTCCGTAGTTGCCATCCGTGATTGTTCATTAGTGCCCCAAGTTTGTCCCAGAGCGGCTGTGGCGACTCTTGGTTTCGTTTTGACTCAGTTTGTGTAGGCTGCATACGTGCCTTCAGAACGGCATGGACATTGCATCGTTAGCGATCACAGTTTCGTTCAAAGTTGATGCGGCATTCGGTAGCTTTGTTTTGACTAGGTGCAATGCACGTGCACTGACATAAAACTCGAACATAGTGGCAGCTGTTGAAGATGAAGAGCCTTCAGCCGTGGTCCGCATGCTGGCGTAAAACTTGTTTGCTACATTGCGATGGGCGAACAGAGCAGAGCAAATTTTTAAGTTAATTTTTTGGGACATTTTTTGCAGTCCTGTGAAATCTGAATTAACAAGCTTTCACTGTATTTTGGAAAAGTAGGAATGTTGCAACGATGACATTTTCAGAAAGGGAAGAAAACACTACAATGCATCATCTGCTTTCTTAGCATGTCATCGTTGTGGCTATCTATTTTCCCATCAACTTTATTTATAGTTTGGCATTACTATACATTGTTATTGAGATAACAAAAATGGACATCTCTTGTTCTGTCAGGCCCGGTGGAACGCCAGTTATGCAGCTGCTCTCATCGGGCATCTGCCCGCCAGACAACTGGGCTGAGCCCTTTTCGAGCCAGCTGAACCTGTTTTGCAGCCTGCTTGCCCACCTGCTGCTAACATTGCATGATGTGGAGTTCTACGAGTCTTGTGAGTCTGATCTTCTGTAGTACAGTAGACTCTCAGTAAATCAGACTCTCTTAAACGAAATTGCTTCTCAAATGGAACAACTGCCTCTAATATGATTGGTTTTGTATTTGAATTCTGCACCCCTGTTTACCTCTCAGTAAACAAAACTCCTGTTAAACGAAACACATTCTCCTGTTCCCTTCAGGTTTCGTTTAGCAGGAGTCTACTGTAATTATTTTGAGTGAAACTGTGCATTTTGTTTGTTTGTGTCCGGGGCAACAATGAGCCACGTCGCAAATTGTGGCGTCTTTCCAGTGAATTTCATGTGTTACAGTGATGTGGTGAGTCGCAGCATGGGCCACTGTTTTCGTTGCAGTTGTGGAAGAGTCGTTCGACAAGCGTGAGCGTGCAAGAAACTTCCGAGTGTTGGCTAGCGTGCCAGTTAGCTTGAACTGGTTAGCCTCCCTCCCTTTCCCCTCACTGCTGTTCCCTTCCGTCTTTCCTCACACACCATTGTGCGTACGCTGAGGTTTTATTTCTTTCCTGCCTCACAGTAAAGAATGTCTGTGCGTGCAGCTGCGAGTGACCCCATGCCCTTCTCGCTGGACGAGCTGGTGTTGCTGATCGCACAGCTGCGCGAGCTCTGCCTGGGTCTGCTAGAGCTGTGCTTTCCCGACACTCGGACCAGCCTTGACACCCCAGCAGTTGCAGTACCTGAAAACCCTCTGGAGGCCCATGTTCGAGGTGAGGGGTAACCTGTGTCCCAGAGGTGCTACCTTTACATAGCAGATTTGCGCGTTGGTCAGCAGCCAAGCAACCACAGCTATGTGGAGAAACCGCCCTCTGTTTTTGCAGGCGACATGCCTATTGTGTTGCTGATTTGTCATCCCTGTCGTGTTGTGGACTCGCAATGAACTTGGCTGGAGATGAGTTGTGTTAAGGAGCACTGATCTTTGGGTAGTTGGCTTTCCATCACCGATCACTTAAGCGCGTGCAAACCATGACTGGCCATTCTTCCGAAATCTCGCAGTCCTACGTTCATGCAGAGCGGGTTGTCGAGCCGGCAAGATTTCACATCGGCGAAGGTGGATCGTGTCACGTGATACGTGATTGCGGCGCCGGCGATCACCGTGCACTTTGACACCCCCCTCCTCTCCTCCTCTCGCTGTTCGCGCTGGCCCGACAGGCGTGTTCCTGCATGGGCGCGGTCAACAGGCCCGGGGCACAGAGCGCGGAGTTCGCCCTTTTCTGAAGTTTAGTGCAGTTGCATTGGTAGAGTTCTGGAAGTGTCGCGCCTTAACCACGTGCTTGCGAAACGCTTGTGCCACATGTGCTTTTGAAGCGATGGCACCAATCAAGCGGTGCCACTACAGCGTCGTTTTGCTCACAGAGATATACCTTCAAACCTGCAAGCGCAGCACGAGTTCGGCGTGCGCGAAAAGAATGTGTGCTATGGAGTGCACGTATATGCAATAAAAATGCTGGTTTTCTGCCGATGAAATCACGTTGCTTACATTCGGCCTGCATTCGAGGTAAGCTTTTTTTTTCCCTGGCCTTGCGAATTTCGGGGTTCAGCCTGCAATCAAGGGCGGCCTAGATTCAAGTGAATACGGTACGTTCTTGAGATTCGCGACACTTGTTTTCTGAGTGCACAACAAAGTGATATGAAGTTATTTCCGATTAAAGCTTTCTTCATTCTTTTGTCTGTAAAACTTATTTCAAATTTAAAGCAGATCCACGAAGTGAATGCTGATGATGGAGTGAAGCTCCTTGGAAGCCAGTCTACGTCATTTTATTTTACTGAGCGTAGCGCCATTGATCGATGCGCTAGCGCTGCATGGTCTAAGTACGAGCGGCTTGTGAGCAATGCAGCGCGCTGTACACGGCTTGTATGCGTGCTCTACGTATGAGCGGTGCGACGCCTGCGCAATACCTGCGCGCGGTCGGTATGTGCGCTGCGTGCGCTCTGCGAACGGTTCTGCGCATGACGTCGTGCGCTTGCTCGGAGAGGGGTTTCGGAGCGGCGCCTCCGAAGCGCAACACCTGTGCGCGAGCGGTTCTGCGCACGATGTCATGACCTTGATCGATGCGTTTGCTGAGAGAGGGTTTCAGAGCTGCGCCGCAGCTGTTCTGACGGGGACCTACGACGACGACGACAATGGACATTGTGCGAGCATAAGGAGCTTCGCTTCTAAAAAATGACCTCCCCCCCTTTATGGTTAGATCAATCAGTGATCCTTCCCCCCCCCCATGCTACATCTCCCTGCTTGGCCGGCATTGAATTGCCGTATTGGTCTATCTCAAGTATGCTTAACATCTTCACGCATTCTAATAGCTCCTGCTTGGTGTCATGATGCATGGTTGGCGTTCAGTTCGAGCTTTTACAGTTGTTCCTGTGCTAGAAGTACGCGTTTTGCGATTATTTGCGCACGTTATAGTTAATATTGAGTATGATAGAGCATCAGCCATAGTGCGTTGTGGTGATGATAGCCCTTTCTATGCAGGCAGTGCTCTTGGAAGCAGAATGTTTGCATTGGCAACGAGCTTTTCTTTTCTTTGGTGTTTTTAATTAGTAGGCTTATGTTTTTCTAGTGAGGATGAATTTTTTTTGTTTGGAATGACATGCCATCTGTCCTTTAGCAGAAACTGTGTATGCGATGCTACCCTTGTCACCAATGCTTCACTGCAATGCACATCTACAGTGCAGTGAAGCCAGCATGTGGCATTCTTTCGTGTTAAGAGCCTGATCGATGGCTGCTCTCCGACTGTTGGCCTTGTCTCTTTGTTTACACTGCAGCAGCATTTCCTGTCTGCGCACTGATAAGAATACTAATAAAAAGTTTGACATGTACTGCTCAAGGTAATCAAATTCTATTATATCTGCTCTAGACCTACATCAAAACACAATTTTTTTCACCTCTAAACCTGCTCCAAAATACATTCGCTTCTGTTCCAGTGTTGCTCCAAAACAGCCTTTTTCCTGCTCCAAAAATTGCTCCAAATCCTAAAGAGGCTGGACCACCACTGCATATACAGTGACTTGTCAATATCAGCCTGTTTATGTTGCCCTCTTCGGTAAAAAAAAAAAAAATATCACAGTTTCACTGCAAGGGCGAAGCAGTGGATGCAATAGCCACAAATTGTAATGTTATGCGAAGTAAGGCTGGCAGCTAAATCTTTTTGATCCGATCGTGTGTAACTCTACAAACTGCTGGTGCAAGAGGAATACAGCCACTCCAGAAAGAGGAGCACTTTTCGCACAGTTTCTTCGTGTTGAAAGCACAGCACATAGACGGGTGTACGAGCCGCCTGTTGATGCCTGCCAAGACAGTGCGCGCCAGCGATCGCGATCGTGCCTATCAAGGTTCACAGTTACTGCTCAAACAACACATCGCCCCTCCACACTCCTTCCATGCTCCTTGAAGGTGGGCAGGACATTTCCTCTCTGGTTGAATAGCGATCAACGGCAGGCCTTACTTGTGGGCTGATTTTCTCCCATTCGCCCTCCATGCAACTGAGATGGGTCGGGTATTTTCATCTGAGCTTCAGTCACACTCGTCACCCTCGCTCGTGTGCTTTTACCCACGGGTAAAACGTATGATGCACAGGGAGATGTTACCAATTTGGACTTTACACGGAACATGACGGCAACGGCAAAAGCCCGTCAAGAGTGTCCATACCATTGCTATCAAAACAAAAGATATCTTCCAGCAGTCTACAATTAACCCCCCGGCTTTGTGCCTACCGACTCCTCTCTGTGCTTGCATGGATGCAGGCATATAGTCATGTAGCATTCACTTTCATAAGAAGCTTACAACGTGCACATCGGTCTCTTTAAGTGTGTCATGGTAACAGGTCCGAGAAGCCCAAGAGCAATCTTGAATCTTGCTTTCACCATCAATGCTTTACCCTTGATGTAAAATTGTTATTTCTCTTCTTTCTTCCAGTTGAGTGTACTGCATAACGATTGCATGGCTGTAACGCGTTGTTTCATGTTGCTCGCTCACTTGTTTGCAGTGTGTAGTCTCACTGCTGCGACAGCTGTACTCCCGGGACTCGAGACGGCCCTTCTGTCCCCGACGGCCACTGGGTTTCACCTCGGACGACTGTCTGTCCGGATCGGGTGAGCAGCGTTCTTCACTCTCAATGCAGATGTGGTTTGAATGCAGTGTGGGCCCGCTTTGCTGTGAAATTGCCTGTTGGTGGAGAACTCACACTGCCACAAAACCACACGTCAAGGTTAAGTGTACTTATTACCTGCACCTTGATTTATTTTTTTTTAAAGTTTAAAAGCGTGTTATACAGGCATATATGGGCTAAGCATAGCGAGTTTTAAAGTGTGACATATTTTACCACTTGTAACTTGCACCCTGCTACGATTCAAATTGGGCTGCTATTTGAAGTCTCTTTGAGATTATTCAATACTAGTTACCATTGGCTTCAACTTCGCTTGAAACCAATAAAGGGATATTTAGACAAGACTAGATTTGTCACCAGACGCAATGCCACAAGAATGATCCCAAGCAACAAAGTAAAGATTAGTGGTTTCACAGGGTTGTGCACAAAAAAACACGGAGAAAAAGATGACCGACAGGAACAATGCAAGTGCCGGCTATTGTGTCCACGTTTTCCTTGCTGGATGTTTGACAACTTGCTCGGTTGTTCAAAAGATTCCTGTGCATCCTTTAGAAAATTGTGGTAAGCAAGAGATTGAATTGCCAGTTCTTCATTGCTGTCCACATTTCGCGTACTGATTCTTGCGTTTTCGTGTGCCTTCTTTTACAGGTGCCAAACTGGAACCTGGAAATACAAAGGCTGCCAACATGTGGCGCGGCGGCATTGACTCGAAAACAGCTTGGTACGTTACTGGTACCTTTCTGGCAGCATAATGTACAGTACTTACGGAGTCAAACGCAACATCACATTTTTTAGTCTAACGACTGGTATGTGCAATTCCTCGAGATAACCACGTGACATTGCGCCAGATCTGGTCTCTAAAGATAATGTTGGCTCTGGTCTACATGTTCAAGTCGAAATTACACCGATACGACCCGAACTGAAGATCGTGGAAACGAAAGTAGGTGCGTTTTATGCAGCCCTAAATTTTCCTGTTGCGATCCGTGAGTACCACATACTGCTCGACGATTGGAACGCGATACTCGGAGCACGTGGCGACGAGGGTGGCGGTGAGGGCGAGAGTGTTCGTTGTGCATGGTGACTGCATCCATCCAGTAGACAGTCGTTCAGTCTGTGCTTCTCGGTTGTGCCATCGGAGTGCTGCAATCCTTCGAAACGCATGCCTGCCAGCTCCAGCCGCTTTGTGCATGCGCGACACGCGAGTGCATTGTTTTGAAGGCGTGGGAAGCAGCGCTCCGCTGGCACCACCAAGAACCGACGACTGAATGGCTGTCACCTGATGCATTCATTATGCAATAAACTCTCGGTAAACCGACATCTCCTAAAACAGAACTGCTGCTTAAATGGAACAACTGCTTCTTACGTGATAGGTTTCGTACTTGAATTTCGCACCCTTGCTCCTCTCTCAGGGAACGGAACTCCTGTTAAATGGAACATATTTTCCTGGTTCCTACAGGTTCTGTTTAACGAGAGTCTACTTTTTGTCAAGAATGCTCCCACCCTAACTGTCACCTTCGTCCCCATGTGCTCCGAGTATCGCGTTTCAATCGCCAAGCACTGTACTAATTTATTATTAGCATTGTGGACATGAGAATATATATAAAGTTAGATCGTTTTATAAGGGTCACTGATATTACAGGCAATCGGGTATAAGAGACACCAGTGTGCCTATGTTGAAATGAAGGTTGATCAGAAAATGAGAATGTGGTACCCCTGAAGCGACACTCCATAAAAGGGACAAAAACTGCTCCCCGGTGCAAATGTCTGATGAAGGGGTTCAACGGTGATGTGAGGTAAATTATCCTTAGATTCAAAGTCAAAGACTCAAACAGAGCTGAGAGGGTAGCCGAAGGTCCCATATATATATATATATATATATATATATATATATATATATATATATATATATATATATATATATATATATATATATATATATATATATATTCCTCAGTGGAATTTTTATACTGCATAGTGCAATTCCTCACCAAGCTTGTCTTTTTTGTTCTTTTTTAGTGTGTGCCTTTGCTTCAGCCCGAAAATAATTTCAACTGAGACATGACGGGAAATGTGTTGTGCATTTACATGGTGTTCTGACTGTTGTAGAGTAAAAAAGGAATCATAAAATTTTCTGCACTTTCATACGTTTTGCTCCCACTTTACACTAAAATAATGGTAAACTTGGCTTTGCTTTCGCACACAAGGCTATACGATGGACTTCTTCTTAAACCTTTAGTGCGCCTAAAATTTTTAACATTTCTGAATAATGTTTTTTCATATGGTCCTCAGAGATTCAAACGCAATAGCAAAACATTAAGTAATAACGACTGCCATGCGCAATTGCTAGAGATTACTGTGTCATGTCAAACTAAGGTTGGCTCTGATGTGAACTGTTGAGCCGATATAGAAGTATGTTCATTACTTAGCCCTAAATTGCCAAATTTCAGTTAGTCAGCACTCAATGTACTTTGCTACTGTATTTACGCGAATATAGGTCGACCCATTTTTTTCAAATTTGACAATCCAATGTTGGGGGGTCGACTTAGAATCGAAACCAAAACTAGAGCATTTTTTTTTTTTTCGCCGAGCGATTTTTGGGAGGGTCGACCTACATTGGAGTCGACTTACATTCGTGTAAATACGGTACTATATGCTGAACATTTGTGGCCTCGCAGAGGAAAGTGGGCCGCCGTTGACAACCAACGAGCTTCGCAGTGCAGCAATCCTCCAGGAGATGCCGTTTGCTGTGCCGTTTCCTGTCCGTGTTAGGGTGAGTTGGAGTTGCGCTATAGTAGGAGCTGTTGCGTAGCACATGAAGGACGGAGGACACGGTGTGTGGAGGTATTATCTACACTCAAACCTCATTATAACAAAGTTGCATCTTACACGGAAATAAGTTCGTTATATCCAAAAATTCATTATAAACGTATATTCATAGCACTGTATCCATTACAAGACTGCTCTTCATTAAATTCGTTATAACCGATATTTCGTTATGTCCGGGTTCGTTATACCGAGGTTTGAGTGTATATCTTATGTCCAAGCCTGATGAAAGTAAGCAGACTGATTTAGTTTTTCATGCTGATTTCAAATATGCAATAATTTTTCTTGTAGGTAAACTGGTTTACAGGACGCGCAAAGCTGCCTCGCTGTTGTTTCCGGAGACTATAGGAAAAAAGCTATTCAGCAAAAAGTGCATATTATCAGATAGCTAGATATTACAATATGCAATAAGTGTTACACTGCAAACAGTTTTCAGATCGAATCATGGCTTGTCATTTTGCAGATGATCGAAATTCAATGTTTCTACCGTGACTATCATAAAGAAAAACAAAATGAAATTTTGAAAAGTCTGTGAGCAGAAAATAGGACTTTGCTCTCAGCATTTTATGAAGCACAGCTTGGGCTTTATGTTTAAAGGAGCAATTACTGCTCTAGCTGTTTTAGATCATGAGGTGTCACTCCAGCAAGCTAAGTGACCCTAAAACATTTGAGATTCAACTTGTACTTGTAGTACAGATCTAAACTGTGGATGAAATACTGATCTTATAAGACTTAAGTTGGGCTTTACATGCGAAAGAATAACTTTAGATTTTAATAAAGTAACTAAAAAAAAAACACTTTTTCCTTTGACAGTTTTTTGGTCTTCACAAGCCATGTGAATATACTCTTTACAAAAGTGAACTTGTACTGACAGTTCTCTTGCTACGAAGTGATAGGATGTACACTATTATTGGCAAGGATTTTGTGCAAACATAAAGGGCACCATGGTTGTTGCACACTGTTCTTGTGCTCACTGCCTGTCAGCACATCATGCTTCTTATAGTAGCATCCCCTTTAGGCTTGATTGTATCTGTCTGTCGAGAATTTAGTTCGATCACACTTGTATCTTTGAAGCTGCGAAATGGGTGTACTGCTGCATAATCAGTTCACCGTCTTCAGTTCTTTGCCAAGTTCTGTCAAGATTAAAGAGGCTTCTGTGAAACTTCATGGAAGTGAAAAAACTGTCATTCAGTCCTGGACGAATTTTTCGTCAACTTAGAAAGCTTCCTTTTCTGTAAAATCTGTACGAATTTTCATTGCAGTTTACCGTGGCAAACACGTGGATGAAAGCTTTTTCACTTCCATGAAGTTTCACAGAAGCCTCTTTAATCTTGACTGTCAGGCTTCCATAGAACTGATCTGCCACATTCAAGACAGACATTAGTGTGATTCTTCTGGTGTAATTTATATGGTTGCACCTGGATATATTGGAATCTGAAGGGCATCACTTAAGAGGTACGCATTGCTGGGCGAGTTGGTAACTCATCTTAGCACGGTGGAGTGCGAATAAACGAAACACTCAGAAAGGTGTTTCGTGTACCTTTCTGAGTGTTTCGTTTATTCGCGCTCCACCGTGCTAAGATCACTTAAGAGTTCTGTATATCATGATCATGAGGGGCAAAATAGAACAGCCAACCCAATGTATGGGCGTTGTCCATGTCTCTTCCTTTACAATATATAGGTAATGCAATATATACTACAATATTCGATGTATCGAACACATAGTCAGGGGGATTTTTTTCAAGTGTTTGATATACACAATAATCCATTATATTTGGGTTCAATATGTGCAAGTTCGACTGTAGTCATGATTGCAGCGGTTCTGTGTGCACTCTCGCAGGTACTACAGAGCCTGATTGCACGTGACAAGTCTGAGAACAATCGGGAGCAGTCCCACTTCATGATGGGCCCCCAGATAGAGGTCATAGTGCGGAGGGACTACATCTACGAAGACGCCTTCGATAAACTCTCTGGCGAGCCCAACCTGAGGTTGCGGCTGCGTGTCCAACTCGTCAACGTTGCGGGTCTCGAGGAAGCGGGCATTGATGGTGAGAAGACGAAGCCACGGTGGCACCTCCCGATAATGTTAAACTTTGTTGCGAGAAAGCACTGCATTTACTATAATAACGCGTTTACTTTTGTAAGTTCTTGTAGAACCACATAGCCATGCCTCGCACAGGGCAGGTTTGTGTCTCCTTACTGAGAGTAGGCATGGGCAAATACTGGAGTGCTTCGAATATTCTGATGAATATTGCAGTATTCGACATTGCACGAGCTCAATAGTAGTATATTGAGCTCGTGCTCGCGCCAGAGAAGTCTTCTTCCTCTTGTTCTTCGAGCGCAGGCAAAACCACGTATAAAATTTGAAAAAGAGGAAGCAAGCGAGAAATACAAAGAGAAAGAAATGAAAAAGATGAAGAAAAATAGAAATAAAGAAGAAAAAAATCAAAATCTGGGAAAGAGAACAGTAAAGAAAGAGAAAACCGAAGAGAAACAAAGAAGGTTGCCTAGCTCTGCACTTCCTTCAGGCTTGGCACCACTAGTGCGAAGCTGCTTTAATTTTTTTCTTTTTTCCTAAGTCAACATGCATTCATTGGTGCACGCAGTTTGGCTAGCTTAGTTGCTTTGGCGGCAGGCAATCAGTTTTCTTGGTGACTGTCAGTCACCTAAAAACGCAAATGTTCTGTTGGAAGCAGCAAAGGCAGTAGATATTTTCAGGCACAGACTAGCAAAAAGTATGAACTTACCGAACTTGTCCAGTTAAGCAGTTTGAATTAAGCAGCTCTAAAATACATTTACAACATAGTGAGCCAACCATTATTTAAAATTTGTGTGAATTAAACAAAAGTTTCAATTATGAGAATTTGAATTATCGCAAATTTATTGTGCTAGCTAATTGTACTGAAACACACATATATGTTCAAATATTGGATTTACTTTGTTGTGCCTGACAATTTGTTATGTGTGAGTGTTGAGGATTCACTGTGTGCCAATCACTGGTTGTCGCGTCCAAATTACTTTTGTGTTGAGTATAAGAATCGTGCTCGCTTGGTTCATTTTTCCATGGGAGGAGGACTTATCAGTTATAATACAGAGTCCATATTCATCGCGCAGGCGGAGGTCTGCTGCGAGAATTCCTCGCTGAGCTGATGAAGACAGCCTTTGATGAGAACAGGGGCCTCTTTCGGTGTACGCATGATGACCGACACCTCTACCCCAACCCGGCGGTTGCACAGCTGCCGGACTATGCCGACGGTCGGGCAGCGCGCCACTACGCCTTTGTCGGCCGTCTGCTCGGCAAGGTTGGCTGTTTGTCTTGAAGTTTGACGCTTATTATCGCAACATAGTGAAGCGCAGTTATCTTAGTATATCAGTGCTACAGGATCCACTAGACCTGTCGGCATTTGTGGCGTAGTCGGCGCGTTGTGCTTCTGTGCTCGAAAGTCGTGCAGTTAGAGGTTTGAATCCACGGTTGGGAATTCAGAATTCCTTTTTGAATTTCTTTGGGAACTATACTTGTGCCCTTTTATTCATTAAGACAGTTCAACTGGTATAACTTATAAAACAGCCACACAAATCCAAAGCAAAAAAACAAAAAAGAAGCTGCAATGCACAGGGGTGTGCAAAAACATCAAAGTTCTACCGTACGAGTTGTATACGGTTGCTTAGGCTCAAATATCGAATGGAATATTGAAAAAGAATGATATGCAAATGTTTTTGCGATTTTCAAGTTTCTTGTAACATGTTGATCAACAAATCTAATCATTTTCTTTTCCCAGAAAAAAAACAATTGGATTTTGAAATAACAGTTAAACAGTAGGCTATGAAGTTATAAAGCTTAAAACTGAATGCTTCACACCATGTTCCTGGTCTTGCTGACCTGGAGAGAACATGATAGTAGTTCTTTAGACCACCAATCACCCAATCGTTTCGAATATTTGAACGAATGTGGCAGTACTGTCGAACCCACTTACATACCTGCCAAGTCTCCCGGATTGTCCGGGAGACTCCCGGATTTCGACCATTTCTTACGTTTGTACGGTTGGCCGGAAAATCTCCCGGAAATCGGAATTTCTGTGCGTGATGTGGCCGCATTGACGAAAATCCAAACCAATCCAATCCAAGCTCTTTGCGAACCCGTCGCATCATAATGTAAACGAATTGAGGAGGCACTCATGTGAACGTACTGTAGAATCTTGGTGATACGAAACCAGCTGATACGAATTCGTGAAATTCTCCAGCTGAATTCCACTGTGTCTCCACTGGGCCAAAATTTGGATGTTACGAATACTTTTCTGCGTGATACGAACTTTGGTACAGAACAGCGTGTTGAAGCTTCGGAAGTACGAGCTTGGCCAGCGCACACACTGTCAGAACTGTGGTCATTGTGCCACAAACGCTGTGAACGAAACCGTGGCCGCTCTTCAGACGGTGAGAACTCGGAAAGTGCACACGCGACCAATGCTCAACCAGCCAAAGCGACGCTACTTTCTGCATACGCTGCGGACTAAACCGCGGCAGATGCGATCATCGATAGCAACAAACGAGGTAGCTTTGAAGGCACGTGCGCGCGCGTAGACGCACTGAAAACGGAACTACCTGTTTATCGCAACCACCGCGTACGAAACCGCGGTGGCTGCGACACGATCAACAATAGCGACTGTGAGCTGCGAAGGTACGCGGCTAACGCAGCGACAAAAAAGGCGAGAAGCGTTTCGGCGTTGCTGTCTATCTTCGCTTATGACTGTGGTGGAGCGGGCTTAGGCACTTAGTTTTCAGAAGGCCTCAAGCGAAGCTTTGAAGCGCGCTTTCGTGGCAGTCACCTTGTGCCGTCCCTTATTGGTCCGTTCACATGTGTCACAGAAAAACATACGTGAGTTATTTGGACAGCAATAAATGTTTTGTGCGTATATCATGGTTTGAAAACCGATTTTGCTAGCTTTTGATCATACGAAATTTCGGGTGATACGAATATTTTCACTCCCCCTTTGAGGTTCGTACCATCCACTGTAGTTTGGAAACCATACCTGCGTTTCTGTTTGGCCACTACGAGCCATTATAGGACCGCAAACGCCGATGACTACACTAGCGGGGTTCGGGACACACACACCCCCCCCCCCCCCTTTCTTTTTTTTTTTTTTTCGAGATGTATTTTTTTATGTCAGAAGAAAAAGGGGGAGGGGTGAGATATATCGGCACGACCCCCCCCCCCTCCTCCTCCGTTGCGCAAATCTCCCGGGATTCGGAATCCTTGAACTTGGCAGGTATGCACTTATAACAATAAGGGGTTTAACAGTATATTGGTTATAACAATGAAAAGCTGCTGCACCGTCAGCTTTTGTATGTTTTCTATGGTGAATTAACCCGCTTACAGCAATGCCCACATGCCGCATTATCTGTTATAACAGTAAATTCTGGCTGTTGGGTGTCCATGTCGAAAGGTAATGGGACACAAAATCCTTGAAAAGAAAGAAGGAAACGAGAAATTCAAGCTACTGAACCCCCCACCCAAAACCCTAAAGGGGTATTCACACGGGGGACAAATCTTCGGGGGATAAAGGCGGAGCCTAGTGACGTCAACTTGGAGGAGAAATCCCCACAAATGTCCCCCGCTCACACGGACAAGGCGAATGGACGGAGGAGACCAGTGTTACCAGGCTACTCTGGTGGCTTGTACCGCTCGTTTCACCGGCTGCTGACGACGAAACCGCCAGCACGCTGCCGCTCACTGCCGGAGCGCTGCCACTCGCTGCCGGAGCGATTGCAACAATGTGGCCAAATACCTGCGCGAAACTAGCGAAACTTCGCTATATCCCCCCACCGCGAGGGGATAGTTTGACCTGTCGGGGAAAAGGTCCCCGTCTCCTCCGAGGAGGCGCGGGGAGGTCGCGCTTACTCGCTAAATCGTGACGTCTTTGTCCCATGATCCGCAATCCTCGCTTCTCCCCTGAGGATTTATCCTCCGTGTGAATACCCCTCAAGTTGCACCACTCCCCTTCGAATTTGCAGTACGCTTCACCGCACAGCGGTGAAGTACTGTGGTGAAGCTGACGTTCAAAATGTGCTACAGCGGGGTAGCGGCGGTGGCTTCTCTTGACATGCAATTTGAGTAAAAAGTTGAGACTTACAAAAGTTTCAGTGCCCAAAGCTTTTCATGTTGTCATACATTGGTTCTATAAGGCTTGTGGCGGCCCCGTGAAAGCGTCTGAATTTTCAAGCATATCTGAAAAATCGGCAGCCTTGTTATCCTTATCACTGATATCTGTTGGCATGTCCCATCCAATATTACAGCTTTCTCACAAAAGCCTTCCCTTCTATCTTGTTTTTTTTTTTGTGCAACCCGTTTATAGCAGTTATCGGTTACAGCAATGGAATTTTCGTGGCACTCGAGTATTGTTATAAGTTGGGTTCGACTGTATGCGAATTCGTTGCGGCACGAATGTCAAGTTTTCGAAATTTTCAAATAATTCACAACAAACGAATAGACATAAATTACCGCATGCAACCCCTTGAAAAAATGGCTTCACTGCATTGTGGGGCCGTTGCGCCGTGAAATCAGCATTCCAGGGGGAATCTGCACCGTTGCAAAGCAACACTTCAAGGTTAAGTGTGCATAACCTGCACCAGCATTACTGTTCATTTTGAAGTTTAAATTAGTGTTATACGAGCTTATATGCGCTAAATATAGCAGTTTTTAATGAGTTACGTATTTTACTGCTTGTAACTTGCCCCTTACTGTTATTCAAATCAGTGACTGTGCTGTGCAGGCTCTCTACGAGGGAATGCTGGTGGAGCTGCCACTGGCGCACTTCTTCCTGGCCAAGTTGGTGGCGCCTGGGCGCGGCGACCTCGACCTCCACCACTTGGCATCCCTCGAGCCACTCGTCTACCGCAACCTCTTCTTCCTGAAGAGCTACGAGGGTGACGTGGCCGACCTCGGGCTGGACTTCACCGTGAGTGCTTTTCGGCTGCTCACAGTTATCAGCTGCACTCAAACCTCTTTATAATGAAGTTGCATCTTACACGAAAATAAGTTCGTTATATCCGAAAATCTGTTATAAAGGTAAATTCCTAACACTATACCTGTTGCAAGAGTATTCTTCATTCACTTCGTTATAACTGATATTTCGTTATATCCGGGTTTGTTATATCGAGGTTTGAGTGTATTGGATTGTATATGCGAATCTCAAGTATAGTAGAACGTTGTGGACATGGTCCCATTTCGTACGATTTCCCGGTGGCAACGCTTGTGATATGGTTATCAATACTCATAAACTGTTGCATGTAATAGACGTAGACACGTAATCACGAAAAGCACTAACAAAACGACACGCCTCATTATCGAGGATCACAAGATCGAAGATCACAAATTTTATAAGAGAAATGCGTAAGCCAGGCGTCTACCTCGCTATCCGCCAAGAAAATCGCGTATCTGAGTGGCATGACATGTGTTTCTTGAGTTGTTCTTGTTATGCGCAATGTGGTTCTGCATCTAGGTACAGTCAACTGCCGATTTTTCGGACGCCCGATTTTTCGGACATGCTTGAAAATTCGGACGCTTTCGCGGCACCGTCACAAGCCCCATAGACGTCCATGTATAAGAACGTCTGAAATTTCGGACGCGGAAACTCTTCGGCGTCCGATTTTTCGGACTTTTTGCGCAAATTTCTGGTCGGAAACGGCATTATTTAAAGCCCCAACCTATGCCACATCTATCGTCTCGCAGGTTTGAACCAGCGCTTTCGCGAGTCGATCTGTTTACGGCCGTAGCAGTGTCCGAAAGTCGGCTTTGCCGCAATGCTTAGGTATTATGGGGTGAAGCAGATAAAAAATACGAAGGGGTTACTATCACGGCGCAATGCGGCGATGTCTTTAGGGATAAACACTGGGAATGCATGGAGGCGTTATGGCGGCAGGTGGCAAACTCGCCAGTACGACTTCATCGCTGACAATTCTTTATGATACGCATCTTCAGCTAACTGCTCGGCAGTGCACGAGGTCCAGCGCAGTTGTAAGCATACTACACGCTTTTAATGGGCGACATAATAGCCTCTTTGTGCGAGACTAAGTGCTCCGCACAGACGCGTTGCTTTGAGGAACGAAAGCCGCGTCGCCGCGCCCGTGTGCGGTCAGGAACTGAGTAGGCATAACGAACACCTTCACGGCAAACGCGTACGTGCACTACAGCTAGCAAGTGCCCCGGCAGTGACGGAGTCTGCGTAGTTGGCGACGTGCTGCATACAACTATGAACGATCGGCTGCACACGGCGGTGATTTTCGTTCAGTAGCGCATAGTTTACGTGCGCACACGAATCGGGAAAATTCGGACGATCCGCTCTTCCGCCACAGCCTTTGTGTTTCGCGTCATCGTTCCCAAACGCCCCATGCCAGAGAGCCGTAACTTAATCCGCGCTTTGCTGGTATCGGCACAAAGTTAAGCGGGGTACACGGCACGTACCGAAGGTATACACAAGAGCCTGGGCGCTCACCAAAATGCCTGATAAGTGTGCTGGGAGCCCTTGAAGCTATTTCGGGCATGGGTGGCGAT
Source organism: Rhipicephalus appendiculatus (assembly GCA_030522465.1). NCBI lineage: Eukaryota > Metazoa > Arthropoda > Arachnida > Ixodida > Ixodidae > Rhipicephalus > Rhipicephalus appendiculatus. Next base: position 1,010,911 of record JALIZH010012784.1, on the reverse strand, counting down.
TTGACCACTTGAGCGGAATTAAAAAGCATGAATTCGTTTTTTCGGACTGCCCGATTTTTCGGACAATTTCGCGGTCCCTAGGGAGTCCGAAAAATCGGCAGTTGACTGTATATGAGGTCACGTCGTTCTGCTAATAAATATTTGGATATTTTGCACTCTGCGTGTGTCTGCGTTCTTGTCTACATCTTTTATGCGCAACAGTTTACGAGTAATGGCAAGCAAACAAGCCCATGTTTATACCCTTCTACTGTTATCAAGCGTACCCACGCAATGTTTAAGTGGATTCGGATTGCATGTTTTCTGGATTGTATGGTTTTTCTTGTTTTCAAAAGTGTATGAACGAGGTTCTGCTATAGAGAGATTTAGGCTGAGAGAACACTCGGAAGAAGCGAGAAGCAATACATTAGTAGGAAGGTTGCATTTTAATAATCGCCTATCCTCACATGCCAATCGTCAGTCACGTCACGTGTTGACATGTCTTCAAAGGGCAGGTGCGCTGCCTACACAGCTGGGATAAAAAGTACCATGTTAATAAACCTAAACCTCCATTTGGAGAATTTGGATGCCATAAAGTTATCTGTTATAATTAAATTAATTTAAATGTTGCGAATATTGGCATTTAGCAAATAAAAACCTCAATATAACAAACCTGGATATAACGAAATATCGGTTATAACGAAGTAAATGAAGAGTACTCTTGCAATAGATATAGTGTTAGGAATATACTTTTATAACGAATTTTCGGATATAACGAACTTATTTTCGTGTAAGATGCAACTTCGTTATAAAGAGGTTTGAGTGTACTGTATTTACCCGAATCTTGCACCCTTCTTTTTTTTTCTTGCTTGTGTGTTAGAATTAAATGTGATACAGTGGTAATGGTATCGTTCACGGCGTTAATGGTATCGCCACAGCCTACCATCAGAGGCGTTGTCATCACCATTACGGGATACACATTTTCTAAACATCGCTGTGGGTCAGTTTATTGCTCAACTTAGATCTTTAGTGCATTAAGGTGCCTTAAGACCTTTGGTATTTGTCCATTGGAGCAGCAGGTCATTTTGAGGCTTTCGTATGCACAGTTGACAACTGACGCAGTTTGAAGTGTGCAACATGTGCGCTGCTGTTTTTACAGGTAATGACATGCCAGCTGGGCAACAGCATAGTAGAGGAGCTGAAGCCAAACGGTGCCGCAATTCCGGTGACGTCCGCAAACCGCATCGAGTACATGCACCTGCTCGCCGACCACTTGCTCAACGCGCAGCTGCGACAACAGTGCCTCGCATTCCGACAGGTAGGCACTAGATAGCGTGCACCTGACACACGCACTATGGCCTGGATCCGAGCTACTCTAAACTCTCGATGATTGAAACTCTAATATCCAATTTTCGGTCTCTTCAAACAAATCTTAAATTTTTGGTTGGCCCACTATGTTTCCTTTGTATTTTAAAGCCGCTTATTAAACTGCCCTATTGCACGAACTTGGTGGATAATTCGAACTTTTCGCTTGTCCATGCCTGGAAATATCTGCTTGTCTTGCCTCCAGCTGAACATTTGCATTTTTATGTCACTAACAGCCGCATATAAAGCCACTTGCCTGCCTACAAAACGGCCAAACTAGCCAAACTGTGCGGACCAACAATCGCGCGCTGACTAGGAAAGAAAAATTTTAAAATGAGACGGCCTGTGCCTGGTCTCTTGTGTACCGAATGTTTTCTAAAGCCACTTTCGCCGCAGTACACTAGTGTCATGCGGAAAAGCATCCTAAGAATGAGAAGGGCTACAAGCTGTCGCAGAACATGGCACATTTGAGCCCTTGTATGATCGCTGACATCTAAAAACTTTACTGGCAATCATGCAGAGCTGTTTATGATGTTGCTGCAGAGCTAGGAAACAATAAACATCACAGCACTAGTTGGCATGGTTACCTGAGTCACATTTATGAGAGCTTCTGATAATTCAAACAAAATCCTGAGGTCCCCTTGAGTTTGAATTATCAAGAGTCTGCTGTAGTTGGTACAGTAACGTATTCAGGCAAGTGAAACACAATGAACACAGACACTGAAAAGACCGACACACGCAGGTAGGTCTCGATCTTTTTTTGCTGCCCGTGTTCTGTCGGAACATCTTCCCCTTGTTCAAGTGTTTGTGCTTTAAAAAGCCCCGGGCGGTCAAAATTAATAAGCCCTCTGCTGTGGTGACACAGCGCAATGCTTTTGCATGATGTTTCCTTGGGGGATCTAGCAACTGAATGATATTGGACAGCTTAATTAAATGCGTTCAGGTCTGATACATCTAGGAGCCTTGACTACCAATTGGCAGTGTTTTCTGACAATGCTCAAAAAGTGTTGCAGGGCCCTTCAAGTTATATCCAATACAGTCGAACCCGTTTATAACGAACTCGAAAGTGCCGCAAAAAGTGGTCGTTATATCAGTAGTTTCGTTGTATATGGACTCGCCCTTAAAAACGTGCACTTAGCGACCAAACCGTTTTCTTTTTCTGCGTACTTTAATAAAAAGTGCTAGCAACCCCTCCGGTGACAAGTTAGGCCTTTTCCCGTGTTAAGCGACGCCCGCTGCGTGTTCACTAGTGAATTAAACCACCTATGCAGTGAACTGACGCCGTTTCACTAAACTGCGGCGTCGCCATGTGGAGCCCATCATCCCCGGTTGCGTGTAGCGCGTCGCCTACTCGGCTCACGCCGTTATCGCCGGGCCGTTTGCTGGCTTTTATATGCGCGCGCTTGTGCATTCTTCGTGCATGCTTCACTCCGGACCGTGCACGGGTGCGGTGGGTGGCCTGTTCGTTCAACACGACTAAGACGATCATATTGCAAGCAACGCGCAAGCGGACTCGCACGACACAGCGGTGGTGAACTTGCGAGCGGCAGCATCGCGCGCTTGTGCTGCGGTTACTCCGCACGGTTTACGCCACACGCGCAGCGAAGCAGATAGCTGTGGATGACTGTGATAAGGTTGTTCGGCGATTAGTCATAAGGGCAAATTCATCGCCAGCCACCTTACCTTTGCTCTTTTATCCTTGAAGGCATCGTGGCAATTGCGCGGAAGTCGTAGTCATTGATAAGCCGGTCTCTGCCGTTACCGAAAAGACGGAACACCTTTTGCGGCACGTTGTGGTTTCAGCGAGCTGGCGGTCGTTGCGAACTTTTAAGCGACGAAAAGTTGTCGCTTGTTGCATTTATGGCTTCTTGCTCTCCAAGGCGTTGTTTGGTTCATCGTAGGCGGTCGTAGATGCAGAGAACGGCGTTAGAAAACGTGGCCGTGCGACAGCTGACCGCAAGGCTTCATGCTGCCTCCTAATTTTAAAATTTTTTTTTCTCCCTGCCGTCTGCCAGTGAAGAAACGCCTGGAAAGTGAGCGATCTCGCTCGCAGCGTCCGAAATCTGTGTGCTATGCTCGCCACAGTCCATGACATCGTCGTCGCGAGTAAACAGCAGCGGGGCACGCGCGCGCGCCTCTCTTGTGCTTTAGAATACCTGTTCTAACTTTTTTTTCGCTTCGTATGCGCCATATTTTTACCGCGACCGTGTCCGAAGTGTTTGTTGTAAAAGTAAGAGGCCTTGAAAAATGTTCGTATATATGAATGCAGTTTCAATGGGTAGCATAGGAAAATCGTAAGTGCACCGAAGTATGGTAAGTATGGTCGTTATTACCGATAGATCGTTATATCTGGGATCGTTATAAGTGGGTTAGACTGTAGTTATCTGCTGAGGGCAAGCATTCCTGAAAAATATCTGTAAAACACTTCGAAATTCCTTATGTCTCATGTCGAGCATCCTATTAAACACGGTACGGCCTTCACTGAAGTGATCGTGTGTCGCAATACTATTTCACTCACAAGTAATAAACTGTCAAAACCTCAAGTAACAAGAGTATTTAATTTACCATTAGCTCAGTGTTCGTTGTCTCTTTATTGCCACTTAATCGCAGAAACGGCAAAAGTAAGTCGCGTGCACAAATGTACGCTCCAGTTTGCAATGGGATATTGCAAAACAAAGACATGTATACAGCTGCGCTCAAATTTCACAAATGGACTGTTGTAATCGTGACGAGAAGTAATGGAGGAGCATCTGGTAACAGGAATCGGTGAATAGTGTGCAGCGAGGGGCTGTCCATGTGCAGAACGCTTCTCTTGAATCGCGTCGTGTCGTCAGAGTGAGCACACTACACCACTGCTGGCTCCATGTCGACAGCAACCTTTATTCTGGTGAACATCCACTTATAATACAGAGCGTTGTGGTGCCATCTGTCGCACGTGACATTGGCAGTGCCATCTGTGAATGGGTGCGGATGCACAGGGCTTGGAGGAGCTTCTGCCGGGCCACTGGCTGCGCCTGTTTGCACCGCACGAGCTCCAGGTGTTGGTGTCGGGCGCCCAGAGTCCCGTCGACCTGGACGACCTGCGCGCGCACACCCACTACGAGGGCGGCTACAACCCCACGCACCCCGTTGTCCAGGCCTTCTGGCGCGTCGTGGAGGGCTTCGACGAGCACCAGCGACGCCTCCTCCTCAAGTTTGTCACCAGTTGCTCAAGGCCGCCGCTGCTGGGATTCAAGGTTGCGCCTTTTGTTGCACGTGATTTGCACATTCGTAGAAAAGCTGTGGGCTTGTGAAAACAGATTATTAGGCATGTGCGAATATTCAAGCACTTCGAATATGGGCATGAATACAGTTGAACCCCTATATAAGAGACATGCACCGGGGAGGAATTCTTGTCTTTTATATGAGGCGTCTCTTATAAGCATGGTACCACGTATGCGTTTTCTTATCAACCCCTATCTTCACGCAGTGAGGACTTTTGCTGAGAGTAGGGGTCGCACAATGCCCAGGCCTTACGTGCAAGGAACTGAGTGGAGCATTAGCACTACTGGTGAATTTTAGGATGTTTAGCTAGTTACTTCAACATTTCTTTTACATTGTAGCTTCATGCTGAAAATGTGTAAATGGCAATATCTTTTTCCTTTCGTGCATGACGTTCCTCTGATACGAGTGTGCAAGTCCTGGGTTTGACTCCTGTGGAATTGCATGTTCTTAATCTTTATCTTATTATGCATATGTATGTTTTCATTTTTTTTATTTTTTCTCTCTCGTCGTATGTTGAGGGCTGCTTCTATCGTTAAACGAACAACTCAGGCACGCTTTTCGGTCATAATGCAGCTTCTAATGCTTAGGCATTTATGCAGCCTTGTTTAATATGTCTGAGCTCAACTGTACGACTGTCGCATTCACTGTATCTTGCGGCAGGACCTGGTACCTCAGTTCTGCATCCACTCGGCCGGCCCGGAGCCTGGACGCCTTCCGACGGCATCGACGTGCATGAACCTGCTCAAGCTACCCGAGATCACCGACGAGGCGCAGCTGCGCGAGAAGCTGCTCTACGCAATCGAGTCCGGCGCCGGCTTCGAGCTTAGCTAACAGCCCCGGGGACCACTCCGTTTCACGGGGAGAGGCGTTGAACAAACGGCACGCTCAGGTTGTGTGCGCTCGCTGGGATTCCACTTCAGCTCGCCAGTGGCTCGCCAATGTCTCGCCAACGCCCGCTACGTAGACGTACCTCACAGAGGTTGCAAAGCAGCATTCCCAGCACCTCCCTGATTGTGATATGAATGTGGGAGGGGCCAAGCGTCGGAGGGAGGGGAAGGGGCGTGGCCTCTGCAACCAAACTATGAACTGTCAGCTACGGAAAGCGCTCGTGCTTTTACCGCCGGCCAATGATGTATAAAACAGTTAAATAAAACATTTATAAACTGCGTAGAATGCTGATCTTCTGTTACCGGGCATAGTACACCCAAACTTTGACATAATGAATTACTGTAGATTCTCGTTAAGTGGAACCTGAAGAGACTGGGAAAATATGTTCTATTTACCGTATTTACTCGCATAATAGGCGCACCCCCCAGTTTGGTGGCAAGAAATCAGATTTTTTTTATTTCCGCGCACAATAGGCGCACCCCGACCTTGGCCGTGATCATTAGTTCTGTACCGTATTTGCACGGTTGCCATTCGACGCCCTATTACGTTAACTGGAGCGAGGAAAAAGAAAAGAAAAAAGACCGCGGCAGCGCTGCGCCAACTGCGCGGGCTCGCCGAGTGAGGAAGAAGGGCGGTTGCCTGGGCGTCGGAGTAACCTTTGCACCGGCGTGGCTCCGGCCGCTTGCCGGCCGCGCGCGCTCCCCGTGGATCGTGCGATCGCGTCCTTATCAAGTGCGCTTTGAGTTTCCTGTTGTGAAAAGCGTCGTCGCGCGTTTGCTGCCTCGTCGCCTCGTCCGCAAATGTAAAAGTTTTGCGGCTTTCCGACGCGAGCTTTCGCCTTTGCTGCCACTACGCAGACTTGCACAAGCTCGGAGGACTTTTGTCGCCGCTTATTTCCCGGCCGCGAACCTTAACATCGTATCACGCGCGCTGCTCTTGAATCGGTGCTTTTCGAAGCCCAATCTTCATGTCGTCTTGTACAAACTTCCCGCGACAACATGCCGAACCGTAGGCTAGGCCTAATCAGCGTTGGTTGCTTTTCGGGGCGGTCGCGGGCGTTCAAAGTTGCGGTTTTGTACGGAATAAACGTAACTCTTTGCGGTGGCTCTACTTGAAGGAAAGGGGGCAATGGGTGGCGCTTGTAACACTCGAATGGTGGTTCGCGATTCGATGTCTTCAATATGGGGTGCGAGCCCGTGAAATCGAACGATCGGTACCGTTCAGAGCACAAAATTTCGGTCGTGATGAAACGTAATCGGTGAATTTCCGCGAAGGCACTTTCTTTTCGTACGTCTTTTTTTTTTTTTTTCCCGCGTTCATTTTGTTGGCAACGCGGGTCTTTCGATGTTAATATTTGGAAATTTGAATGCTTGTGAGCACACCGCATCGCGTGCCTCGATTCTCGGACACTGCATGCTCAACACTTTTTGCGCTAGTGTAGCCTATGAAGAAGGTTGTTTCGGCTGTAGTGCGGATATTCGTGACTTCGGTGATTTACGTTATCAGCAGTCTATGCTGTAGTCGGAAATGAAATTTTCGGAAATTTTACCCCGCGTAATAGGCGCACCCCGAACTTGGAGCCTGGATTTTCTGGAAAAAAAGTGCGCCTATTATGCGAGTAAATACGGTAACTGGCATTTCGTTTACCGGGGGATGTACCGGGGTGCAGAATTTAAGTACTAAGCCAACCATATTAGAGGCAGTTGTTCTATGTAAGTGTAGTAGTTCTGTTTAGGTAATTTCAATTTTCTGAGAGCCTACTTTTTGTGTATAAAAAACTAAATATGTAAAGCCTTGTTGGCCATGCTTTTGTTGCGATGTGCATTCCAGTGCTAGAATAACATCTCAGTAACCCTAATGTCACAAGATCAGAAAAGATTTTCACTTTTAATGTAAATTTAACAAATGGATGAAGCGGGGAATTTGAACCAGGAGAAACGCTTGTCAGAAAGACCGTTTCTTCGTGTTCAAATTCCTGCTTCAGCTAGCTTCTCCACTTTGAAACAAGCGTACAAACAGCAAATGTTCGAAGTTTGTTTCGAGGCTTCCAATTGGCTGCGCCCGCCAAGTTGCTCCAGCACGCCTTGCCATTGATCCGATTCTTTGCTCCGGGAGAGCGTCGTCTGCTGCTTGCGCGTTGCGAGGCCATGGCTGTCAAAAATCGCGCTACTTGGGGACACGTTTCCACTCGTTCTGTGTTCACAGGTTGATGATCATTTAGAAAATCATTACGCTTTAGTATGGCTGCTGCAAGAGGAAGCTCAATCCTCAGATTACGATAGTGCGCCGTGATCGTCGCGAACATAGCAGACGCAAGTCTCCGACCGATTCGCAGTTAGAGGTTCTGCTTATCACCACTTTGGACCTCATGACAAAGACCACCACCGAACGACTCATTGTACTCACGATAGAACGTGACGTACTTACTCTAGCTATTTCCCCGGAGTCGTGGCTAGGCCTAACTCCACTCACGGTGCCGTGCTTTACGTGATGAATTCAAACATCGCGCTAGCGGATATGCGAAAGCAAAGAAGCCGCAATGTGCTTCATCGCAAGCAACGAGTGGCATCGCCCGTTCGCTCTTCAGAACAGTGGCTGGTCATTTTACGCATCGGCAGCAGACCCCCTGGCCAATCTCATCCCACAGCAGTCCCACAGCAGTCCCACAGCAACCGCTCAGAGCACCGGCGGAAACCTCTAGCAGCTTCGCCCTTCGGCGCCCCAAAATGCAAGACCAAGCACTTTATCGCCGTTTTATTTATTTTCCGTTATTATAAACCGTTGCATCTTTTTTCGAGAAGCTTGAATACTGCGAACAGTAAAATTCCGATGATCCGAATTCCGAAGGTGGCAACACCATCGCCGTGCCATTTTGAAGGTCCGTTCGTACGTGCAGTCCGTGCTATTCGTGCGTCGACAAGCAGGGGGTCTCTGGTGCATGCTACCTATAGCAAACACTATTCGAAAAATAGTCGAATATACGCACACCTCTACCGATAAGCGTAAGTCTCTACAGAGGACACGACTTCGTGCCTCTAACGCAGCACAACTGAGCATAGCCTGACCTGTGCTCCATTCGGTCATTCTCAAAAAACTGCAATAGCATTTTTATAAATCAGGAATCGTATCTATGTCATCCGCATTCTGAAATGTAACTGCTGTATGCATACGTACAGGGGCAGTCACCGCAGCGCTGTGAGAAACTTCTGTAGCGAACTTGACCAGAGCCACCGATCAGTATGCCACTTAAAGGGCCCGTCTACAACTCCGAGGTCCAAAAATTGTTATAGAGAGAAATATGTGCACTTTTGCTATGTGAACATGCTGCCGCAAGAATTTTGCGAATACGCGCAATAATAAGGAAGTTACAAGGGTTAGAACATCTGTTTCAGCTGGTTTCAAATTTTCGCGGCCTCTCCACCCTTCTCCGCCGTAGAAAGGGGGAGGCGTAGCCCGTCGTCGTGACTCCGCCCACTTCGGCAACGTGACACGACGTCAGTGATACGTCATCGGCGCGCAGCCAACGACCGAGCAGGGCTTCCCCCACATGAGCACGTGTCAGCGGTGCAGGGAGGAAGCGCGATGCGAAGAGACGACCCTTTCCCCTAGCGGTAAAGTAGAGAGACGCCTTTTTATCTCGGAGGCTTTTGTTCTGGCAATACCGCTTCTCCCGGTAGTCTCGGGCTCTACAAAACGGCAGAGGGCAGCACAGGAAAATGAAAATGCGTACTGCGCGGCCGAAACTGCATCACCGCAGGGCCAAGGCGCCGTTTCGTAGGGCAAAAGACCAATCGACGAGCTCAGTGCCACGTCAGGTCGGCGATCGCCAACTGTCCAACTCGGTGCCCAGGAACAGAAACCGAAAGTCGTTGACATAAATAAGGCGATAATAAATTATTCAGTGAGAATATATGTATCACGCTTCCTGGAGCAATGAGAAACGTTTGCTACAAGAAACACGCAAGCCACAAATTTGATGTCGCCATCCCTTTAAAAGAATCTGAAAAGTGAAAAGACAACACTGCTGAGCTGTGCCTTGTTCACTTTCCCAAGTTCCATTTCCCTCTGCTCTTCTGCTTATTACAATCCACTTCGACCACTCCTGCCCATCGGTGGAAGGATTTCGGTACGTCTCGATTGGGGAAGAGAACGAAGTGAAGCTGGAATTGGTTGGCCTGGATTCCCTGTTGTGTGGTGAGTACAGTGCAGTTATACTGTTGTGCCACAATATAAACAGCACGAAACAATCACCGTAAGTTGGAGTCAAACTGAGATGAAAAGAGGCTGGGATGAAGCACTTTTTTGCCTGTACCATAATCAAGTGCTGCTTGATTCCCAGTTATGAATACCAACTTGTTCACCAATGTACTCTAGCGAATCTTCACAAGGTGCGAAAAGAAGGAAACATGACAGGAAGAAGCACAGTGTTGCCTTTTAAAAAAAAATAACTGTAATAAGCTCTAGCTAGGACCACGTATAACTTATCGCCAAGAGAAAATGAGTCGTTGCGAAGCAGTGTAATACACACTCACAAAATCACTTTATTCACGAGAAAAATTTCCGTCGGACAGGCACACGATTTGAATTCATTGATAAATTAACGCAACTGCAATATTTCCTTTGAATTCCATACCAGCACATGCCAACAAGGTGGTGACCTATTGCAACCGGGTACTCCGACTGCCAGCGTAATGCGCACAACCAGAATATCGCGTATAACCAAGGTTTTACGAGTTTGATAGAAACGTATCACAGGACGGGCACTTTTCCAGACGCCAACTTGAGCGCGCACGTCGCCGTCAGCGCAATCGTGCCCACAGTGGCCGCCCATAGCCAGGCCCGCGCGACGCCGTTGTGCCGATAAGACTTGTACTTCACCACCCTGACCGAGGGGTCGTCTTGAAAGGCCTCCACAATGTCCCTTGCGCATCCATAGTTGCCCACGGCGACCAGGAGGCAGTTGCGCGAGAGGCAGCGCATGTCGACAACGCCGCAGCGTGACAACACGGCCCGTACCTGCGCCTGCGCCTGTGCCGGCAAGCGGATGCAGAGCCACGGGGGTCTCGTCTCGGCAGCCTTGTCGGTGGGGCCCAGGCTGAGGTGGTGGTACTGAGCGCGGATCAGGTTCACCCGGTTTGCGTAGGGCCGCACGGCGTCCCGGTGATTCCGCCAGGACAGGGCGCGGGGAGGCATTGGAAGCTGAGAGGAGGAACACGAGAAAAAAAAGTAAAAGTCGGAGTTTTGCACAAGAGAGACGCCAAAGACAAGAATTATTTCTCTAGCACCTGATAAAGTCTACGTGTGGACTATTGCTGCCGTAGCTCTACAATTTTTCGAGCATCGGCACGTTATCCGAAGGTTACAGGTTCAATCCCTGCCCGCGGCGAGTTGTCTTTTCATCCACTTTGCTTTCATCACATTTATACCATAATTACTACAATACAGTTAAAACAGTACAATTAACATCCCCTATACCTTCCTTGGACTTAATTAGCTGTCGGTTTTCATTAAGGTTGTATCAAATAAAGATACAAGCCCTTGAGATTCCCATCTTTCGTCCTCTCACATTAGTAACTTGCTTTTTCACAGCACAAAGAGCAATAGAGGACGGTTTGCATGCCAGAAAGGGTGCCAGAAAAGAATACAGGCACCAGTGGCACCTCGAAGCATCCGCACTGACTAGACCCTTTTCATAACGGTAAAGCTAAATTTTCCTGCGATGCAGTTAGCCCTACTAATGGCAGCTAGTCACTTTTGCAAACAGCGTGGTCAAGCACAGTTTGCTTGCGCTGTGACGGAGAAAATGTAGACTCGGCTGTCTTGATTTGGACATCAGCTCTCTTGATATAAACACGCATAACAGACAAGCCCCAGTACATGCAACTACGACTTTGCCTCCACTTTAAGCACGGCAGGTGCCTGCCATTATTTGGGCAAATGTGCAATGCAGGGAAGTGTGCTTGTGGATTATCAAAAGGGTCTTTGGTCGCGACGTTAAACTTTAACAGCATTTTCTAGGGTCTATGTAACTGTTTAACGGTACAAATGCACTACGTTTTTTTTCAGGGAGCTAGAAACTCAACGCAGCAAGTTTCAACGGGAGCGAGGGGTCACACAAGAAATTGTGTGACCACCATTACTCAATTACAGGAAGGCAAGAACAAATCTAAGCACCAGCTTTTAGTCAACTCTTGACGTTACAGATGTGAATTCACATTAGTACTATGGGGGGGGGGGCTAAAGTTTGGGTAACGGCTGTGACAACCTGTAAATCCAGCTGCTGCAATTGTTTTCGGTATTCTTCAAGGCAAGGGGAAAGAAATGTGAAGCCGCACCTTTTGAGCAACTATGTGCGCCAGTTTCAGAAAGACGAAGCCCGCTGCATAGGCGTCGCAACCGGCCTCGTGAGCTCGTAGGTCCTTGGGCGCTCCCTCGACGCGTGGTGCGTACGGTACCACCGCGTTGCTCAGAGCCTTGAACAAGGAGAACAGGTCTGCACCTGACATCAACTCCTTGAGCCACGAAACGCCCTGCGCATCATAAATGCATGCTATCATGAGGGTCAGTTGCACTGTGACACATGTGGGTCATGTTAGGAAATATTGCGCGAGTGGTGAGTGGGCATAATGTCCCCAGATTAATAATGTTGGAATGGCAAGGAATACACTGCCATAACTCGGAGCTCACATTCGCGTTAGCTAATGTCAAGTAGTGTGAAATTAAACTTGACTGAATTAACTGGCTCACGATTTTTTAAATGAGTGTGTTGATCAGGCCCGTAGCCAGGAATTTTTTTTTTTGGGGGGGGGGGGGGCCCACTTGTTGAAGCCTTAAAAAACACCCATTTTTATTACTTTTCGTCAGTAAAACACCCTCTTCCATCCAAATTTCAGGGGGGGACCTGGCTACGGGCTTGGTGCTGATGCAGGCTTGTCGGTACTTACTGAAATTCAAACTACACTAAGAATAGAGGCAACAAGACAGGGCACTTTGATGCCCGCATAAGGTGAACAGCGAGACCCTCATTGCATTTCAGATGCATTATTTTAGAGAGCAGAATTTTTCGAGTGTGTCCAGCCTAAGGTGACCAGCCATCTCGATTGATGCAAGACATATCTCGATTTTACCACTGTAGTCTCACTGCCTCGTGGCTTATGAGTGGCATGGTTTTTTTTCCTACTTAGGCTTTTCCACAGTGCAAGCTGTCTCAAAATGCTCGTCCTGTGGCGTCGAACTGGCGGTTAAATTTCTCGGTTCAGTGACTAAGAACACTTGGGATGTAGGCCCTAAAGCGAAACAGCTGAGGCAGCATGTGTGATTTTCTGACGGTCTGAAAAGCGAATCTTTTGCTTGCCCTCGAATGATCGCTCAGAATCGTTCTTTCACAGATGAAAGCACAACTATCATCGGTCGCACGAGGGCAAGCAATAAGTTCTATTTCCTAACTGTAACAGGATGCTTAGAATGACAGAGGGCCGAGCTCGTTGGTAGGTATTCATGTTGAAGAGACCGCACGTGTAAACATGGACACAAGAGAAGTCAACACACCACGCCGTTTGTGGCGTCTTGATTTCTCTCTTGTGTTCATGTTTGCACGCCCAGTCTCTTTAACATAAACATGTAACAGGATGACCAATGGCAGTTGCTTAGTCCAGCTACAAAGAACATTGCATGCGTTGGCCAACAAGCCATACCTCACAAAAACTGTGATGGTAATTCTCATGCACGGCCATTGAGTTTCTGCAGCAATCAGTAGACTTCCTGTCAGGGGTAGCCAAACCAAAGCACGTTGTCCCACGTATAGTTTTGGAAGCATGAGAAATAATGCTAAAATACAAGGCACAAATTTGCTTGAGAGCTCATTTTCATACACCTGTACTAGCTTGGTGTCGGGGAAATCTGGTCACACCACTGCACAGTAAACGAGGCTCTGCTGTCCAGTTTTCTGGGGGACTACATGCGGCAGCCCACGGCGTTCTACATTTCCCTGCTCTTCAGCACTGCCAGGCTTTCAATGCAATCTTGCGCTACCATGAGGACACGGGGGCATACAGCTGGCTGTAGGAATAGCCTCACTGCATCCTTGACAAGGGATAGTGCTTTATTCTCCCCACTTTCTCAGCATCTGTAGTAGCGTCTTGTCCTCACCTCATGCACTGCACTTCCATATTGAGTGGTGTGGCTTAGGAAGTTTAAAAAATAGGTTTTTTGTGTTCTGGTCTTGTGGCCCGGGCAGTTAACTGCCAATAATTTCTGATCAGAAGACATGTAGACAAGCAACCGCAAAACACTCGACACAATCAGTTTTCCTAGCGCAAACTACAAAAATAACTGAACAAAGTGAAGAAAGACTCGTACAGAAGACATCTGACGAGTCTTTCTTCGCTTTGTCCAGTTCATTTTGTAGTTTGCGCAACGAAAGTTGATCGGGTTTAACCAACCATCCCATTGACAGGTTTTACTCGACTCAAATCCACACACGACCGATGGATCCATTACGCGCAACACTCGGCAAGCCATGACGCTTAACTGCGTCCTTCGAACTCGCGCACTTTCCGTCGCAGGGGCACTTAACGGTTGATCGCTTCTCCGTACCTGTTGCCGAAGCTGTAGAGACATGTGCTTGGTGTCATAAACAGCCGGGAACACGGTGCTCAGTCCGGCCTTCAATTTGGCGTACGACTTTGGCAGCGGCTCGCAGAACTGGTGGTACAGCAGGAGCAAGTCCAAAAGCATGTTGTGACCCACCACGGGCTTGCCGCTCGCGGCCAGCACCTCGAAGCAGCGGCTGAAACCCACCATGGCGCAACGCAACTCGGACTCCGTGGGCGGTCGGCCTTCTGCAGCAACGCGCTGCGGTTCGAAGTCCTCCGGCAGCGTGAGCTTGAGCCCGCCGCGAGAAACCTCGACTTGGACGCCGGGGAAACGCGTCTTCAGATCGGCCATCACGACCACGGCGCTCAGACCTTCGGGCAGCGTCACCGTCAACGAATCCTCGCCGTCCGGCGACTTGGAACGGTCGTTGTTGTTCAACCAGTGGCGAACACCGTCGTAGATTTTGGTCAAGCCCGGCTTCTCGAAGTAGCGCTCGTTCATAATGTACAGGTCGGCGGCCCTCTGGCACGCCCTGTCGGCGTAAGGGACGCCCTCGTAGAAGCACTTGTTGAAGTCGAAGCCGCTCTGGCAGAGAAACTCGATCGAGGAGGCTTGCACGCAAAACTGAGGATCTACGTTCCCGAATGAGCGTGGACACAGGTAGACGTTGTACGCTCGCGCCTTGTAGAGATTCTCCTCCGGCACGTGGGTGAACGCGCATAGTCCCAGCTGGCACACGTAGAAAGAAGCGACGGTCTGACGCAGCTTGGCGTAGCGATCTTCGATGCTGTCGAAAAGGCTCGGCGTTGCGTCCGGACCGTAAACGAGGCCCGTGAATTCCGTGTCGATGGCCACGAACGCGGCATTCTCGATAGCGGCCTCGATTTCGGGCGCAAGACGCTCGAAGTTGCAAGAGGTCACGTCCGTCATGTTGCGGCGTTTAAACTTTGCTGCTGACTAATATCGCCTTTTTATCATAGCGCGGCGTTGTGGCACGTATACTCGACTTAATACGACTTGAAGCGGACGCTTCAAGCGCGAATTATCTGTGTCATTACCGGCACATTACTGACATTACTTTGAAACGCGCACGCTTTGGGCACTGCACACACGTGACCTCACACATGGGCGCTGACATGTTTGTTTTCGCGCGACATCTTCGGGCAAAAGATTTCGCCAGAATCAACGGAACTCTCGTAGCTTGACATTGAGGGTAATGAGCGCCGAAACCTTGGAGCTGCTTGGAACGAACGATGACTCACAAGCACAAGATCAACACTTCCGCAACAGGACGCCCAAGATCTAGAGGTGCGCGAATGTGTGGGAGCGCACCAATCGATTGATTGAGCCGAGTATTTTGAGGACGGGTAACGGTATAATTTGCGGACAAATAGTTACAAACCCTGCCGCCATGCTGGGTTCCACGTGTTTCCAACGTGGCGCTACTAGTCAACCTAACCGAGTGTTGAAAACTTTGGTTGTTATGCAGCGCTTAAACGCAGCCTATTGAATCAAAATTTATAGGCTTTAGCGGCAAAACTGTGAACTACATTATTAATCCGGTGCTGGGTAATGTTTGTGTGGATTATCATTCGGGTAGCAGCGCCCAGCAGCGCCTGAACAGCTCACTTGTGTCTCGAGCACGACCTACTGTACTCCTGACCTGCCCAGCGAGCGGAGCGCCAGCATCGCCCATGCTAGCGCAGGTGCCTGCCGCTATGACCCCTGTGGCGCTGCAACTTACCCCACCGAGCACCGGCCACCATAACCGGCTGGTGGCGGCCGCAGCATGCGCCACCGCGCTTCTCTTGTCGTCGCTCACGCGAAGCCGGGAGAAAAGCAGCGATGTTTACGCGTGTTTTTAAATAAACTTAGTAGTGATAATGATCTTTTGCTACCGTCTGCTCGTGCCGAGCCGTGACAGAACAGGTAGGTGCAGTTTTGTACACCAGCGAGGCAAGATTTCTTGGTGAAAATGAACCATCACGATGGTGGTTTGCTGCGTGCCTTTCTGCGAATCGAGGCAAGGGAAGACTCCTCATGTGACTTTTCATGAGTTCCCACTAACGAAGGTCCGTGAAAAATGGTTCAAGGTGATTTCTAGAAACGGTAAGTCTACTCAATTACGCGTTGTCTCGCGTGCTGAAAATGTAAACATGTGCGTGTTATAAAGGACTACGTGTGTCTAAAAGAGTTAATTTCTGGGCTAGTTGGTGGTGCATAACTGGCTGAGACATATATTAGCGCAAAATGAAACCAACAACCTGAAGAAAGAAGCCGCAGCCGCTGTCAAATGTCAAGGTCCTCGCCCTTTCTTGCCCGCCAGCTTAGTACGCCAACGGTTACAAGCCTACCGTTGTACATACACACATGGAGGAAGGAATACTTCCTCCATGCATACACATATACCTGGTATCGTCAGTTGAATAAAAATTTGGAGGTCGGCACTTCTTACACTCTGTCTGTGTCGTCATCCTTTCTAGTTTTGCACGCTGTTAGATGTGTTTGTATCTCATTTGCGGTCCTATTTGAAAATTAATGCACTGAAATGTCAACTAAAATGCAAAACAAGATTCTCAAAGTCACATTCAATAAAACGATTCAAGATACGCGCCACATTTAAACACGATGCGTGATGAAACTGTGCTCGAACCGGCGACAACGCATGCATCGCCATGCATTCACCGGCGTTGAGCTGGGGTAACTCGAGCGCCCCCCTTAGCGGTGAAGTCCGGAACGAGAGCCGGAGCAGGCAGCTTCGTAGAACGCCGCTAGCTGGGCAGGTCAGGAGTAGAGTAGGTCGTGGTCTCGAGGAGTATTTTGTATGCGCGAAACGGAGGCGGTGGTTGCGGAGTCTTGAAACGAGGGGGGTTTCTGGTGGAAAGCGTAGCCAATGCCCGTCGGCAAGTGGCCGTGGCAGTGATGATGAGGAGGAGGGTGCCTCGTCTTTCTCCTCAAGTGCGCATTGTTTTGTGTGCTTTATTTTTCCGCTAGCTTGCGTGCGTGCGTTCCGCGGCTAGCGCCGTGGTGGTTTGTGTGCTACCGCTGCAGCCGTAGCGAGCGCCCGCTGGTCGTCCAGCTTCCACCGCCGCTCCGACGTCGTGAGTCGTTTACGGCGAGCGTGGTTCCCTGAGCTTCCCCCTGACGAACGAGATGCGTAGCGCCGTTGGCTGAAGCGCAGCTAGCGCTCGCCGTCGCGTCAGCGCTGTGCCTGGATCATCGTCGAGCCAGCCATCGAGCGACGACTGCGAGCACGCCAGCGGAGCAGGCAAACATGCCGACCCTACGGGACAAACTGGCCGATTTCCTGCGGCAGTTGTCGACGGGCACGGAGCGGGCGGGCGCCGATCCCAAAGCGGAGTTGCCGTCGCCCACATCGGCGACGGCCACATTCATGCAGCGTTATCTCAACGGGTGAGTGTGTTGTGTGAATGGACTCGCGTGGCGTGTATGTGTGTAAACAAAAAAATGCGAACGAGAGCGTTGTGTTCTTTAGTTTTGCTCGGAACCTGTCCGTCGGTCGCGCCCGCGGATACGACCGCAATACATGCGATCTCGCCCGGCTCAGTTTTTCGGCGCAGCTCGCTGATTTGTTGTCGCTTTTGCGGGGGGCTGCCGAGCTTGAGGGGCTTAAAAGGCGCTGATGGTTGAGACGTCAGTAGTGCGCGGCGCTCGCCCCGGGGTCGAAAACCTCTCTCCCCGCTCGCGCTGTGTCGGTGGTTGTTCCTATTATCTGACATATAACGGAGCTCTCCTCGAAATAGCCGCTTTGTGCGGACCGAGCGTACCGCGCCCAACGAAGAATAGGTCTTTTCCTCGCGCCGCGGCATCTTTTGTATTGGCTTCTTTTTTTACTATCGCTACCGACCGATTTTGGGCGAAGTGCTGAAAGGGGGGGTGTCGGATTCCTAAGAGCACAGGTTCTCGAAGAAACGATCGGTATTCCGTGCCGCGCGCGTTAAGAACGCGGACACCGTTAGTGACGTTTCGGTTGTCGGTGCAATCGCTCTCCGGCCGCGAAAGAAGGGACGTGACGCAACTGGCAAAGCGAGCGAATGAATGGACACGCTCTGCGAGCGAGGACACGGGTTGAATTTAAAAAAAAGAGCTGTGCGAAATGGCCTGTTTTTTTTTTTCCTTTGAACTTATCGCAGTTGGAAAGAATCGTGCATCCATACCTAGGTTGTGAAATACTATAATGCTTCCGTGTTCTAAGCGCTTAGGTTCCCTCTAATATTTAGCGCTATTAAAGGTCGATCAGCCTCGCACGCAAGCGTTTAATCAAATGCCTTGCTTGTGAGTTTCAACTTCAATGTAAAACGAAAGTCTGAACTATTCATGCTCAACTGAAACAACGTCATTGTGTTTTTAATATATCTAAGCACACCGGAATTAGTGTCCTAATTCTCAGCTCCGCAAGCACTTTAAACTGCACAGAATCATTTGTAACTCGCTATATGGCAGTGTCACGTAATATACCAAACTGACAATGCGCATTTGTCTTAACACTTGTAAATATAGTTTGGCAGAAAATTGGCGGATTAGTTCATGATGAGCTCACAGAGCAAAGCGACATTGACGCACAAAAAAGGAAGTGCGTAGAAAGTTCAATCACCAATAACTGACATTTTATTGAGGTGAATATTGAATATACAGATGTCCCACCCATATTGGCACACAGTTAGCGTGAAACATTTTCCTGCGAGTTTATTTCACACTCGCAAAGAGAAATAAAAGGATGTAGAATGATATAGACTCACTCCCTACAGTCCTTGATGAAAAGTTTGCTGGCAAATGTTAATTGAGTGTGGGTTAATTAAAAAGAGTGAAATGACACAAAAGCAACATCATTTATTGTACAAATTGAGGTTGCTTTGGCTTTGTTGTTCATATGTCATTTGTTCATAACCACCTCTTTTGTGTGCTCCTTCTGTACCTGTGTTTCTTCTACACTGCATGCAAGATGAACTTTATGTACATATCGCTTGTATGTAACATTTAGGACACCCTTGTCAAAGTTATTCAATCAATGGGGTGTACTTTCAAAACATAACATTTTGAGCAATGCTCAAGGACTGGCACAGTCAGGCTTCTGTATTGCACACAATCTATCCAGTATTTAGAACGAAATGTGGTGCAAAATGCATACAGATCTTTCTTTCTTCTTTTTAGCTTACATTTGCTTAATAGCAGTGTTCGCCTGAATTTTCTGTGCCACATTATTATTCATTAGTTAGCCATCTCATTGATTGCATCTGAATGTGCATAAATGGGAAAAGAAAATTATTGTAGCATTTGTGCTGTGTTGACTTTTCAGTGGGGTGGCTCAGCAGGTTGTCATGCATTGCACCATGCTTTCTCTCCTATGGTGTGCAGAACATTCGAAAGGATGGGGGGGGCATGTACTGTACCACTTCCTGGCTATGCCCCGGTGTGCTTACGAGATAGCGTACAAATCTGCTTTCCTTTTTCAAACTCGTGATAGACAGCAATCTTGTTGAAGTTTCTCCAGACTGTGCAAATGTTGACTTTCCAGCTCCTGTCGTTTGTGTGATAAGCGAAGCCTTTTTACTTCCGATACAAACCCTTGCAATGCCCCTATCTTGGCTGAATACCATGTTTGCGCTTTCATCAATCGCGATGCTCTTTCGCCCGCTTGGTTCAGAATTGGAAATCATCACGAAATAGTGAGAAC
This sequence comes from Rhipicephalus appendiculatus, assembly GCA_030522465.1. Classification (NCBI taxonomy): domain Eukaryota; kingdom Metazoa; phylum Arthropoda; class Arachnida; order Ixodida; family Ixodidae; genus Rhipicephalus; species Rhipicephalus appendiculatus. The sequence continues at coordinate 991,128 of JALIZH010012784.1, read as the reverse complement.
CTCCCGGGACATACCTTTAACGTCCGCTGTTGCTGTACTGTTGATGGAGAAAATTTTTGCAAATGATGCTAGTAAAATAAAGCAGAATATCATAGACCGTATTTTTTGGGTGATGCTGCAGTGCCAGCACAACATAAGGAATCGCTTCCGTAATCTTCGTTATTCTTTAGAAATCTTACATTTGTGACAACTAACTGATGACGATAAGGGGAGCAGTAGGGCCAGGCCTGCAGTCAGGGGAGTGCTCTAGGCCCCCCCCCCCCTTCCCCCCCCTTCTTCCCCCCAAAATTCTGATGGTGGGGGGGTTTTCTAAAATAGTCAAGGTCTTGAGCAAGTGGGCGCTCCCCGAAAAAAAATTCCTGGCTACGGACCTGAGTAGGACAAAAGTGCGCAAATTGAAGGCAATGTTCATAAATCATTAATGTTGAATTGAAAACAAGCTGTTCTCACTTATTTCAACAAATGTTTAAAGTGTTTTAACCAATTTAGTCGCTGGTAGCCAGTTGGGTGCTGTGCTTAAGCCAAAAATTCACTATAATGAATTAAAAATGAATCAAGCATTCTTAATTCTTAATGAATGAAGCATTCATTAAAATTCACATTCATATACTGCTGCATCTTTAAGAGAGGTCAGTTGGGTCAAGTAGTATAAACTGTTGAGTTATAATTGCCTTCAAGCTTACTGTAACCATTTTTTTTTCATATAAGGCAGACAGTGCTGCATTGTCCAGGAAGAGAGGTTGCACATATTATATTCTCTCTTTGAAAAGAGAGGCCTTACATGCCATCCAGCATTTACGTTCCCATAGGTCTACTATGTCTTGTGTTCTAACGTATTGAATTTGAAGTCAAGCTTCTAAATAGGACACAATGCCGAATGTTCTCTACGCCTACCTACTTAAATTACTCATCATTTCAAATAACTTTATATTTTTGCAGCTTCTTTTGCTTTGTGCATAAAATCAGTTCTGCGTCATTTGGTGCACATAATTTTTTTTTTTCTGTTATCTTTGTGTAATGGGTGAAAGAAGCAGACATGCAACACTACTTTTATGGGCAGGCATGATCATCACTCCGCTGCATAAATTAATTTCAGTAAATATCCAGCGTCATCTCCCGCGTGATGCACAGCATCTGAGGTGTACTTTTTTAAAAGCACAGTACTCTCCGGAAATGCCGGAAGTGCTGAGCACTGGGAATTAAATATAAATGGGGAAAGTGATATTCTGGCCATCTGTTACTACATGCAGACACATGTTCAGACATCGAAAGGCAAATTAAAAAATAAAAACGGAGAAAAGGAAAAAAAAAAAAGAGGCGCTTCATAATGCCAGCAAGTACGACAGCTGTCGCAGCTGCCGGCTTGCCGGTAGGCGACAGATGTGAGCAATAGCTGGATTCGCAACCTTTCCTCGTCGCAAAACTATGAGGCTTCGGTTATTTTTGTCGTCATCATTATTATAGCAGCAGTACGTGGAAGCGTTCTCGCTGGTGGATGTACGATTGCCAAACCTTACGTTATTGCGTAAAAATTAAGTTAGTCGCTAATGAGTTCTTTATTGTCTTGTTTTCTGTGCCTTGTGCTGCTGATTTTCTCAGCCCCAGCACAGAGTTTAAAGAAGCACGACCTCACAGTCATCATTTTTTTTTTAGGAGGATTTAGTAGAGTTTGCTTTGTTTAGACATGCTTCAGTACTTGAAAGCATAGGGCCTGATGTCTTTGATAAGTACACAGTCGTAGAAAGTCATAACTTCAGAACTTTAGAAATGATTGAGCCACCAATCTGATGAAGTCTAGAGCTTTATGTTTGTGTTAATACATAGCAAACGGATGTGGGGCATATATACACTAACTGAAAGCTTTTGTAAGGATTTTTTAACGCTTCAGCTCCCCGCGGGTGCTTTGTTCATGAGCTGGGGATAAACTGTATTCAAAGTTTATATGTCTGCATGAATGTGTACTCGGGCAGCCACAGGCGTCTCGCCGTTAATTCACTCATCTATTGCCAAGCCTCAGCTACTTGGTGATCACAATGGGCTGACATCGCAGCATTCTTTCAAGGTCGCTCGCAAGGCGTGGAAACAATGGATGCCATTTGACTCCTTAAACGACGCGGTCTCCCGTGGTGTTGCAATCCGACACGTGGCCCCGAAAGGGGCAGAGCGGGGACGATCTGTTGCTTGGCAGTTTCGATAGTTAAGAGGTTGAGGCTTAGTGAAGTGTTAGCGTCGTGTATTCTTACTTCTCATTTTGTTTTGCGATGCATTTTTTGGGGGGGTTTGAACCCTAACAGCCATTGAAAATAATAATGACAATCTGGACACCCTGAATGATCTACTATAATAATAGTTTACTCTTCCCTCAGCTTCAGTTCCGGTTTCCTTCGTACAGTTGAGTCTAACAAAAAAATGACCCCATGGTGTCTCATTTGTGTCGTGCCAAGCGTCTCGACTCCAAAAGTCTTGCTGCCCTTGGGAAGCATGTTAGGGTTTATTGGCTGGTTGTCTTCATGCAAAGTTTAGGTACCCTGTGACGCCGTCTAGCAAAATGATTGTTCCACATTCATTGCCTTGGCCACAGGTGGCTCTGGTTAACACTCCCAGGGTTCAACCGAGAACCTAGAAAGTAAACAGTCTGGCTGCTATTGTAGCACAACTGGTAGTACATCACGCGCATGATTTTAAGGCTGTGAGTGCAATCTCCGCCACTTCCGGGATGTTTCCATTTTTTCAACTTTCATTCTTCCTTATCTAAGTATTAATACACTTTAAATAAAAACTACAAATAGCACACCCGCACTTTTCTTGCTCATTGTCTCGTGACATCATGTAGATGTATCTAACAAAAAACAGGCCCCTCAATCATTTGCCACTCCTTTTTTAGTTCGTGCTAACTAGTTTTGGCATCGTTTCTCGGGAAGCGATTGCGTCATGACACTGTGATGCATTGTCTTCCATTGTTATACGGGTTGGCGTGGCTTCCGCGTATGAGACAAAAAAAACTGAGGCCGTCAGAAAAAGGCAGTTTCGACTGAGAAGAAAGGGTTTCCGGCTAGATAATGTTCCTTACAAGCCAGAACAGTGAAACATGCGTGCCCTCTTGGCATTTAAAGTAGGAATGTTTAGTACTTGTTAAAATATTATTTTTTTTATCTGATTAGCTAATGGGATCAGTCAACGTTGTAAACACTACAGTAATACAATCAGTTAAAAAAAGTACTTCTAATTAGACTGTTTTTAACTGATTGTATTGGCATTTATTGGTGAAATTTGTATTTCAGGAAAGTTCATTGTCTTAGTTTTCTATTGGAACATAGTGTGCCACTGTAACGATGTTGCTCCTTGCCCCTATGGCACTGTTTGAATTTTATTATGTTGCACAAGCTTACTTACGCAGAATTACTGTTCTAAAAAGCAATGTTACGGAAGTTTTCAGTAAAGGGCAGTTAGCTCTAAGTATAAATATTAAGAGTGGGCATGTGGAAAAAGTGCCCTGCTGGAATAAAGAGTTTCGCACTTTTGTGATGCGTGAGTCTAAGTGATTGTAAAATCATCCTGAAGTGCGCTTTTGTCATTGCACTATAGACCAACTTTACCATTTTTTCAGGGTTAAGGTTCTGAGTGTCAAATGTTCTTAATGACTGCACACACCTGCTCCAGCTGAAGTAGCTCTCACAGCTGTGGCATTTTACTGTTGAGCCTTTTGTTGTAGTATTGATTTATTGCTGCAGTGACAGCATTTCCAATGAGGCTGAAATTTACCCATACACTTGTACTGTTCTTTGGGGGCCATAGTTTATCTCACATAGCTCCCTCTGTCCCTTTTGTACGTTATAGAGACAAAAAGTTAAGCTGTGTGGTTAAATCACCGTCATAAAACAACAAGAAGGCATATCATGTGTCAGGCAGGAAAAACAAGAAACTGTGTAAAACTGAAAGGCTGGTGGAAAGGCTGCCTTGAAGTTCCAAGAATGTCTCCCTGGTAGTCGCATGGGCCTGTAGGTATTTGCTGGTAAAATGAAATGACATTGTACTCTAAAGCAGTTATATATCAAACGTAGGGAGCTCTTTCTTTCTTTAATTTGGTACCTGCATTACCGTCCCAAGCATTGTAGCTGGGGTGTGTATATTAAATGAAATAAAACATACTGGGATGGAGCACTTGCTATGCTGCGAAGACCCAAATATGTAACAATTTCCCAAATATGAGAAATATGGACATTTTCCCAAATGTGGGAAAATGCATTGAAATTCATTATGTCAACATATGGATAGCATAACTAGAATGATTCTGATGTGTCTAAAAGTGAAGGCTCTTTTTGATTTTCCCGAGAAATCCTAATTTCCAAAAGGGAAACAACAATATGTACTTCAGACATTCAGAGCGGCTAGGCATCGTTGAAGAAAGCCCTGAAACTTATCGGAAGCAAATGCGTGCCTGAAGTTTTCCTGAAATGCGCAGTAAAATGGCGCACTAATTAGTAAGATGCAGGGTTACATTACGCCTTCTGAACATACATGGTCTGTCTAGAATGTAGTAGGACTGAATATTTAAAAAAAAATTATTCACAACTCTGACACATCGACTTAATAGTTTTCTAAATATGCCCCTTCTGCATCAACACAGCGTTTCCAGCAACTCTGCCAATCACAGAAGGCTCCCTGCAACGCAGAAACCGAATGCTCTTCAGCTCCCTCATTACAGCCTCTTGAATGGCCTGGACTGAGCTGTGGTGCCGTCCTTTCATGACTTTTTTCCTGTTGGAGAAAGAGGAAAAAGTCTGAAAAAGTGACGTCAGGGCTATAGGGTGGCTGGGGAAGCTTTGCAATGCCATGATTCGTCAGGAAGTCCATTAGAGGAAAGTGTCTCGGCGCATTGTTGTGACTTTTTGCCGTTGAAGGGCGTCCTGACCGTTGCTCATCTTCAACTTGCTCGCTTCCATCCTGAAACAATTTGTGCCACTCAAGAACACTCGATCAACCCATGGCATCTCTCCCATAATCTGTCCTTGAGCCTGTCATGTGTCTCACGTGCCGTTTCACCCAGTTTGAAGTAAAACTTCACCGCGTAACGGCACAGATCGGCAATAAAAGATGGAGCTCACTCAGACTCACTGAAAGAAATATGTTTTGCGCTTGGGGCTCACTCAGATTCACCAGTATTTTCCTCGACCGGACTCACTCAGATTCAGATTCACTAAAATTTTCCTCGACCAGACTCACTCAGACTCAGATTCACTAAAATTTTCCTCGACCGGACTCACTTGGACTCAAACTCACCAAAATATTTCCCACCCGGACTCACTCACACTCAGACTCACAGCTTGATCTGAGTCTGAGTGAGTCGACTCATGAGTTAGTTTGCCGACCTATGCGTAACAGTGCTTGAGCAAAGTTCATTGTGGGGTGACAAGGCACCTTGATAGGAATTCACCTTGAACTCGATCTACACTCCGCGGAGGCTTGGAGATCGACTGGTGCGCTGGTAGCTAAGTCCCTCCACCTCCCAACCAGCACAGAAACATCTTCCTACTTCACCAAGTTTTGGCGGGAAAAAGTCAGTCCTACTACTTTCCGGACAAACCCTGTATTTCACAATGCGCTATCACCACTGTCTTGTGAGCAGTTTGCTACACAATGCATTTCCTAACATTGTAAACCATGGCATAGTGTCCTAATTAAAATTCTTTGATGCTGCGTTATCGATGCAAGTTTCATGTAGTCCATATGTATTAATAGCTTCGTAAAGTGATTGAAGAGTCCTAGAGCTTATTGTGTACGTTTTTCATTTGCATATCTGCCACGCCTTGCTGAAAAATCCACTAGGCAAAAACATTTCTTTTATGCCGTGAAATCAAGCACAAATGCACATAACGAAATAGCCATGCACTCTGCAAAAGTTATGCTTTATGGCACTTGGAAAGTCCTAATGTACGACAGTAAAAGTCATTGAGAATATCTCAGGTACTTATTTCATGTGCTAAAGCTCAGTGAACGACACTTTACCTTTCTTTCAATTTTGTACACTTCATGCACTCTGCTATTGCCGATCTAACCCATACACCTGTACCTCTTCAAGTTTTCTCTTCTTTTTTCTTTCTTTTTTTGTTTACTAACACTAAAAAATGACCCGCTTGGTCATAGTTCTTGCAAGCGAGGACAATGTGGAGTTCTTCGTTGGCCAATACCTTTTGGCTTGTCCCATCGCGTGAGATAAGGTAGTGCTGTTTGCTATCTCAATGCACGCTGGCTGAAGTTGTAGCCTGTGCTGCGAATATGCGTCCAGCTGTTGGGGGGATGACCAAGCTGTAAATAAAGCCAAGAGAAGTAGTCCACAATGTATTCTTGCAGAGATTAACATCTTGCATCTATCCAATTTGCGCCCCTCATAAAAAATAAATGCGTTGGACTGCAGCACTTGCACACACACCACACTTTGATGCCGTTTTTGTCAACGCAGGAATATTCATGATGGCAAAAGACATTGGCGTTACCACATGTACACTTATCATTGGCGTTACCACATGTACGCTTATCATGGAACTGTCCGTCCGCCTACCATCCAGTGATGGTACCGTTTCTTAGCACATGATTATAGTTCTCCTACTTGATGATATAGTACTCCTACTTGATGCAGTCAGGACTGTCTATAGCTGCGCGAAACACGGTTCTGACTTGGGGCACATGTGGAGTTTTAACCATGCGCTTTAATGTGTCTCAGCAGCTCACAGTAGACCCCGGCCTGCTGTGGCTTCGTATAATACCAAAATTTTGAGTTGGGTGAGTTGGTGCGCGCTCATTTTTCAAAGAAAACAACTCACAGAAAAAACAAGGACAAAAGTGAGAGATGACACACAGCGCTGCACTCACAAATGAAGGTTTATTAAAAAAAAATATGAACTTACATGCACATATCACTAACATTAAATGAAGTCAACTTCAGAAATCTTTTTTGTCTTTTTATCTGATACTTTAATCAATTTGAGTCTTTTATTTTATTTTATCTTTATTTATGTTATTGTAATCATCAGTGCCAAAGCTGGTCCTGCACAAATAATTAGCTCCTGCAAACAAATTTATTATTTTATACATTTTTTTTTTAAATCTGATGAATGTTTAGCATATTGAGACACTGATTTTCCTGTGCTACTTCACGGAAGCAGTCTCAGTTGCAGCACAAAAACCTTTGCAAGCTCTGCTATCCATATGCTGGCTTGGGCTCAATTGCTGCATGGCCTTGGAGTTCTCTTTCATTCGGCACAGGCTCTAAAGGCAGCTGAAAAGGAAGCACTTGGCTTCGGTTTCTCTGCGGCAATATTATTTTGACACTGATTTAGCTTTTCTTTCTCTCTTTTCACTTTTGTGATACGCTCTTTTAGGTCACATTTAACAGCACCGACATGAACTTTTAAAACCAGATGACTTGCAGCATAGATTTGCGTGAACACGCTCACATATACAAAATATTGCCATGGGGTCGTGAGGTTTGACGAAAGCAGCAGTCGGTGCTTTGAAGACTAAACATTTTATTTGGGCGAACCTGTGCCCCGAAAACGAAATGTCACCCTTCAAGCAATACACGCTGTACACTGATCAAGGGGAGAAATTTGGCCTTGTTGGTAAGACATTAGGAAAAATTTAGCGCAAAGTGACACAAGGACGAGCAAGGGAGGACACAACATGTGCGCTTCACATGTTGTGTCCTCCCTTCTCGTCCTTGTGTCACTTTGCGCTAAATTTTTCCTAATGTGCACTGATAGCGGCGAACAGAGCGATGGCTGTTGATAACCTGGTCTGCGGTAAGGCGCGTCAGTATTTATGTATGCGGCATCAAAGGTTCTAGCGTTATCACTGGCGATTGCGAAAGCTCTCGAAAAAAACTTGACCATTCGCGTCCAGTGCGTAATCTTAACAGAATGATCTCCGACACTCGTGTAGCTTCACGAACATTGCAGTGCAGACTAACAGCTTTTGTGGGTGAAACTCGAATACATAAAAATAAAGCAAGATGCGGGCGTGGCAATATCAACAGCAAATGTCGCCTAAAACATAATTAAAATAACTTTTAAAGTGTGTGCTGTCTGTGCAGTTGAGGGCAAAATGGAGCAAGTATTGACATCGATGTCAAATTGTATGTGAAGTAAACAATGAGAAACCATCTACGTCACATGTTTGGGTTCATTGCCGTGCTTCTGCGTCTGGTCTCTGTCGCAGTTGTCAACGCTGCGCTCACGCACACGCGTTGCCGCCTGCAGCACGCGCATCACTTTCTTGCGTTGTCACGTAGACCGACTGTGTTTGCAATCAAACCTCCTTAGTCCCGCTGTTCTTGGTGCTCTCTGAAGCTGAAACTGCAATGATGCTTTGGAAAAACATCCTCATATGATTAACTACCAAATGAGGTGTCCAGCCATAATAAGTGGGTCATTAACTACTTACTGACATGCCTAAGCAGCATGTGTTACACCAGGGCTTTTGAATAGGTACACTGCGTGACATTACAGTGATGTGTACCAGTGGACGTTTGTCACTCAAGAGTGATGCGTCGTATGATGCTGCTCTGTGCCAACAGCTGACAAGCTCAGTAGTGGTGAGAATCAATTGAGATATTTAAACGAGAAGCTTCGCCTACTTTGTAATAATTTTTTGAAGTTGCATTGCAACTTCTGTTCTGAAAAGATCTGACTACAAGAATGAGTTGGAGGTCACTGAACAGTGCCAGATTTGTTGTCAATAAATAGCATACATTGAGGCAAATTAAAATTAGGGCTGTAATAGATCTTGTTGAACTTAAAGAATTATGGCCCCCTTTTGTAGTTCTGTAATGTAACAACTGTGTGCAGCTACTGGGGTACCTCTTTGCTTTAAGCAAAATGTCATAACTACAATACTACTAAGTGGGTAATGAAATGAGTACCTGGACATTTGCCAATGCAGGGATGTCAGTGTGTATGCAAACCACACCTCTTTAGAGGGCCAGTAAACTGGCTCAGACTTATTTTACATCCCCCCAAACAAGATCGCTAATTCATACAGTGGACCATGGCAATCACATTTTGTGGATATTACAGCGCCGTGGGCCGCGCAGACCCTCCGTTTCGAAAAACGATTCCCGCGCCTCTTTCCTACACCAGTCAAATCCACGTGATGTATGTATTACTGTGTTGTATTTAGATCTCTCCTGCAGAATACAGTGTTTACAGTGTTGACACTTAGCAGTATGCTAAAAAATGAGATCTTCGAGAGCCCATGTTTTCTTTTCTTGATCCCTTTCAAATTGCAAAGCTTAAAAGACGCGCAGTCGTGTAGTGGTTGCTATGCACAGTTCTGAGGAGGTAGATACTGCATTTTTTTTTTCTGACAATAAATGGCATTAAGTGAGACATTTGCACACTTCTACTTTCAGGGAAGGGCTACCAAAGCAACCGGAGATTGTGCACTCCAAGTCGTGCTACGACCTGCCCAACCGGGATGTCGCACCGCTCTCAAAACGCATTCTGGCAGCCTACACGGGTCCATCGGGTGGTCTCACGCGCGTCAACCGGGGGCCGCTTCGTGCCCTGACAGTCACCGACCAGGTTGACTTCATCGACGATGATTCTCTCTGCGGCAGCAACGAGAATCTTGCCTCTAGGTGAGCTTGGAATGATTAAGGATATGCAAAAAGTAAATGCAGAATTAAATAACGCTAGGTTGCCCGTCTAGAAACCTTTCATTGTGTTTTGGGCCAAGACGCACAAACAGCGAAAAGTGTGGAAAGGTTGTCCCAGTTATGCGCTTCTGATTGGGCACACCTATGGTAACAAGAATGTGGCTTAGTCTGGAGCACAGTCCATGGGCAGCGATTCTGATTGGCTAGGATTAACTGTGTCCTTCTGACAAGAAGGATTGGTACTTATATGATATTTAATTGAGAACTGGTTACATGTCGTGTAGAAGTAACGTTGTATTGAATGATTATTTAAAGTTGGCAAAGGGCTTGTGTTGTTGGTAGAATGTGAAAAGTATATTTGCAGCTACAAAGGCTGGGACTGTACCATCACCATCTTCAGAACTGGTTGGTTATACCTAATCAATTCTACCTGAATTTATAAATGAGTGGGCAGCATTTTCTTTGTGTAAGTAGCGGGATCTCAGTTGCTTGCTACATGACATTTGTAGCTTAGAGGTAAGCATTGCTCACGCTCCACTCCTCTCGCACTTCACGGAAAAGCGTTGATATCACATTTATAGTATGTGTGCCTCTCCAAGACAGCGTCGGAGAAAACACCACATTACGTCCTCACTGAGCATCTGTGTCTGCAAACTGTCAAGATGCATCAGTCTAAGTGGAGCAAACACTCTGATAAATTATTGGATGCCATTTGCGCACAGTAAATGACAGTGGATGAAAGAGCAATGCAGAAATACACAGACATTGTTTTTATGTGTACTGGATATGGTACGCCGCTGGTGTTTAATGCAATTTACCGACAAACCCAACACACAACCATTGTCTACACCAGGGATCTCAAACTCGCTTCAGCCAACGGGCCACAGTCACGCAGTTTAGTCCTGTACGGGCCTTTTTGGTGCAGAACGTAAAAGCGGGGGGACGGGCAGGGGCGTAGCCAGAAATTTTTTTCGGGGGGAGGGCACCTCCTTGATTTCGGAGGGGGCACCTCCTTGAAATGGCCATTTTTCGCTATGTTTGCCATGGCGGAAAAAAATTTCGGGGGGGGGGGGGGCACGTGCCCGGTGTGCCACCCCCTGGCTACGCCACTGGGGAGGGGGGAGTGTTTATATGTGCAAATTGTTGGTGCAAACGTTGGTGTTTAATGCAATTTACCGACGAACCCAACATACAACCATTGTCTACACCAGGGGTCTCAAACTCACTTCAGCCAGCGGGCCACAGTCACGCAGTTTAGTCCTGCACGGGCCTTTTTGGTGCAGAACGTAAAAGCGGGGGGGAGGGGGGAGTGTTTATATGTGCAAATTGTTGGTGCAAACGTTGCCATTTGAAGAAAACCTTTCCCATAACTCTATACGGATCATTTCTGAAGGTCATTTGGTGCCAGGATTTGAACAGCATGTCAATATCGATCTACAAAATGACTATATCTGGATGCCAATTCTGAAATATAGTTTTTTGTTTCACAGATATGTTTCAGCACATAGTGGTCACACGGGGTACCTCACGAAAACTGCGTTAAACCAATAATGCCTGCGCAGCTCGCGAACACACTTATTCATAAAATTTAAGAAATGCGGGGCAAATACAGGCATGTGCGGGGCCGTGGGCCACAAGCGAGAGGCTCGCAGGCCGCATGTTTGAGACCCCTGGTCTACATGAATCAATCTCTTTGCCATCAAAACAGGTGAATTCCAGTTCATTGCAGGTTCTCTTGCGCTGACGAGACGTGTCTTGTCTGTCCCAGGTACCTTGATAGGAGTGGTGGCACACCCAAGGCCAAGCCTCCCACCAGCCTCTCGTCAAACAGCGAGGGACCACGAGTTGCTGACACAGGTAGGACAACTCAAGAAGCTCCTAAGGGAGTTCGTTCTTGCATTTGTTGCTCTATACTTAATTTTCTTGGAGTGATTGAAGTGTTACGGCCAGTCGGGATGCACAGCTTGGGATTATCCAACAAAAAAGTCTTTTATATCTTATGGCACCACTATCGTCATCTTCGTCAGCTTATTTGTGTCATCTACAAAATGAAGATTTACATCATCTGCTGTGCAGCGTACAACTCCTTTTCTGCCTTCACTACTATGTCTGAAATTGCTAGTGACAGTGAGCAGCTTGTCATTTGCTGCGCTAAGTTTCCTTGTCACGAATTTCAAGGTGCCATCATTTTTCTTTTACTGCTTCCTTCATGCCTCTTATTTAATAAAATTTGGAAATTTTAAAGAACTTCACGTCTGGTGGAGCCACTTATGAAGTTACTAGCATCCTCAAACTGTCACGATTTCATGAACCTGAAGTTTTGGAGGCTAGCTTCGATACTATCTCTAAGGTTGAATGACAACTGGTAACAGAGGGCATAGAAGAAATGTTTAATACCGGTGTCACACGGGCATTTGGAAGGCCTTTGAACCGACGGTCTATTGACTCGACTGTCAAACACGAGCTGCCACACGGGCGATTTCGAAGGCCGTCGAGTCAATAGTCTATCGAGTCAACGGAGCACCCAACCTGTCCGTTGAAACTTCGATGGCTATTGAGCGATGGAAGCGGAAACAGCGCAAACGTGCACTCGTTCACAGCGTGCCTAAAGGCACGATTAGAAAAAGAAAAATTGCACCATTAAGTTTTAAAAGTAGCATGTGTGGGCGTAATAAATTATTTAATAAAGTATGTTTGCCATTTTGAATGTACGACCTGCTCATACTCTCGACAACAGCAACGTGCTGGCTCGCCGTGCTCGTTATCACCCCGTGTTATCGCCAGTCTGCCTCCGCCGCCATATTGCTCGCAGCTTTTTTTTTTTTTTTTCCTGTGCAGGTATTTGTACACTGTAGTATTTGCTTTTCACTTCTTTTTTTCTTCATCTGCGCGAGTTCATTTTGCTTCGACGTTTTTTAGTTATTATTCGCAGCTGTGCAGTGCTTTTTTCTTTTGCGTGTTCGTGAGGCATTAAATTCTAGGACGTGATTTTTTTTTTTTTTTCGGTGGAGTTACTATTCTTGTGTGTGCTTTGTGGGAAATGGCAAACGCGCCGCCGCCAAAAAGGAAAAAAACCGCGCCAGCTCTGATGACGGAAAAAAGATTCGCAGCGCCACACAATTTTTGCGAGAAACGCCTGAACCACTCAACGGCCGTTGAAAACTGCCGTGTAGCAGCGTGACAACTCTATCGAGTCGATGGAGCTGCGGCGTTTCGACGGCCGTCGACTCGAGGGCCTTTCAGAAGTGCCCGTGTGACACATGTATATGACAGCTAGGAAGTTTCACTTATGCCGTTAAGCTCTTGTTCTTCCTGCTACGCTTGACAGAAATGCATGATGAATTATTGAGTAGTTGTTCGTAGACAAGGGGCGGTAGTGTCAATGCTGACGGGGAGGCTAGTGTAGTGTTCCTCTTTGGTTTCTTTTTCTCTTTTCCCCCTCTTGACAGGCTGCATAGACTGTCAGGATATCCAGTAGAGATGGCGCCCTTTGAATGAGATTGATGTTGGCAGTTGGCATGTTTCGTATGTGGGCCGCGACTATACTGACAGCCTCTTTTGGGTGTGTCATTCCGGGAATATTGGTTTTGTGCTTTTGCGATTCCAATGTTTGTAGCAAGGAAAAAGTTGTGTAACTAATCAGCAGCGAATTTTCGCTCGAACTTTCAGACAGAAATATTTAACTTTCAGCTGCATGTTGTTACTGTAGATAACATTTGCACCTTAGAGCTTTACGTGTTGATGCAGAAAGCAGATTTGGTGCTATGTACACAAACCAGATGTATCTCTGATACACAACCTGTTATTCGAGCATTTAACTTATTGCCCTTGTTCTTGGCAGGTCTAATGAGAGTTGTAAGATAGTTAACGAGATTGTGAGAAATTTTTTGTGACATCGTTGTACAGTGATAGGCCACTTGCGAACTTTTTTTTTTTGCTTTCTTTCGCAGCTTGTGTAACCGGTGAAGAGGCTGAGACGGCCACTGAGGAAATCGCCGGTATCTGCAATTGGAACCAGCCAGCAGAGTTTGCTTACGGAGTCGCCACAACGCTTTACGAGTGTCACCCAGTCACCAAAGAAAATGCAGGTGCGTTGCATAGGCTAGTGCATTTTGGGCATGGCTGTCTTGTTTGTTTATTTTTTTTTATTTATGTTGTGGTTATCAAGAAACAAGCATTGTTCCATTTTTCTGTATATATCGCACATGTAACCTTGAACAGTGTGTTGAACATTCTGCTTTGCCTTATCGCTTTCGTCCACTGTGATAACTGATATTCCGTTAATGCAGTTCTTGCTTTGCGGCCAAAATCAATAGTCATACATTTCTTCTTACCTGAGAAGCACCAGTTCAAGATGCTTCTTACTTTCAAATATTTCAAATACATAATGCGAGATTACCTTTTCTAATCTCACATTTAGCTGCTTGATGATAAGACGTGCGAGAAAGTCAGCATTGTTACGGTGGGAAAGGTTCAGCCTACTTCAAATAAGAAATGTGTTGAGGATGTAGTGGTGATGTTGCATCGCAAAGTTTCTGTTGCCGACTCATTATGAGGTCAAATTTTATGGCCACAGCTGCTTTTAAATGTTCATCAGTAAACAACTGTCTATATAGTTTATCACAATATTTAATGCCATTAGGCAAACGTGCAAGTAAAGCATGCGGGGAAAAAGAAAGAAAGAGAAGAAAAATAAAAGAAAGGAAGTTGTAAGGTGGAATGTTTCCATTCTTTTCTTGAAAAAAGGCATCTTCATATACATCTTGCCACTCAAAAATGAATTGTGTTTCATGGTTTCTTTGTTTAGCCAAACGTTTTACCATTACCTGCGAGCTTCTTCGTGCATTCACACTGAGGTTTTGGCTAACTGTCGTATTACATAGGGCTAGTCTCTGTATGGCAACAACAGAAATATGCTGTCTCTGTATTTCGGGGAAATCATCCAATCGACATTTAGAGCGGTTTCTTAATTGCTCCAGAAAGGTGCCACTGCAGGCACTGAATCGTGTTAAAGTGAAAGTGTACCTTAAGTTCACTGACGGCCATGAATATGTCTGCCGGCCACTGCTCGCTGCAGAACTTGATATCATTGATTTCTCCGCAGGGGAGCCTATTGCAGACGCGTTTGCAATCTGCGTTCGGGAGAACAGCGCCATCATGGCACTAGCTGATGGTGTCAACTGGGGAGACAAGTCTTGCCTGGCAGCACGTTGTGCCGTGCACGGCTGCATGGACTACCTCAACCGTGCTCTGTACCGTGAGGGCGGCACCATCGAAACAACGCAGGTCAGTTTTCAGATTCCACCTTTGAGTGCTGCAGCTACGTACCATCATTTTAATGCAATATTGCTATTAAGGTACTTTGCCAAGTCTTCAGGCGTCACCTGTTTGTCGGCTAACTAAAAACTTGACAGCATGCAAACAGCCATGTTCGCCGAACTGTGTGCATCTGCTGCACCATAAAAAAAGAAAAAGAAAACATTGCCCTGGACAGGAATTGAATTGATGCACTGTGTGTTTCAGAGAAGTGTGTTTGGTCAGAGCAATAAAGCATCAGGTGGAAGTGTATTCTCTGGTTTATACTACGCTTGTGCGAATAGTAAATTTTAGGTTCAAAGTGAATTCGAAGCAAATAGTGATTTGGTTGAATAATTTTGAATCAAATTCGAATAGTATATATTACGTATTATAAAGAAAAATGAGCATATCGGTCATGACCCAACTAACCTGCACAACATTTTTTTTTATTGAAACAAGGCATGTGCAAATGTCATTCCTTTTTGTTCAAAGGAAGTGGAAGCAACTTTGAATACAGTCGCCGACCGTTTATTCGGACGCCGATAATTCGGACATGCCCGTTTATTCGGACACCCTCGCGGCACCGCCACTCGTCCCCATTGAAGTAATGTAAACTCACGACTGAAAATTCGGATGCCCCGCGGCGCGCCGTTCGATATTTCGGACTCCGGCTGGCTGATCGAGAGCGGCTTCGAACTCCACGACGAGCTGTCCGCGATGTTTACACACGTGAACACATGTTTACAATATCTTCGCTAGGTTGCCAGCACTGAAAGGTTGCACTGTGTATGGTGTATGGCTGGACATCATGCCAGTGTAAAAGTGCAGAAATTATAAATGCCGATCTCGAAGGCTATGTGTTTTGGCGATTCGTAATGGGCGTTTTCCACTTCAGCCAGCCGAGTATCCATTGAATAGCCACCACAGCCAAACAGCAAGCCAAGCCAAGCCATGCTCGGAGTCTGCTTGGACGTTCAAAATGGCCGCGCGTACGAAACAGACCAAGGAAGGACGGAATTACGAACTAGCCTGATTTCGTTCCCTTTTGGCATTTGAAAGTTTGCTTGTCAGTTGTTTTGTGGCTAGGCCTAATCTACTGAAATGGCTACGACGCCACCCATTCCATCCGCGCAGTCGTACTAACGAAGAAACGCGGCAACCACAAGACATTGGGGATGGCGAAAAAGGCCACAATTATTCGCCAATTCGAAGGCAGCCGACCTCGATACGATGCTATTTGGGAGCTTTCGCCGAGTTGGGCGATGATGAGATCGTCTATCGGGTCCCCGAATCAGCGTAGGTGAACAGCGACTCCGATGACGCGCAGGCCGCGGCAGCGCTACAACCTGCGGTTATGGCCAAATACTGGCTGAAATACAGCCCGACTCGGTCTTCTGTGATTGTGCTTGTGTGCAGACGTGCATTGTGACAAGCTTTTCCGGCCGCTGGGCCAATAAAGGTGCTTTTTTTTCTGGTGCATCCTTTTATTCGGACTCTCAATTATTCGGACTTTTCGGCGGTTCCCGCCGAGTCCGAATAAACGGTCGGCGACTGTAGTAGCAGGATCTGACTTTCAGTAGAATGCAAGGGATAACCTGTCAAAAATGTTCCATTTTAAAGTTTACTATACTTAGAGAACATAAGCCGGTGTAACAAGCTTTACCCTTAAAAAATGATGAATCAATGTGAGGTTAATACACTCGAACCTCGATATAACGAACCAGGATATAACGAAATATCGGTTATAACAAATTAAATGAAGAATACTCTTGCAACAGATACAGCATTTAAATTATACCTTTATAACGAATATTCGGATATAACGAACTTATTTTCGTGTAAGATGCAACTTCGTTATAAAAAGGTTTGAGTGTATGTTCATTTAACATTGAAGTGAGGCTTCGTGGGCAGTGTGTATTTTTCCTGGATAGGTGTATTCACGATATAGCACTCCTCTACTGCAATGAAACCCTCTTTATAGGGGGTTACACGTGGACTAATAGACACCTATTTGTTCATTTCGAATACTTTGAAATTTTCAATAATTTAAATTCGAATCGAAGCAAATTAGAACACGTCAATATTCGTTCGAATATTCGAAGTGCTCGAATATTCGCACAAGCCTACTTTTTACAGCGGCTGCGTTCAGTGTTAGTATACTGCAGTTGAAACTCGATATAATGAAGTTATTACCACGCTTGAATTGTTTCATTGAATCAATTCGTAAAATTGAAAAGAGCCTTTTCAGTCATTAGAATTCTAAATTTGTAATGTAGCAGCAATAAAAAGCACCCGCGGCACTTTATTTTCCACTAGCACACACGTGAGCATGTGTTGTGGAAAGTCCCTGAGGGCAGCCAAAGCATGAATTCTAGGCTTGTGCGAATAGTGAATTTTAGGTTCGAAGCGAATTCGAAGCGAATAGTGATTTTGGTCGAATAATTTCGAATCGAATTCGAATAGCATATATCACATATGATAAATAAAAATGGGCATATTTGTAATGACCCAACTAACCTGCACAGTATTTTTTTTTAATTGAAACAAGGCCTGTGCAAATGCCATTGTTTTTGGTTCAAACAAAGTGGAAACAACTTTGAATAGTAGCAAGATTTGACTTTCGGAAGAATGCAAGTGTTAACCTGTAAAATATGTTACATTTTAAAATTTACTATACTTAGAGCATATAAGACGGCATAACAAGCTTTTAAACTTAAAAAAATGATGAATGGATGTGAGGGTAATATGTTCATTTAACCTTGAAGTGGGGCTTCGCGGCAGTGCCAATTTCCCCTGGTTAGGTGTTTTCATGGCTTAGCACCCGTTCGCTGCAGTGAAACCACCTGTACAGTGGGTTACATGCGGTCTAATATACACCTGGATAGGTGCTTTCACGGCTTAGCACCCCTCTAATGCGGTGAAAGCACCTTTACAGGGGGTGACATGCGGACTAATATACACCTATTCGTTCATTTCAAATACTTCGAAATTTTCCGCAATTTAAATTCGAATCGAAGCGAATTCGAATACAGTAATATTCGTTCGAATATTCGAGGCATTCGAATATTCGCACAAGCCTAATGAATTCCTCCCATGTATGGGCGATACAGGCGAGGTAGACAGTCACTTGAAGTTATGACGGGGTTAACGAATGAAGTTAAAATGTGAGCAGGCAGCGCAAGGCAGTTGAAAGGAGACGATCAGTGCCAGCTCTTGCATGAACCATTAAATAAAGAAAGCAACTACCGTGTTCCTGTGTGAGTATTTGCTGGGACAACAAGTCACTTCCACACCTAGTGCCATTTGGTATGTAAACGCTGTTAGGTCTGCTGTTTCGTGCATGGGCACGGCTTGCATTCTCGTCAAACTAAAGCTAGGGCCATGACTATGGCAGCCAGATGTTTTGATGTGATAACGTTACAACGCACACCCGAAGAAAAACTCGTCTTTGTCAAATTAAAATGAAATCACCAAACTTTTCACTAATTTATTTCCATAGAAACTTCGTTAAACCAGGCTTAGTGCCATGATAGCTTCGTTAATTTAAGTTGACGACAACATTGGACCCTATGGGTACTTGCTGAGGAATGGAAATCTCTTCGTCAGATTGGGAAATTCGTAAAATAGGGTTTCATTAGATCAAGTTTTAACTGTATTTTCACCATCTGTTGAGGGGTATGCCCCTGAGGTTCGCAGCAGTTTAGAGATGCATTCAGAAGGGAGTGTTAGTGGGCAGGTTTTGCTACCTGTCGGGTAACTAATCAAAGCGGCAGCCCCGGTGTATGTGGCCTATGAGATTCTCAGCACCACCTTTCCTGCTTGGCAAAGTACCCGAGATTTATAGGTGCACATTAAAGAACCCCACGTTGTTGAAGTGTAATTCGTAGTCCCTCACTACGGCTGCTTCATGATGATGCTGCACTTTAGTGGTAATACCCCAGAATTAATATTGCCCCCCTTCATTTCTGTTGCAGGAGGTGTTTGTTTGTCTACTGCGCTCATTCCAAGCTGCACACAGCTTGATTCTGCAGGAGCAAGGCATGCTCACAACACTGTGCGCTGCAGTAGCTGTCCAGCTTCAGGGCTCTGACCAGTACGTCGTGTGCACATGCAACGTCGGTGACAGCCTCGCATACGTTTATAGTCAGCAGCACGGTGTTCGTGAAATCACTCTAGGTGAGTGTCCATTGGTTTTCACCTCCAGAAAAATAACCTCGGGTTGATGTAGCTGTGGCAACAAAGGAAACGGTTCACTATAATGCAGAGTTTGTTTATCGCTGCTCTTATGAATTGGTCAGCTTCTATTAGAGCAACGTTGATTTGACGCATTGTGGCCAATGCAGCGATGTCTTTACGGATAAGCACTGGAAATGCACAAAGGTGTGGTGCCGGCAGGCCGCAAACGTGCCAGAACGGCTTATTCGCTGACAACCCTTCTCAGGCAAACTGCTCAGTAGTGCATGTGGCCTAGTGCAGAGGTATGTGGATAACCCAAACGCGCTGTGCCGCCTTTCATGCTTCCTTTTTGTGCGAGACCGCTAAGCTCGCCGCACTGGCGCGTTGCCTTCACAAGCGTAAACAGCTCACCTTCTTCGCGCCCGTGTGCGGTCAGGAATGGAGTGGACATCACGAATGCTTTCATGACAACTGTGTGTGTACGGTACAGCAAGCGCACTGACAGTGACTGCATCAGCTTGGTTTGCGATGCGCTGCACACAACTAGGAATGATCGGCTTCACGTGGCAGCAAATGCCACGTGTCAACACAGATTCGGCAATGCATGCGCGCATCTTTTACGTGTGCCCACGAATCGGGGAAAGCCAGATGGGTAAAGCCGGACGGGTAAAGCCAGAGCAGGAAAAGGGTAGATTCTGCAACCACTTGACGTGTGCTTGAACAAAGCGTGTTAGGACAGAATGCACAAGCTCTACACTGGTTGGATCTATGAAGAACAAGACCTGACATCTTCGGGGAGAACCAAGTGACCTAGCGCTTCGCAGATTGCCCAGTGAGTGCTCAACATATTGTAGCAGCACAAAACTCAACAAACTTTGAAGACAGGTGCTACTCCTAGGTGTCTGCCATTTGGTACAGCCTCCCTCATGACATGGTGGTTTGGGCTGACAAGAAATGCTCAATATCAAATGCCCTTGATGGCACCAAAGACGACATGGTCTGGGAGGACGAGAGTGAAAAGGACAACTTGATTTTTAAGAACTCGTCGATCGAAGAGGATGACGACTTGTGGAAACGCCACATTTGGAGAAAGGTAACAGCTTCAAGTCAGTTTGCTTGACACATAAATGTGCTTTTGCATGCCTCAATGGCTTAGTGCTACTTTTTGCAGTTTTATTTATTTTTTTCTTGCTGGGGGGGGGGAATGAAAAGTCCCCCCTGGCGTTATAATCTCAGTCGAATTACAACTGTGTAAATACAGTAAAAGCTCGTTAATTCGGATTTCTAGGGAACCGGAAAAAATGTCCGAATTAACCGAATGTCCGAATTATCGAATGGTCGAAATAAACACAATAAATGCAAGAGTTTTTTCAACATACCTTTACTTTACAAAGTAATCGCGGATGCTTGTCTGTTTGCGAGCAGAAATTCGCGCGGACACAATTTTTCTGAGCCATTCAAGGTGCTCAGTAGCTCACATGCTGTCTGCAGTGCCAAAACAAAATTCTTCAAGGACGATGAGGGCCTCCGCGGCTTCCTTCACAGTACGAGGGAGCCTGTCTGGCTACAACATATGTACCAAGAGTACTTCTTTTACACTGAACCTCTTCATCACTTCTCGTCGGCAGAGCCCATTTTTCAGGGCACGCAAAATTTCTACTTTGGTGGTGAAGTCCTGGGCCTCGTACTTGGACCGTTTCGCCGGCGTTGCCATCGGCGGAGAGTGTGGTCACACGAGAACTCAGCACTAAAGCACCAGCAACGATCAAGCTAAAGGAGCCGTACTGAATCTTTCCTCGATAAATCGGTGTCCAACGATGCAGCACACCAACGGTCCAACGGGCACAAAGCAACTAAATGGCACCGCTAACCCCACGCGCGAAGAAAAGGTGTTGAACCAGTCTCAAGTCAAGCCAAGTCGATAATTGATGTCCATGGCGATGCTGCGTTTGAGCTTCACTTTTGTTCCGAATTGTTCCTTTTTCATTTTCGAGTCTCGCCAGCGGCCCGAAAGTCGCCGAATTATCCGATTTGCGGTCAAATCTGTCCGAAATAACAAGCGCCCAGTCTCATAGAGCGACGCGTATATTTACAGGGACCACATGACATGTCCGAATGAACCGATTTTCCGAATTAACGAGAGTCGAATTAATGAGCTTTTACTGTATGGTAACATCTTCAATTAAGAAGCACAATGTCACTTTTTTACTTGTTCTTTAACTCCTACAAGAAGTACTAGCCACCGCAGTGGTACAGTGGTACACCGCGGTGCTCACCTGCTGACCCGAATGTCACAGGTTCGATCCCTTCCACGGCAGTCACGTTTTAATGGAGGTGAAATGCTAGTGGCCCGTATACCTAGATGTAGGTGCACGTTAAGAAACCCTGGGCGGTCAAAATTTCTGGAGACCTCCACTACGGCGTGCCTCATACTCATATCAGGGTGTCTGCACGTAAAATTCCAGATATTGTTATTAACACTAACGTGCGAGCTACATTGCTGGTCTCTTTCTTGCTGTTTGCAGGATCTCACGACATCCACTCAATGCGAGACATGCGCGATGCCCTAGGTGCGCTGGGCCCCGTTGACGGACAGAACCCGGAGCTCAACAATCTAACGGTGTCCATGACGGTAGTCCAGCCAGGCGACATAGTCTTCCTCACCTCGGACGGTATCTCGGACAACTTCGACCCCGTCGTTGGCAAGTTTGCCATTGCCAAGCGGAATCGCAAGGACGGCACCAATACGCAGCAGCCGCTTCCTCCCTTGCCCGAAGTCGAAGCGCACCAGAGGCACGCGCTTACCCTACTGCGAATGCAGGTACGGCTTTGGGCATTATGTACCGTATTTTCCGGTGTATAAGACGCACCTTTTTTCCGATATTTTCGCTGGTGCGTCTTATACAACGGTGCGTCTTATATACGCAAAAAGTCGTGAGATTCTGCGAGACCACTAAGTTGATATTTCATTCACGAGCACAATAAACTGAGCGCGAGAGCATTCGTAGAAATATATCTAATCTTGCTATAACAATGAAGCGGGTGTGGTCTTAGATGTCAGCTACTTGCTGTTCAAGCACTGCAGCGACCACTGAGATTACGGCCGCAATAAAAGCCACCATCGTCACGCAAACTATTGTATTGTTGGAACTGTTTGTTCTTAAACGAACCATTAAACCCACGGAACTGAAGCAATAAATAAAGAAGGGCACCACAGCGTTTCATTGTAACGTTGTAGCGACCGCAATACCACCAGTTACAGAAACGAAAGTACCACTTCGTTATCATCATCATCAGTTTCCGCGTGAGGCATGTCGCCATCAACGTTTTGTATGCGTGTGCGTGTGTGTAGGTTGGTGTTCTATGGTGCGGCGCGATCGTTGTTCGTGTGTTCCCGGCAAGCCTTACAATGCCGTAAAGACAACGTTAACGATGTGCTCCACGGTGCTTTCAACGCCGCGTGAAATAGTTACTCGGAGGCCGACAACGGTAACCCCGCGATGCTGCCAACCTAGGCGGAACATTTGACAGTGCACCCGAGGATGTGACTTCGAATCCTGTGGAATAAATATTGGTTTTCTGCGCATCAGGACGGCGTTATTTACAAGTTTTATTTCGTGCTCAGAGATATTCAACGCCGTGCGTGGCTACGCGTTTCACAATGAACGTACTCCGCGTACGCCGTTGTGTTTTACCATGTTGACAGTGTCAAAAATACGTGCGTCTTATACAAAGGTGCGTCTTATATATCTTTTTTTCCCGCGAAAGTCGTAAAAAGTAGGGGGGTGCGTCTTATACAAGGGTGCGACTTATACACCGGAAAATACGGTACATGAAATTTCATGATTGGTTTGAGCAGGCAAATGCTGTCGCTTGCAACACGGAGCAACAACATTTGTACAGCCACGGCCGCTGGATCAAAGCGCACACGGTGCGGCCTGTTGCGTGGAGCCGCCGTGCGTTGGCGAGGAGGGAGAGCGTCGTTTACAGTTCCGGCCGCAACTTTCGAGGGGAGCGCTAGTAGTGGGTGATCCTCCGACGAGGCGCGCTGTTGAGCGCGCGCCTTTCTTTTTGTTTTTACACCGCGGAGTGAGGTTATGCGCTTGTAACAACGATAGTCGCGCGCCTTTTTTTTTTTTTAACAGCGTAGTGCGGTTACCGGCTTGTAACCACGATAGTTCTATTGAATCTGAGGTTTCGGGCCTCCTACATACTGAAACGTAGGCCATTAGCGTCAGTGGCGTAGCCAAGGGGGGGGGTTGGGGGGGGTTCAAACCCCCCCCCCGAAATTTTTCAGTTTTGCTTGCGTATATATGCGCGCACACATACAAACGCACGCACGAACATACATAAAGTATGGTTGAACCCCCCCCCCGAAAAAAATTTCTGGCTACGCTACTGATTAGTGTAGTTACGTCGGCAGCATGCCGAAGAACTGCTCCGTTTCACTGTACACGTCGAACGCAAAGAAAAATCCCGATTTGTCAGTGAAGTGATAAAGCACATTGAAGTCAGGAGAAGTGAAAATCTGTGTAAACTTCTTCCCTAAGCCCTGTTCCCAGATTTTGTAACGTGCCCTGCACTACGGTGTGGTTCAGGCAGCCCTCAGCACACGAAGCACATCTGTGATGTTTTTCTGAAACGGCTGCTTCGACCGTTGCTAGCCAACTAGACAGGGAATGTCAATGCAACTGTGCAGCGTCTCGCAAGGCTGGCACACAAGCCCCTCTACAGAAAGATGCTGCGCCTTTGAGGCCATGACGGCATGTCACCAAGTGCAATGTTCCTTGGAGCCAGTCCTTGCAAGCCTTTTTTGAACATCTTGGGTTCCAGTCTACTTTTAGACAACCGTAGAGGAACTGGTCTCAAACAGTTCCCAGTTGTGACTGTCTAAGTGTACGTGGTGAACGCTGACATGTGTGTGCGCGCATCACTTGTTCTCTCTTTCCTTCTTGCTTTCTCTCTTCTTTTCCTCCCCTTTCCCCCCTCCCCCTGTGTAGGGTAGCAAACCGGGTATAACCTGGTTAACCTCCCCTGCCTTTCCTTTGCCTCTCTTTCTCTCTCTCTCTTTTTATTATTATTATTATTTTGCAATCCAAATTTTTCTGCTGCGTTAGAAAACGCATGCATACTGGCGTTTCAGCGAGTATAGATTTTTGTTTGATAAAGATGTGATTCATTTTATGCACAGAACCTTGTATTTTCATTTTTTTTCTGCATGCACGTTGTGCAATATTGAAATAGTACAAAAACAGTTTTGAAATTGAGATTCCTGAAAACAATGTGCAATATTCAAATAGCCCAAAAGCCCGCAACAGCACGTTGAGGAAATTTGTAAAAGTACTTAAAACACATGTATTATCCTGTGATGCGAGGAGTCCGCTACGGTGGTGCAGCTGTTATGGTGCTCGGCTACTGATCCGAAGGTCGCGGGTTCTATTCCGGCCGCGGCGGTTGCATTTCGATGGACACGAAATGCTCGAGGCCCGTGTACTGTGCGAATTCAGTGCACGTAAAAGAACACCAGATGGTAGAAATTTCCGGAGCCCTCCACTACGGCGTCCCTCATAATCACATCGTGGTTTTGGGAAGTAAAACCCCAGATACTATTATTGTGACGCGATGACGGGACAGGCTTTTTCATTGACGCTTTATGTTTTTCGGGGTGAAGCTCCTTAGGACCTAGTCTTGTCTTCCGTTGTGGTCACGGTATAGAACCCTTGCTATAGTCGAAACTTATGCGAGACAAAAAAAAAAAAAAAGGTTTTAAAATATAGTTCAACGTAGACAAAGATTAATTATATGGTAAGAGATCGCTGTTCCCGGTGAAAATAACCTATCCAGAAGAGTACTGATGAGTAGATCTCTACCAAAATGTGCCTAGATGTGGAGGCTTCTCAGGGAAGCCTGTAACACAAAGGCACACGTCGAGCACTATATGTCCCCACAAATTACCCGTATTAGAATGGTATCTTGCCACCGGCAAGATGGCGGGTTCTCGGATTCACTTTCAAGGCATATCCTCCACTCCAGCAATTTTCTAAATCCTCCTTGAATTGCCTAAGACGACTCGAAGGCGAAATAAATTTCTACATTTCTATATACACTTTATGTCATTCAATTTACATTATATGGGGCAACGCTCGGGTAACGTACGGTTACTGAACGATGCGATACCCAGAGCTTCGCCCGCTCGTTATGATTCACTTCGTGGTGATGCATGGATTTTTTTTTTTTTTAACATATGGTCAAAGTTGGCTGTCGACGAGACGGGCATGCTTAGTCAAAACAGTTCCGTATCCCCGTATGAAAACGAAACCATTTGCATCGGAGAAAAGGTCCTATTGTGGCATAAAAGAATGCACTAGCTGAGCGGACACCAAACTCGACGAGTCTGCTTGCAGCGCTGCGAAGTAGACGCAACGAGCCTGCGAGCGCCTGACACGCACCGCTTCCCCGGCGCAAACCGTCATTGACCGGTGGCGCTGCGGTGGCAGTAAAACGAACTAGGCCTCTCCCGCTGTTTTCGGCACACGCAGCAGGCCGCACCTCGTGCGTTTTGATCCAGCGGCCGTGGTACAGCATTGTGAAGAAAGGTTGCAATAGATTTCCCTTGCTGTACAAATAGGTACACACTGTGAAAAAGGCACGTAGACATAGACTCAAGACAAGAGAATTAGACATCACAAATTGCATTTGTGTGGTCTGGTTTTCATCTCTTGTGTCTACGTCATTATAAGTAAAAAAAAATCCACGCATCTCCACGAAGGGAATCATGACAAGTGGGCAAAGCTCTGGGTATCGTAGGGGTGAGTAACCGTATGTTACCCGAGCGTTGCCCCATATAAATGTAAATTGAGCGACATAACGAGTCGACGACAAAGCTAGGTCCTAAGGTCGTTATGCCTAAGACGTGTATGTTGAAGTCGCCGACTAGTTTAAAGGGTTTGGGCTTGTAGGTGTTTGATGTTGTTTCGTAACAATTATGATTGTTTTTCGTCTATTGTAAACCTTGTGTTTTATTCACATAGACACGTGTTTCGACTATAGCAACGGTTTTCTACAGTTAAACCTGGATATAACGAACCTCCATATAACGAATTCCTCGATATAACGAAGTTTTTCTATTCCCCGCCATTACTCCATAGAAACACATGTATTTGCGACCTCTATGTAACAAAGTGGCAACAGGAAACACCCTTCATATAACGAATTTTCGCCACCGACGACCTAAAAATTTTGCCCCGGATTTTGCCATTTTGGCACGAGCATGCATCTTCCGCAGTTGCCTCGCCGCCGACGAAGCGCGACCGGCGGATCGGCGGCGCGCGCACGGCGCGCTCGGAGCCCCGGTGACTGCGAGGCGCGCAGGCGGGCCGGCGCCCCTCGAGCCGGCGTTGCCACTGTTCTTGCCGCCGCGGGCGAATGCGCGCATGTGTCCTCCCCCTCCCTTCAAACCAAAAAAAGAAAAAGAAAACGACTAGTGTTGGCAGCGCCACTCTTCGATTGCTGCAGAAGTCACTGAACTGCACTTCGTTAGAGTGACACATAAAAAAAAAATAATAATAATCTTGCTCCGTGTCGGTACGCTTGAAGTTCGCGTCACATATGTGAGGCCACGGAGCATATGGAGAGCGCTTTTCCGAATTGTATTCCGCGGTATACATGTCGTTCGCTCTTCGTTTTCGACGCCGTGCACGCGTGCATGGTTTCACTGCACGGCGTGTGCATGGAGTGGCCCCCGACGACGTTCAGCTTATTTGCGCTTTTTTTTTTTTTTTCAAGTGGACAACCGTGTCGTCACTACCGAGATGTCAGATTAGGCGCTGGTGGAAACTGTCCGATACCGCGGTGACGACGGATCTTTGGAGGTCGACGCGTCGCGCGCTTTGCAGTCATGCGCCGCGCCATGAGTTCGCTAGACATTCGCGGCGCGGCGCAAGACTGCAAAGCGCGCGACGCAGTCGACCTCCGAACCTATTGACCTAATCGGCACTCGCGATTAGCCGATTAGGCCCGGCAACACGATGGCGCGTTGAATGCAATGCAATGAATGCGAAAGCAACAAATTGTAATGTTATGTGAAGTAAGGCTGGCAACCTATTCTTTTGGATCCGATATCGCGTAACCCTACAAAACGCTGGAGTAAGAAAATACGGCCGCTCCAGGCAGAAGTGCTCTTTTCACAGTCTCTTCGTGTTGAGAGCGCAGCACGTGGAAAGGTTACGGGCCGAGCGCTGATGCTTGCCGAGATAGCGTGCGCGCCTGCGATCGTTAAAATCAAAGTTCACTGTTGCTGCTCGAGTGATCCCCCGTCCCCTCCACGTCTTTTCATGGTCGTTCAAGACGGGCGGAGTGTTTCCTCTTTGCTTGAGCATTCGACGGCAGGTCTGATATGCGGGGGGATCTTATCGCATGCGGCCTTGACGCGACAGAGATAGGCCGGCTCGTTTGATCTCTGCTTCAGCAGCACTCGTCGCCCCACTCACGTGCTTTTACCCATGCGGAAAAGTTACGATGCGCGGGGGCTTGATATCAATTTGGACATGGCGGCGACGGCAAAAACCCGTTGAGAGTGTCTATATAATTGCTATCGCAATAACAACGCAGTTTTTTACTGCTAAATAAGTGTTTTGGGTGAGCTCTGCCTTCAGTTCCCCTTTTGTTTAATTTGTGCGTTTCCTTTTCGAATTTCGTGCTGAAACTGGATGTAACGAAAACCTGTTTGTAACGAATTTTTTCGGGGAATTTGTCAATTTCGTTATATCCAGGTTTAACTGTATATACCGGGACAGCGGACAGTGAGAGTCGACGACAAAGCTAGGTCCTAAGGTCCATAATGTGTTCGTTGAAGTCGCCAACTAATATAAAGGGTTTGTGCTTGTAGGTGTTTTATATTGTTCTGTCACAATTATGATTGATATTAGTCTATTGTCAAACCTTTTTTGTGTCTCACATATGTTTCGAGTATACTGTGACAACGGACACCGTGGACGGACAAGCCTCGTCCTGAAGGTGCTTCGCCCGTAAAAATAATACAGTGAAATCTTGATACAACGAATCTCAAGGGACCGCTAAAAATCATTCGTTATTTTGAAAAGTCGTTGTAGTGAAAGTATTAAAAATTTACGCAAAAATCGTAAACGCAACAACGTCAATCGCCTACCTGTGCATCCGCGATCGCGTTGTACTCTAAGAAGCGTGAAAAAACAAACACATGAAATATTACGGAACCAGTGCACATTTGTTCGAGGAACAGCGCGATCTTAGCCTGATGGGTGCAGCTCAACTGCTGCGAGACGAACTCTTAAGCGTGCGCATCCTTCTTACGCACTTCGAAGCATCGGCGTTAGATACCGATTGTTCGCGTTGGTTCGCGTGCGCTGTGCAAACGTCGTCTTCGCTCTCGTCGCCGTTTCCTTATGACGACAAATGATGTGGATCTTATCGGTCGCCAGCTAAGCCGACGTGCATACTTCATCGTCGCACTGTGCGTAATGTTCAAACGTTAGTGAAGCATGCACGGGTCAACGCCTCCTCTATTTTATTCAATGCCAGTGCAAACGCTCGCCCCTCAATGGGAGCCGCCGGTCCGCCTTAGTTCAGGGAGTGGTCGTGATGCGACGCCACGTGTTGGGTAGGGCTGTTTGCGTTACACGTGCGTCCGAGCCCTTTCGCACGGAGATGCGATAGACGCATCCTCTCCAATATCATGCGTCTGTCCAATTTGTTCCTTCGTGCTCCTTCTTTGTAGCTCGAAGCAATGCCGCCGTCGCTTCACAGCGCTCGTGAGACACCTCTTAAAGGCAGCGCATGCACTGCAGCGTCGCAGTGACGCGTCCCCATTGGTTGCCCGCATAGCGCCACTAACGGAGACGCGCATCTCAAAACACCGTGTCTCGAGCCAGCGTGACAGCCAACATAGTGAACATGAGTAAACACGAGGGATGCAAGACGCCCCACGGATCTGCACACAACTGAACAAAAAATTACTTCATATGATTTCCGTCGTGAGGCACTACATGACGGGTGCTCTCCCCCATGAACGCAGGTGCTCTCCCCCATGAACGCTAAAGCACACGCGAAGGCTAGGCGAGGGTGAGAGTAGGAAAGGGCTAGAGACAGGGTGGTGAACGGCTGGAACGGACGCATTTGGCTGGCATTATAAAATAAAGGAGGCGTTGCACGGGTGAATCATCAACGACTTATCCCATAGGTCACTCGTCGCACTTTTCACTGTCGCCGCATTCCTTTCATGCTGCTTCTGGAGCTCATCGTGAATGTACAGCCACCAATCCGAAGGCGAAAACAGCCGTAGTAACAAGCGCACAGGTAAAGCTGCCCGAGAAACAAAGGCACGCGGCTAAACGCTGAAACCTGACGCGAAAAATAAGTGCAGGCGATGGTGATGGCAATAGGGCTACCGCACATTTGCCTAGGGCAGGCGCGAAGAGCAATACGCAGGGCGTTCTGATGATGATGATGATAGCGGCAGGTAAGGAGCTGGGCATTGTTTCTACAGCCGCGAGTAACTTTTTGAAATTGATATTCGCGTTATTTTGAAGTGTTATGGATATACAAGGGCGTATAAAATTCGATACGTTATTCTGAAACATTCGGTATTCTGAAATTCGTAGTAGTGAAACATTTTTACATTAAACTAATCGGACATTTGGAGGGGGGATTTTGAAAAATTTGTTAATCTGAAAAAAATCGTTAATCTGAGGTTCGCTATAACGAGATTTGACTGTAAAATAATAGGAGCCCTTTCTTTGTAGGGAAGATGGGGACAAGTGAACCTTGTCTTGTGTGTGCCTGACCTTCTAATTTTTCTTTCTTTCTATCGCATTGCGAAATTCTCCCTCCTGACTTTTTCCTACCTCCCATGGCGGGAATGGCAGCTTCACCCACATGTGTGGCAGTGCAACAATTCAGTTGCTACAGTCAACCACGATGGCCATGCATTCATGTCCAGGCAACAATGAAATGTGGCAACGTGAAATGACAAGCAACATGTGAAAAGATCAAATTGCTATATCAGAAACTGCTGATCGCCTACCATCCCACGACCTAGAGATGATCAATGACTGAAAAACAGTGCAGACAAATACAGTAAAACCTAGGTGATACGAATCTCATGGGGTCACCAAAAATAGTTGTGTCATCCGAAATTTGTATCACCAGAAAATATGGAAAATTAGTTGGTGAACAAAATAAAGCTGACGCACCATTTGATTTATTGTTTCTCAGCTCTGCAGCAACATCATAAGCAGCTCTGAATGATTGCCTGTAAAGTTTTTAGACATCAGCGATCATACTTGTTCTTGTAGATATATGGCTGACGTGTGTAAATAAAGAACCTGATTTGTTGTGACCTGTGACAGCTAGTAGCCCCTTTGAGATCTTAGTGCACTTTTTCTCATGACACGAGAGTACTGCAGCGAAAGTGACTTAAGGAACACTTTGCATGCGATATATGAAGGCCTCAAAATTTTAGAACCGCTGTCCTTTGTTGTTGTTATTTTCTGATCGCTGTGGTGTTTGCTGTTATTTTCTGATTGCTGTGGTGTTTGGGATGTTTTTTGAGAGATTTAAGGCCGTGCCCGCACAATTGGAAGGTTTTCTCCCATGCAAATGGGAGAGTTGGCAGGCTTGCGCGTCCCTAACAATCGTATGTGTTGATGTTGCGAGGCCTAGCTCCTCTTTCGGTCCTGTCCGATTGTGAGGCCATGACTTGCATCGACGTGGCAGGGACATGTTAACTCAGTACAACGACACTGCCTCGAGTTTCAATGCACTGTAAAGGAAAAAAAAATGACTGCGACGACAGTGCTATCTGCAGTCTAAATGTGAAGGCACACGATGACGCATTTAGGGTTTCATGATTTGCGCACACAATCTCGAAGGTATGGCGCGACGGGGCGTGCATGCCCACCCATGTGTGAATGCTGCGTCTATCGCGACAGCACAGGCAGCACCTGTTTCCTACCTGCGCTGTAGCATATACTGAAATTGGACATCGTGGGCTGAAAATCATTACGCAACAACTGTACTCCATTACATTACAGGTTAACTGGCCTTGGGCAGGACCACAGAAAAAAAATTCGTATCACCCCGAAATTCGTACGACCCGTGATTGTATCACCGAGGCTCCAGTGTAGTTGGGTGAACTGCATTACAAAAAACTAGCAGTTGTTGCGTGTACGAATACAACCGATGAGCGAAGCATGGGATGCACGCGGCGTTCGGCGCGCGTGGCGTTTCATTGTCCAGGCAACGGACCGACCACTGGGCGGACGACAGAGTGAAGCGATGGTTTCACGCGTTCGCCGGTTTGAGAGTAGAGGGCAGAGTCGAAGAAAGAGGGAAAGGAAGACTAATGTGCCTCCATTTCACATGCGTTCGTATTCTCGCGCTTTGCGCATCGTGCAGACGCCATCCGCGTTCCAGCGCTCATAAAGCTCATTTATCCTCCTGCGTGAGGGGGAGATGCCACAGCTGGCACCGTGCCAGGGAGCTTCAACGGCGACGGCGGGGTGTTTAAGGAGCTTCGCTCCTAAAAAGCTAGCTTTAGAATTGTGGAAGGGGTCTTTAGCAGTAAGCTGCTGGTTGTGACTTCACACACACAGTTGAACTTACTTATAGCGATACCGGTTTGAACGATATATTATTTGTAACAATGAGAAGCTGCTGCACCTTCAACTTTCGTATGTTTTATATGGTGAGTGAGTGAGTGAGATTGACTTTATTCAAAATATCCTGAGGAGGCCGAGTAGGGACCGTTAGGACCCCTAAGTCAGCCTGGGGGGCTCCGCCCAGGATGGCGCTGGCAGTCGAAGGCTTGTAGCGATGTCCCGGGCCCTCTGGACCGCCTGTAGTTGCTGTTTGTAGTCGCTGCTCGTGAGGACTTCCTGCCAAGCCTCTTGGGTGTTGAGGTGTGATGCGCTGTGGGTAGGGCACAGCCAGAGCATGTGCTCGAAGTTACAGTAGGGATGGCCGCAAAGCGAGCATGTGGGTGGTGATGGTGAAATAACCCGCTTACAGCAATGTCCACATGTTGCATCATCGGTTATAAAAATGAATTCTCACTTTTGGGTGTCCGTGTCGAAAGTTAATGGTACATGAAATCCTTGAAAACAAAGAATAAAAAGAGAAGTTCAAGCTGCTGAACCCCCGCCCTCAACCCCAATGTGTCCCAGCACCCCTTCGAATTTGCGATATGCTTCACCGCATAGCGATGTGGTATTGCGGCAAAGCTAACTTTTGATATCCGCTACGCTACGGTGCGGGAACGGCGATGGCTATTGTTAAAACATGTAATTTGAGTAAAAAGTAGAAACTTCGAAGAGTTTCAGCGTCCGAAACATCAGGCGTTGTCATACATTGTCTATATGGGGCTTGTGGCGGTCCTGTGAAAGCATGCATCCGAATTTTCAAACATCTCAGAAAAATCGGCAGCTTCGTCATCCTTGTCACTAATGTCTGTTGGCATATCCTTTCCGATATTATAGTTTTCTCACAGCAGCCTGCCATCAGCCTATTTGGTTTTTTTGTGTAACCCATTTATAGCAATTATCGATTATAACAATGAAAATTTCGTGCCACTTGAGTATTGTTATAAGTGGGTTCAACTGTATATGATAATATAAATAGTGTATAAGTCAAATCTCTTTGTAGCGAACCTCAAATTAATGAGTTCTTCAGATTAACGAATTTTTTGAAAATCCCCCCTCCAAGTGTCCATTGGTTTAATGTAAAAATATTTCACTACACCGAATTTCAGAATACCAAATGTTTCAGAATAACGTATCGAATTTTATCGCCCTTATATCCCCACAACACTTCAAAATAACAAATAGAGATTTTAAAAAGGTACTCATAGCTGTGGAAAACAATGCTGAGCTCCGTATGTGCCACTATCATCATCGTCAGAACGCCCGCGTATTTCTTTATGTGCCTGCTCTATTCAAATGTGCGATAGCCCTATCGCCATCACCATCCCCTGCACTTGTTTTTCGCGCCAGGCTTCGCCGCTTTGCCTTTGTTTCGTCGGGCAGCTGTGCCTGCACGCTTGTTACACGGCTGTTTTCTCGCCTTTGGATTGGTGGTTGTACGTTCACGGTGAGCTCCAGAAGCAGCACTAAAGGAATGCGGCGACAGTGAAAAATTCGATGTGAGCGACCTATGGGATGAAGTTGCCGACGACTACCCGTGCATGCTTCACTAGCGTTTGAACACTACGCACAGTGTGACGACGAAGCATGCACGTCGGCTTAGCGGACAACCGATAAGATCTATACCATTTGTCGCCATAAGGAAACGGCGACGAGGACGACGAGAGCGAAGATGACATTGAAACAGCGCTCACAAACTAAGGCGAAGAATCGGTATCTAACGCTGATGCTTCAAAGTGCGTTAGAAGGATGCACACTCTTAATGTGTTCGTCTTGCAGCTATCAAGCTGCACCTATCAGGCAAAGATCACGCTCTTCCTCAAATAAACGTGCACTTGTGCCATAACATTTAGTTCTTGTTTGTTTTTTTGCCCTTGTTAGAGCATAATGCAATTGCAGATGTATACCCAGCACAGGTAGGCGACTCGCGTGGTTGCATTTACGAATTTTGCGCAAATTTTTAATATTTTCACTACGACTTTTCGAAATAATGAATAATTTTGAGCGGTCCCTTGAGATTTGTTGTCGCGAGAATTTACTGTATAACGGTGTCTCTCATGCTCCTGACGTGTGCAGGACCTTCTCCAACAAGGCCTCTACCAAGGAGACGGAGCATGCAGCTCTGCTGAGGACCTCTGCGAGCGAATGGTGGACTTCGCCACCAAGTTGACGGCAGCCAAACGACGCATCCTCGAGGATCCCGAGCTCTATGCAGCCGGCGCCGCGCCGGGCGAAGACGCTCGAAGACGGCGCCACCGCGCCGGACCCCGGCTCACCATGGTGCCCGGCAAGCTGGACCACGCCTCGCTCGTTGCCTACCAGGTCGGAACAGGCAGCCGCTCTAATGCCCGCTGCCGTCGCCAGCGAGGCGGCAGAGACGTGTATGACGGTCAGGAGGACCGCGCAAACCGAAACGTCCCATCCACTCCAGGGGAGCCGGACGACTATCCTGACAACCTTCCCTACGAGACGACCATCTAAGCTGCGGTCTGTTAAGGGCGCGATATGCGAGCGCCGGCTGCTAGAGATGGCCCTCCACGTCTCTAACACGGTTGGCTGGACATTGTGGATTTGCTTTCGCTCGCTTATTCCCAAGTTCGCTGGGATTTCGGGATCTGGAATTACTCATTCATATCGAGGAGGGTGGGGAAACGATGCGGACAACCCTCCATAGAAGACGGTCTCAATTGTCAAACCATTACCGTGTTGTGCCGGTTATAGTCACGAAATTGCAGCCCATTCTTCGTTGACGTCAGACCGGCGTATTGCCCTTACTGTGCAAAGCATAGTGGGCATTATCTGGCATTGATAACCTCTGTTCCTTTACGAAGTTGACCAGAAGGATTATGCAAGCCGGTAAGGTTTTATTCGCCTCATGGAAGCCAAATGTGACTATCCAGACAACGCTTTTGTCTAACATGGCCGTCTGATCTGTCTTCTTTTTGTGGCTCATGACAGTTGCAGACCTCTCACCTTCACCTTTCACTCCTCTGAAAAAGTGGGCTGAACGTTAGTCACACGTCCCGCACAGGACTTTTATTTAGAATTTCCCGTCCTGTCACCAACCAGCACACTTGTCGTTATGGTCATCTTGCGTAGCACCGAAAAAAAGCAGTTGCTTTGTCTCCTTCGAAAATTGCCTGTAAGAGTCTGGGTATTCTAGCATTGGTACATAATGTATAATAGACTAGCATTTTATGACTCTCTCCGGATAGATGTACTCATATCTCGGCGTTAATCAATCTCTACATGACGCCTCTAACAAGTAGTACGGTGCAGCAAGAACAACCTAGACCCTGTGACAATCTAGATAAAAGTTCTAGCTGCTTCGATAATAGTTGTCAACGTTACCGCTCTTTTCTGGAACACTGGCACGCATCTCACATCTTAGCATATTTTGCTAAAAAGGATCAGAAGTTAAGGTTGTATCATCCACGTTGTCAGGGTTGGGGTAGTCTCTTGAATATTAGCTAGCTAAGCGTGTTAGTTTCCTTAGCTGTAGACAGAGCACATCGTTGGCTCATCATTAATCTTCACTGATGCTCAAAAGTATCCAAAAAACTTGTGCTTAGCGATCCAATCACATTGCTTTCGTTAAGGCATTTGTGTTGTGCAAAAAAGTGTGTGTTGTATGCTCTAAGTTGTGCAGCTTTAGTTTGTGTGTTCGTAAAAGCCGGCACATTTGCAGCACATCTATTCATGTAACGCCTCAATGCTCATGAGTTGTAAAAATTATTTTGATAAGGACGTGTAATTGTACCTGCAGTGACTCGTAGAGTGCTTTTAATCTGTTAAAGGGCCAGTGCAAACGTTCTCTAACTTTTTTTTTTACTTCTTCCAAACAAGCTCAGCAATTCATCCAGACATCCGTGGCGATCACATTTTATGAATATCAGCGGCAGCTGCGCAGGCACTCCATTTTGAAAAACAACTCCTCCGCACCCTCTCCAGCGCCTGTCTGATCCTCCTCTTATGCAAAGTGATGTAAACTTGCCCATGGGCAACTTTTAGTACCACCGACTTCGTCCGTTGGTCCTCTGCACTATGAAACGGCGCCTTGGCCCTGCGGCGGTGCGGTTTTGGCCGTGAATTTTTCCTGCGTTTCTTCATTGTGCCGCTAGGGTGACCCTAGCGCCGCTCCGACATGAGTGACACATAAAGGAAGCCTTGCTCAGTCGTTGGCTGTGTGCCGATGATGTAATCGCAGACGACGTGTTTTGTTGCCAAAGCGGTTGTAGTCGCAGCAGCGGGATACGCCTACCCCTCTTGACTGCCGAGATGAGTGGGAAGGCTGAGCAAGGAACTGAAACCAGCTGAAGCGGGTGGTTCCATACCCTGTAATTTCATTAGTATTACAGCACTTATTCGCAAAATTCTCGCGCCAGCATGTTCACATTGTACAATTGCACAGTTATCGCTTCATCACACATTTTGGACCGTTGGGTTGTTTACTGGGTGCTTTAATTGGGTTATCTGAAGTACTTGCATTCACTAAAGCACCTGTCTTCTCTAGTGGAGTGCATTGTAGAACTCAAGACTTCTGGGTCACCTGAGAAAAAAAAGATGTGAATAGGCTTGCCGTTCCTTCATATTCGTAGTTAATTGTAGGCTTCTCAGACTTTCAGCTGTGCAGTTATGCAGTAACATATAACACTGCTAATCGGTTACATATAACACTGCTAATCGTGACACAGTTTTCAGTTGATATGTTTAGTTCTAGAGGAACTCTATATCATTTGATAGCAGCAGGTACAAAAGTTTGGAGTGGCTCGTTCCAGCCGACCGCTCCGAATGTGCCATGGTCGTGCACGAGTACGCTTTTGTGAGAGAAATGTGCCAATAGTCGTGTGTTTGTGAAACAGTGAGGATTATAGCACAGTGAAATACCCTTCCTGTCAAAAGACATACGTCCACAGCATTGAATGTTTGATATTACCCATACACTATTCAAAGTCTCGTGCCACCTTGTGTTTGTTCATACGTGTTGCGCGAGTATAGCTGCATGGCTCATTTCTGTTATATTCATATATGGGAAAGCACAAGCTTAAAATCATGGATGGATGATGAGAGAGATATCAGCGACTATCAGTGAGATTGCATACGCCTACCCAACTGCTTGGTTGGCTTTATTTTTGGGGAATCACTTGGTATAAACAGCTCACGCGATCGATGTGCTAAGCAGGATGTCCAGTACCTTTATGGCTTCATTTCAGAAGGTAGCCTATCCGATTTAAACAGTGTTCTTCTCAGATGACCCCGGAATCCAGACTATCATTGATGTGGTGCACTGAACGGTAGGACCCGTCCACATGTAACCTAACAATGTCACAGCAAGGAAACTTGTTTTGGTAAGGACCTCGTACTGTGAGGTAACATTTCGTATCGTGCCTGACTGACTTCTGCCAGTGCTATTTTAATTCGTCGGGGCAACTGGAACGATGAGGTGGTTGCACTTTCCACTGGTGCTGTATTGCGGGTGCCATTGGCAACTATTTGCACCAATGGCGTCTGGTTTAGAAATGCAACCACCAAAGGCAATAATTCTGCGACTCTTGTCTCGTGGTGAGTTCTGAGCACTGTGTAAGACGTATCCTCCATTGATGGAGACACACCATGACTTGTGATGTGCGACCGACCAAATTAGGCTAACGGCGACATGGCCTATCGGTTTGGTGGTGGCTGTGGGTATCACAAGAGTTCAAAGATGGGTGAGGCTCTCTCTCCTGTTTCTGAGGCAGCCAGCACCTAGTACAGTAATGGTTGAGGCACAAATGGAAATAGGTCAGTGGTCGGCGCACAAGGCACCTGTTTCATGCGTTGCGACAACTGGTCATATGCATCGAGGTAGACATGTGCTCGTCTGTCATTGAATTCGGATCTCCCTAGAAGCACTGGTTGCTGTAGCAACGGAAAGATGGAAGCTTTGTGGTCTTAAAGCTGCGTTGTAGCTCCAGCAGACAGGTGCTGCCATCATCAGACCGATTGACGCACACCTTTGCTACATTATCTGGTCAATTGTGCATCGCGAGTGTCCTCACCCAAAGTATCTGTACCATGGTTCCGAGTTGTCTAGTGAGCACCCGTGACCTTGGCGCCCCGGTTATGCATGTTACCAGTACTGAACTCCTCCGATACTCGAGGTACAAATGGGAACAGTAATGGGGGGCAGTAACATCTTCAGGCATTGCCATCCACTAAAATATAGGAAAATATCATGCCGCACGCAGTGGCAAAACAAATGAGGGAAAGCCGAGGAAGTTCATGCGGTTTTCGCCATTGGCATAGCATGGTTCAATGTGCAGCTTTGGCTGAACGAAGTGACGGTATGCAACTAGCTCTGCATCTGATAATGCTGCTAACAGTAATGTGTTTCTGTCAGTTCAAAACATTATGTAGTATGAACATACTGCAACGAGACGTATCTCTTTTTCAAGTGTTTGTTTCTCTGGGTACCATGTCGCATTTTCACCCGTCGCTTCACATTGGCTTTTGTTTATAGTGTGCACGTGTGTGTGGTCCGTCCATGATTGAACACGTTGCTTCATATGCAACCTAATTTGGCCTGATTAGGCACTGCTATGTCATGCTTTCATTCCCTTGCATCTCCATATGCAAGCCACTGTGTTTCTTGAGGAGTCATTGATCTTGAGGCTTCTTGCAGACAAGTCCAGAGGGTGTCAACTGCTTGCTCATGTGTGTGCGTGTGTGCATGCGTGTATGCACTTGAAATTGTGTGTTTTCGTTTACATTATTTGAGCACCAGTTGCATAGCTTTGTACATACCTAGGCCATGTTTTTGGATGGAAGGTTCAATTTCACCATGTAGTACTCTATATTTTTTTTATCTTTTTCTTTTTAGGTTGTCATGTCCGATTTTGTCTTTTAAATGTAAAGACTTTTCTTGATGTCCTGCTATTCATACCATTTCTTAATATTCTCACAATCAATGCTATAAAAACAATTAGTTCAAATGACCAACAAAAGGCTAACTTTTCTCTAATCTTTAAGAAAGGAGAGGCAGCAAACCATTCAGTCAGCAAGCTTGTGTGTTTTAGTAAAAGAAAAATGCCCGCAACCTTGTTGTTGGCTAGAAGGTGAGACTGAAGTGCTTTCTATACATTTTGACTCACAGATGCAGTCTGTTGAGAGTGACTAACCTCCTGCTTGCATATATGCAACCTTGTTGCATTGCTCTGTGTAATTCGGCTAGTCTTGTTGGCGATCGTGTGTGCGGATGTTTTGAGGTAGCAGTTCTGCCGGTCAGTGTTGTATGAAAGGCCACTCTTCGTGGCCATGGAAAGAAGCTAAATGGACAAGGCAGCCATAGAAAGCTGCTGTAACATGATACAGAACTGTGCGAAGCTGCTGTGGCATTCTGGCCAGCCATATAACACACTGCGAACCCTGAATGTGTGATGCGCAAAGACTTGTGTAAATCATGTCTCTTGTAGGGTTAGCTTTAAATTCGTGCAGCACACAACCCCCGTGCGCACGATATCATTCAGTATGTAGAAGCCACTCTGGCAGAAAGTTATTGTTCTCTTAGAAATAGAGTCCATTTCAAGCTGTGTATTTGGCAATTTTCTCTAGCAGCTCTTGTTTGTGGAGTCTTTAACGAAGTCAGTTGTATAAACAGAGCCAAGGCAATAGGTTGTTGACCTGTTTAGTCAACTCATACTATTGGATGTTAGGTGGTCAAGTGCTAGAGCAAGGCACTTCTTATGCAATGGCTGATCATAATGCATGCACAAGGTTTCAGCAGGCAGCATAGGCTCTGAAGGTGTAACAATCTTTATTAAAAAAAGTCAGGTATACAACAGGAGTTCACCTGGGTATTGAGCTACTTTTTTGATGACACTATAACTGGAGAAATGTTTGTGTAGTAGACAGTGCAGATTAGCTCCATTGAGTTTTAATTGTGACAGCCAATTTCAAATTGCTTTGAACAGCATGCACACGCAGAAGCTTCAAAAAGCTGTCCTGCTAGTTCATGCACTTGGGGCAGTTCAAGAAAGAATGTTGAACCTAGTTTGCTACCCTACACTCACGGGGTGGGAAGCAGCCAGAGAAAGAAAAAAATGGGTCAGGCATATTAGGTGTGCTCCCAAATGTCTGAAATTCTGGACCAGTGTCTGAAATTCTGTTCCAAGCAATAAGAACAGGAGGTCTAGCAACACTGTGTTTTTGTACATTGTTATGGCACGCATCTCCTTTTCATCGGGTTTCATTTCCTTCGCTATATGTGTACAGATACCACATTTTCATGTGTACAACGACCACTGAAAAGTCGACTAATGGAAAGGGTAGTTGCTGGAAATGCACTGTGAGGGTGCACCGGCATAGCTTTACTCTGCATTGCTGTTAAGCCTCATGGATGCTAAAGGTGTGGTGGTTGAAAATGCAAAGCGAAATTGTTCCTTGATCTAATCTAGCAATTCGTCCTGAATAGGGATTTTAGTGTCGTATCTTTTTGTGCTTTCAACATTATGCAGGGGACTATAATTGGCAGCACAATTTACATGCGGTTCATGTTATACAAGCGAAAGCTACTGCAATTTCTTCACTGTGAGCTATACTCGGTTTCAAACATCAGGTGCGACGCTGTGGAAGCTATGCAAGAAGTTCAGTCAGCAAAACGTATCCCTCCGTGCGTCTCGTGGTCGGCTTTTGTCACTGTAAACGCTGCGCGAGCCGAGCGTTTACGTTTTTTTTATTGTAAGGTAAGAAACATGCTCATTTAATAATGAGCCTAAAAACGAAAAGAAAAATCTATTTTGGGAAGTAACAACATTGAACTATTTCTGAATGCGAACGCATCGACTGCAAGAAGTCCCTCAGTGTTGCACCTGATGTGTGAAACGGAGTATAGCTACATGTATATATATGCAGGTGCAGCTTGCATCTCATGCTGAACACTATGTACGCTCTGTGCAGTTGGCGTCGAATTTTTTTTTTTTGGGGGGGGGGGGGGGGCTGAATTTCAGCCAGGTTTTAGCCTACAGCAACTCGCAGGGCAACAGTAGGTAGATTGCACACTTTAATTACAGGTAGCAAACCTGAAATCCGGTTGCGTGCCAAACTTCTGGATGTGTGCTTTTTCTTGGGCCACAAGCATTTGGTCGTGTACTGTTATTTTCATGGCGAGAACATTTTGACGAAAGTGTCAACCCAAGCTAGGGAAATTGAAGGTCGGAGTTTTCGTGGACCTTGTGTTATGCGCAGCTGCTACATTTTTAAGCTTTAGATTTTTTTATTGCAATAGCAATTATATGGACAGTCTCGACGGGTTTTTGCCGTCGCCGTTGCCGTCACTTCGCATATAAAGTCCAAATTGATAGATCCCCCAGCGCATCATACGTTCTACCCGCGGGTAACAGCGCGGGAGTGGGGGGTGACAAACGCGGCTGAAGCGGACATCAAACGAGCCGGCCCATCTCCGTCGCTCTGAGGCGTATGCGATAAGATCCCCTCCGCCTGTTGGACAAGCCGGGGAATGCTCACGAAGAGAGGAAATGCCCCGTGCGTCTTTAACAAGTGCGGAAAGATGCGAGGGGGGGGGTCCCTCATGCAGCCACTGCGACCTTTGGTTTTACGAGCGCGGTCGTCGCTGACGCACACGTTATCTCGCAATCTCAGTCGACAGCGGGCGGCTGGCTCCTACGTGCTCCACTTTCAACGCGAGGAGATTGTGCGAACAGTGTCCCTGGAGCGGCCGTATGCTCTTAAACCAGCATTTTGTAGAGTTGCGTGAGATTGCATCCAAAAGAGTTAGCTGCCAGCCTCACTTCAAATAACATTAGAATTTGTTGCTATCGCATTCATTGCTTCACCCTTGCGGTGAAACTGTCTGCTTGTTTTAAATGCGTACATTTCTTAGTCGGGCTATGTCAGGCGGCGTTGTCCGCGCGCCGGCAGGTGTTATCTCTCTGCTCTCACTCCCTCTCCCATAACAGCTGCGGGCACGCGTGCTTATCATCGCCCCTAGCAAGCCGGAGCATGTGGTGCGAGAGTGTAGGAGAGGGTAGGTGCAATGCTTCGCCGCTCCTTCTCTCGCCGTTCGCTCTCCTCCCTGCGCCCCCACTCCCGTCCGCTCGCGCCTCACTCTTGACCGTTCGCTGGCTGGGCGCTGGCTGGGCAATGGCAGAAGTCGGTGAAGGCGTTTACGCCATTAAAATTACTACGCCGTGTACTCTCGGCGCAAGAAATGCATTCGCATTTCCTCACGATTCCCTTCGGGGAGGTGGGGGGCATTTTTTTATCCCTATGATTCGTGAGTTATATATTCATGCATCTTTTCTCAAAATACTCTCCTTGCCTCTGTGCAAGGTTCGGCCAACAATGTGAAACACTGCCCCAGAGATGATGACTTGTTGCATTTTTTTAGGTCATGGCTGATGCATATTGGAGCAGCGAGGCTGCTGGTCCTTGCTGTGTGAGCCTTGTGAATAAAATTGCACGCCATGGCCAACGAAAGGCAAAAGCAAATGCCAAAGACAATAGTACTACATTACTTAGCCTGTCATTGATTATGTAAGTGTTCATCATGGGGAGAATGACATCTGAAGCTTTTTTTCCTGAGCATCTTTTCAACAATGTGTTGAGCACCCACATGAAATCTGAGCTTTAGAACCCTGTGAAGAGGCAGCAGCATTTAGTTTCTGCTGTGCGTAGTTATTTGAAGCACGAGTAGTACCTTCAGTCCTCACTTTTGGTGCCTTGTAGGCCATTGTGCTGAATTGCGTGGGATGCGTTTTGTGTGTGTGTACCTTGTTAAGCCTTTTCGCTTGGAGCAATTTTACTTTGCAGGCTGTGAATCGGTTAGACGTCTAGATGGAAACCTTAGTTGTTGTTTGGTGTGAGCTAGCCCATTTTTTAGAATGACTGAAATCTGCGAAATGTCAATTTTTGTTTGAAAACGGAAAGCATACAGAGCATGCACATTAACTAAAACCACGAACTCGTGATGGCGACTGTGAGCTTACACCATGTTTGCTTGGTAAATAATAATACTTGGGGTTATACGTCCCAAAACCATGATATGATTATGAGAGATGCCGTAGTGGTGGGCTCCGGAAATTTTGACCATTTGGAGTTCTTTAACGTGCACTGACATCGCACAGTACGCGGGCCTCTACTATTTTGCCTCCATCGAAATGCGACCACCGTGGCCAATGCTTTGTTAAAGATAAGTGGAAGCGACTTGGTAAATATAATTGACAGACGCTCCCATTTGAGTTCATCGGTTGAAAGAAATGATATTGGGAAGGTCACCGTGTTATCTTCGAGCCCCATTAACATTCCCACCGACACTGTACAAGCAGGTACACAAGGAAGTTTATTGCCTGTGCATGCTATAAATTCCTCTAAAAAATTCATTTGCCACAAAGGTGATGTCCCACGCCCAAATTGCTAGCAAGATTTCACCAAGTGAATCGCACTTTTACTCATTTACCCATGCCTCACATACAAAAGCATATCGTTGTGTAAGCATTCATGACAGATTTTTATTTTTCGTTTTGCATTTTAGATGATATGATTTATTGGCACAGTTTGTAGTGCTTGCAGTTAGTTGTTGACGAGACGCGTTGGTTTTGTTTTTTGTTTTTGTTTGGCGCTTGGAATGGCTTGGGATACGCAACAGTTTTTACCCCGTCTGCTTCGTGTTGAGCTTTTAGTGCTGCCCGTTTTTTGTTGTCAACTCAGCGTTTTACATGCACATTCCACACTACTGACATGTACAACTGTATCATCCTTGTGATGCTCCTTTATTTCACTCGCGTCAGTGGAAAGGTGTACTTGATAAAGTAATATAGAGAGGCAACTATTGATCGCAAGACTGCCTGGACAGACTGCTTGTGCTATGCTTGTAGTACGCATTTTCTGAAGGCGTTTTTTGAGCTGTGATGTGTGTACCAGACTTTGAGGCAAAATGGCAGCAGAGGAACAATATATGCACTGGAATATTGTGTGTACAGTTTGTTGTGGCTCTTACCCCGTTGTGTGATAATCGTGTACCACTTTGTCCACGGGCTGCGGTGAAGTGGCTCATATTCCCGACTGTACGTTCATTTCCAGAGCTGAAATAAAAGCAAGTGCGATGCCTTTTGGACATTGTCTTTGCTCATAA
Organism: Rhipicephalus appendiculatus; assembly: GCA_030522465.1. Classification (NCBI taxonomy): domain Eukaryota; kingdom Metazoa; phylum Arthropoda; class Arachnida; order Ixodida; family Ixodidae; genus Rhipicephalus; species Rhipicephalus appendiculatus. The sequence goes on along the minus strand of JALIZH010012784.1, from coordinate 947,201 downwards.
AGGTGTCCTGAGCCACCTGTCAGGCTTGGGGATTAAAAAAAAAGAAAAACCAGCTAGTTCCATGCCGTCAGAACCATGGGAAATCGAAGCTGTAAGTCGCGCGAGTGTATGTAATTGGCAGGTGAAATCACATGGTGTCGTTTATCCACTGCTAGATTTGAAATACGCGTGCTTACAATTAAGCAGGCAAAGCGAGATTATGTGACCTGCAGGCTCGGTTAATGGCGTTTCAGCGAACGCTTCCGCATCACGCGAGTTCTCAGATCACTTGTCTTGTCACCTCGGGCAATGGCGTTTCAGGAAACGCCTCGTACGTTGCAAGGTTTTCACTGGTGCAGCCGGAATCCTGCTAAGTGTGCGCACCTACATGACCATCTTGCATGCCTTGGTCTAATGCAATTAATGGAAGTTGGCTGATTAGCGTATTTAATGAAAGTGCGAATTGCTTTGCCTTAGTTTATTACAATTAATGTATTTAATTACTGTAACTAATAAGAGTGCGAATTTCCTGGTATTTTGTACCGGAAGTCATCATCATTTCATTTTTTTTGTGCACTCCCCTCTGGTCACATGATTTGCATGACGCCTACTATTACGACGGCTAGACTACACAGCTTCGTTATGTAGAACACTTTCTACAAACACAAGGACGGCTATGGGCAGTTCAGACAAATTTTGTAGTGCATGGCACGTAGAGTGTACAAGCATGGACTCAATGTTGTCGCTTTATCAAGCGTCCTCTTTTCATACAGAGACTCTTGCCTCACTCTCTTCGAAGCTGCCGGCGGCTGCTCTATTTCGTCATTTAGCAGATTGCACCTGTTGGCCAATAGCCGCCTTCAGTCCTAAGCGGTGTTTGAATCAGATGCGCCTCTTGCCGTTATCAGAGCGTGTAAAGGTGAGAGAGGGCGCGTGGCAGCTTCGCGTAGCCACAAGCCCCCTCTCTCCATAGGGAGAGGGCGCGGCGCCGCGTCGCGCTGTAGCGGGTACGTGGGGTCAGGCCTTTAAATGCAGACTGGTGACGCGCACACCGCGACCTGTCGTAATCTGAACTGGTCGTCACAACACAGCGTCGCGCTCGTACGTCTTGAAGGCTCAAAGTTCCCGGCTTTTAATTAGCAAATGCTAACACGTGCGTCATAAAAGGAAATCGCCAAGTATTGGTCGTGACCACCTTCAGGTTTTTCTTACCCGTGGCCTCCGGCTCCGCAATGTCGGAGGCCACGGTTCTGCCAAACTGGTTGTACCCCGAGAAAGTAGACGCGCACGTATCCCCATTTGCAGAATATATACAAACGGAAAACAACCGTCAGCAGAACATTCGAGGATGCGTAATAAAACAGTCCAACGCGTAGGAATCGAGAGACGGAGGGTGAATGCAACTGCAAAGGTGAAAATCGCCGCGGGGCCATTCTTGCCTGATCTAGCGAGCTTCGTACCACCCAATGAAACACAAAAGAAGCTATTTCACATCTAAAAAACGTATTGAATGGCTAGCCGAAAGAGATAATAGATGTCTTGGTCAAGACACTCCCTAGCCGTAGACGGCTATCCGATCTGTCGGATAGCCATGCTAATGTAACGCTAGAACTTGTGTTAAAAAAACGTCTTGACAAGACCAAGCTAACACGTTTTCGGAATTGCGTAGTAATGTGTTTAGAAATATAAAAAGCTATTATTACTGCATTTAGCAGCACGTTCGGTCGGCAGCCTGACTGCTACCATAGAAAGTTTGAGATTGAAGGGACCGAAAAGAGCTCCCGCGAGAGCTCTTCCTTGTTTTTTCCCACTTCCTATGTCAGTCGTCATGCAGGTGACTAAACAATCAAGCAACATCACGTTCATCCACCCATATTCTCACTGTGGCGGTTTTCGATGTTGTTTACTCGCGGCTATTGTGGACCGAATAATGTTGTTTCACTCGCTCATACTACATGCAGTGCCATGTGCCGCGAAAATTAATGGCTACTTCAGCACACCACATATATCCAATTTTCAAATGGAACACATCGGTTTATAATAAATGTGGACACGCAGAGGCAGGCCCGTAGCCAGAGAAGGGGGGGGGGGGGCTAGCCCCCCCCCCCCTTCCCGAAAAAATTCCTGGCCCAGGGCAACCCTGCAACATATGTTATGGGAGTGTGACAGAGGTGGGGTTCCAGACGGGGACGCAGCCTCGAACCGAACGCGTTGGGAGACTGCACTGCTCAGCCATGCCCTCGAGAACCAACTGTGGGCCGTCCAGCGGGCCGAGGCAGCCGCCAGAGCTCAAGGGCTCGTGGCCGACACCTAGGCGGGGATATTAGCCCAAATCCCCGAAAAACTCGCCGGACCTTTTCTTTTTTCATTTTATTTTTTTTATTTCTTAAAATAAAGTTGATTCCTCCTCCTACGGGCCTGCGCAGAGGATTAACACGTACTTCATAAACGACGTTTAGTGTGTGGCGCACAAATAATCATGCTTATCAGCAGCAATAAATTATCCTATAATGTTCTAAAAGCGGCTTTATTGATGAATAAAGCGCAACCGAATGTTACACAAAATACGACAGAAGGTGACGGCGCAAGGTGAAGCCGATTTTCCGCGGCAGAAACATTAATTCAAGTTCCGCATGAATGCACTCCAGGTCCCGTCAAAGGAACTGCATTGGCTTCCACATTAGCTGAATACAAAAAAGAAAGTAACAACTTTTCTTGAATCAACATCTTTGCACAGCGCAAGAAAACGAGGACGTAACGTGTTGTGTCCTCCCTACGTCCTCGTTTTCTTGCGCTGTGCAAATATGTTGGTTCCAGATCACCAACTAGCCCAAGCATCCGTTTTATCAACTTTTCTTGGCAATGAAGGGAAGGCTACGGAGCCAAACTGGGCGTGTGCCACCGCTGAAGAATATAGTCCCAATTTGCGTCCGTATTTTTCGCGTGAAAATCATAAAAAACAACATCACTTATTGTCTACCGGATGCTGTTTATAAAGAGACGCAGTACGCACCAAGGAAATATTCATATTTGTTTTATTTATGCAGTGTACGTCTTTTCGCGTTTTTGCACGTGTGAAAACGTCGCACGTTTTATGTGCACCTCACAGTCAAAATGGCGCCTTCGTCTTCAGGCAACGTTTTCTTCAGGTGAGCGCTCTTCACCCGCCAGCTATTTCGACGACTCGCCGAAGGAGCTTGCGATGCATTTAACTCACGAATGGCCGTCTAAGGAAACGAAGCAAAATGGTATGCAGTCTTGTTATTCGAAAACAGCCGTCATTCGAAACGCGAGCCGCACCGGACTACTTCGCGGAGTTCATGTGCAGTCGCTCCGCCCCCGTAGCTTTCCCTTCATTGCCAAGAAAAGTTGTCCGCGACTTATAGGCATGATTTTCAACAATAACAGAGCCAGTCATTCTAAAGGCAGATTTCCAATTACAGATGCGATAAAATGCTGCCATGTATTATAAACGACAATCAATCATAACTGCACTCACAAAGCGAGGCATCTATTGAAGAAGCGTTGCACATTATTTATCAGCGACACGGCGACATGGCTGTAAGCAAGCAAGCGCTCTCTCGCACGCTCACACCCACACACGAGCTGTTACCTGTGGCTGTTTTCTGCTGTAACCCGAATAAGAACAAGATGACCCGAAATAGGGCGAGTCAATATGGCTTACGATTCGCACCGGCGCGTTCTCCATATGTTTCGCGTTCGACCAAGATTCAACCACCACCAAAGAACTGTCATATTTTACGTTTTAATAGAGGATATTCATAATGCTTAGTGATCTGGCAACACTCGGCGCGTCCGCCATTTTTTGGGGGGAACCGTCGCGGAATCGTCTGCTAGCGTCTCCATAAGGAGAGGCTGACCCGCTGTCTTTGGCGGAGCTTTCGGACCGAAAAAATGCGGCTTTTAAATGCGAAGCATTTCTTAGCAAACTTCGGCGAGTTTGAGCGTATCTATCTATCTATCTATCTATCTATCTATCTATCTATCTATCTATCTATCTATCTATCTATCTATCTATCTATCTATCTATCTATCTATCTATCTATCTATCTATCTATCTATCTATCTATCCGCCTACGACTTTGTGCTCTCCTGGCCATATCGTTAATGGGATTTATAGCAAATTTGGTATGGCATAACATGACCGTATGACGAACATAAATGGCTGGTCATATCATGAAAATCATGACTAACTTGTCATAAAAAGTATGATTTACATGCCACGCTCATGGTGCGCTCGCGACCGTTTCGTTTGCTTGATATACACCAAATTTGGGATTGAGCGACGTGACTGTATGGCGAACATAAATGAAAGGTGGTAATATGCAAATAATGACGTGCATGTCATGAACAACATGATTTACATGCAACGCTCATGGCGCGCTCGCGGCCGTTTCGTTAGCTTGATATACACCAAACTTGGTATTGAGTGACGTGACTGTATGACGAACATAAATGACAAGTGTTAATATGAAAATCATGACTTGTCATGTGCGACATGACTTGCATGCCACGCTCATGGCGCGCTTGCGGCCGTTTCGTTAGCTTGATATACACCAAACTTGGTATTGAGTGACATGACTGTATAACGAACATAAATGACAAGTGGTAATATGGAAATCATGACGTCATGAGCGACATGACTTGCATTCCACGCTCATGGCGCCCTCGCGGCCGTTTCGTTAGCTTGATATACACCAAATTTGGTATGACTGTACATGACTGTATAATGACATGACATGACTGCATAATGAACATAAGTGGCAGGTGGTAACATGAAAATCTTGGCATATGCCATCTACAACGCCATTTACGTATGCCACGCTCATGGTGCGCTTGCGTGCAGTTCGCTAGCTTGATATACACCAAAATTGGTATTGCGCGACGTGACTGTATAACGAATGTAAATGACAGGTCCTAACATGTAAAACATGACACGCATATTATGTAAAGCATGATTTGCTCCTTCCTGGCTGCTTCGCATTACATCGATTTCCCACAGTGCGTGGGATCTGCCGGCTTTTTCTTTCGGCATCCAGCGCCGAACGGTCGGTGAACCTCACTGTGCTGCCACAAATCGACGAGAACGCAATATTGGAGCTCTGCGCTCTTCAAAACTCATCCGGATGGCAGCTGCGCGAGGCGCATCGCTTCGCAAAGCCGAACTGCTGTTCTCTAGTGGTGTGTGCTTCCGATCTGAGGTAGGCGTTCAATGAAAGTGTTCATTGCAGAGGCGATGCGACTCTGATGGGCTTGCGCAGCAATACACCTCCACTGTATTTCCCACTGCGAATATAATAACACGTGTCAGATATCGAAATCACGTTCTTTCTACGCGACTTGTGCAACGCTGCGCTGCATTCATCGGCTCATGTCCTTAGCCACAGACCAGGGGCGGATCCAGGGACGTCCTTTGGGGGGGGGCGGTGGTCGGGGGGGGGGGTATTGCGCAACCCGCAGTAACTGAAGGGCAAAGGGCGAGGAGGCGAAGATACATTGGACACATTCCTTCGCTTAGGACACAACAAGAAAAAACGACTTTTCGCGCATTTGTAAATTACAAATTCACAAAACACCACTCTTACCGCGAGAAAACGCATGAAAAAAAAAATGTGGGTAACGACGTCACCTCGAAATTGACTTCATAGATTTTGACGCCGTCTACTAGGTCATACGTAGTTGCTGCAATCGCTAAAATGAAGTACATCGTACTGCGAGGGGCATAGACATAACATACCAATTTCAGGAAGGTTAATTCAATGTTGCCAAAATACGAAAAATGCCGTTTGAAATCCCTGGCGTCACGCGTGGAGATTTCAGCGTGAGATTTAAAAATGAATCTTTGACCAAATTTTCACCTCTATTAGACTATTAGAATAAGCATACGATGGTGAAATTAACGAGATTAAGGTTGAAGGGCAATTGCTTTAAACGCGACAGTGAGGAACCGCTGTTCGTTAGGAAGGACTCTGGTGAATCGTATTCGCACGTGCATGCAGTAAATGTTCGGAAATGGAAAATTATTACACTAAGGATTTTGCTGCAATTGCTATTCGCCTCGAGATCTTGGAGTGGCGCCCCCTCTCGCGTGTGACGTCAAGGAGAGGACTCGCATGCAGCTCTTCGCGCGCGCGCTCGCTACGTCAAGGCTGCTCGACGCTGCCGGCCTGTCTATCGTGCTCGATTTATTGAAATATTGGTGGGCGAGTTGATAAAGCAATTTGTACTGAATGTTCAAGCAAAATGTCCATCGAAATCGAGCGGAGTTGCCGTCAGGAGCACGTTCTTTGTCGATTGCTCATGTTGTCGTCTGCTAGCCATCCATGTGTACATCTGCTTCTATGGTGAACTTTTCTTTTCGCGACTGTTCTATGGCCGTGGCGCACTCAAAATGACTTTCCTGCCCGTTTTCGATAACTGACTTCAGCGTGCGGGCTTCAGCTTCCATTTCTGCGTTAAAGCGCAATAAATGTATACCGCGTGCTGCGCCTGTTCGGTTGCCAAGCCTGCTCCTTCGATTTAATTCATTTGTTCGGAGCATGAAAAACGACGTGTGATGTCATTCAAATAAATTAAGTAGCGTTACCGGCAACAACGTTTGATTAAATACACATTTTTAGCAGCTGCTGTGTAAGCGCGTCGTAAGTACTTTAAATTGAAACACGAAATAAACAGGATGAGTCTAAAGGGGATGCACGACGGGGATATGAAATATCAATAGGTTGTCCGGAGTGATTTTCTTTTGTTTTTGTTCAATTTTTTTTGCAACATATTTGAACCCTTACGTTAATAAATCGACGTTTGTTCACTCGTTCATGGTGGTCTGAAAATATGCTGAACAGAATTAGTGTAATCATACTAACCTTGATAAATATGAAGCTTTCGCATCGAAAGATGTATTTGCAATTAAATACTGTAAATCAGTCTCAACGGTCGACTCCTGATGTGGCTTGGTGCGATCACTGTACTAAAGAGACTCGAGTTCCTTATGCATTTGCCTAAGTTGACTCGAAGGCGAAAGCCATCTTTTTCTTGAGTCGATGTATTGTTCCTTCGCCGCCCCCCTCCGAATGCTTTCTGGACGTAACGTGGTTTTGCATTGAAGCTTTCTACACATCACCTGGTTTCGCATCGCCTCCGAGATCGGCCCACCAATCACGAAGGCAATGCAAAGCGACGATGTCACGTGATGGCGTAATCCAGAGCCGTATATATACGGCTCTGGCGTAATCATCTGACATGACGTTATGACGTCACAAATTTTGTCGGTCTGGGATGTCATGATGACGTGATCATGTGATGAATTTTCGCATCACTCGTGTTGACGCTGGCGACGCGGGACGCCGACGGTCAATTTTCGCAATTTATGTGGAATCAAAGGCTCCCACCTTAAAATATTCAATCTTGTTAGAGCACGGTAAAGAATCACAATAATCAGCCACAGGGGCCAAAAGAATGGTGGGAAAGAGCTCTCTTTCTTCTCTTCCTGGACACATTCGCCGATTTTTCCTAATGAGCTGTACTATCGGTGTCAAGTGAAACGCGAACACTGCAGCGGATCGCGTTGACCAAGCATTAGAAATATAGTGCGCGCCATCCTGTCATTACCATTGGCAGGCTCGCACAGTCGAGTAGGCAGCACTGCGCGATCGAAAACATGAATGCGGCTCATGAACGTATCTATCTCTAATCATAAGAGTCGAACTGTACCACGCGCACCACTGCTGGCGTTTCATTCCGAGCGATCTTATTTGCATCCAGCTCGCCCAATCTGTGCTAGTGGCCCTCAATAACCCGCTGGTCGATGAATTTATCGATTTCATTTTGTCGACTGTCGTGTCTGCACAAGTCCACATGAATACAATTGGGAGTGGAGCGTGAATTTTCATTCACCTCAAGTCTGTTTACACAACGCTGATTTTTGCGAATAAGCCGCAAAATTGATCGCGCTGCGATTTCAAAGCAGCGGAGACTCTCTTTAACTCACCTGGTGGGGGCGTTCGCGCTTTCACGTAAGCTATTTCAACGCCATCCAGCCCAGAGAGCGACGCTACGAACTCGGTGGCATGAACCTGACCGCGATAGCTGTCGGTATACAGAAGATATGTTAAATGTTAACGTTTCATAAACTCATGTAATGCTAGCAGTCATCTCAAGAAATATCACAAGAAGAAAATGCAGCTAGTAGTCGAGGAACGCCGTGCGACGCGAGCGAACTATAACGAAAATGCTGCTGTTTTAGCCAGAGCGTAGCAGACGACAAAAGCCGAATCCCCGCCCTTGCGTCACCGGAGCGCCGTTTGCAGCGCCGCCATCGGTCGCACACGAGGCGAATCGCCGGTTTCAAATATTTGGCGAACCGGCTAGAACGATCTCGATATCATTGTTACAAAAACCGTCCGAGAAAACCGAGCCGCTAATGCCACGTTGCTTCTTGTTTTGTTCAACTGAGACATTGGTATCAAGCAGTATCAAGACAGCTTCATCTAAAAAACTGCGGAAGCAGGTTCACACGATACAAATTCAGTAATGATCGACTTACGTCGCAAGGCCTACCTTGGTAAAAGTTCTTCCTCCTGATACGACGCAGGTATCTCCTTCGCCGTTTGATGTTTTGTTTAATTCTTTTCCTCGTGGAACAACAAAAAAGGCTTGTCTCCTTTCGCAACATTCTTTGAGCAACCAACAGCATAGCAAGTCGACATCGCGCTGTAGCTGATGCCACCTTGCAGATGGTAAATAGCGTAGTTTCACCGGCAGGGCAAATGTTTGAGTGTGGTTCTACGTTCCATCATATGGTGTCGTTCTTCGACGAATGAAATTCACGGATACCATCGGAGGGCAGGAAGGTCACGCATTATTCACAGCTGCTCGGAGGGTAGGCGTTTAGCCGTGTCCCCACCTGGAAGACGAAAACAGCGCCTTCTTCTCTTTCCCCAAAACCACTCATCCGAGGGTACCTTGGCGGCGACCAAGAAGCCTTTCATAAACATTGTTGGAAGTGGCACCTCAGTGTGTGTGTGTGTGTGTGTCTCTCTCTCCTTGTGGTTCGAAGAAAAAGGCGCCTAATCGTCGTCGCGGATGATTGAAGAAAGCCTTCGTTGGAAATGTGCAAAGGGAAGCAGAAAGGGCAAAGAGATGTGGAGCGGGAGATTCTCCTCTCCCCTTTTCACAATTGCGTGTTCTGTCTTGGAAAAAAATCAGACTTTACTTCGCAGCTCGTGAAGTCATACGACCCTTCCTGAAACAAAGCACTGGATTGCTCGAAGTCACCCCAGACATCGTCGAAGTCATCCAGACGCATGGTGACCGATCCCTGCACCTGGAGACGTAGTTCAAGAAAGGGCCGAGCGTGTCAACAGTGCAGGCCTTCTCGTCTGGATCGCTTCAGCTCAACAAAGCTGATCCCCTTTTTTGTGAATATTTCGGAATAATCTTTGTTTCATGTGGCCACTGATGGTGACCTGTGTTGCTGTCTTTTGGAACAGTCTGTACGACGAATGATATTGAATGGTTTCCACATCTATTGACACTGAAAGGCAACCCGTGCCAGTACGGACTACTAACAGAGCAGGAGGCATGTGTATCTAAAAAAGAAAGGAATGCTCCTTCCTTGCTTCTACGTAGTAGATTAGTGGTTAGGGCTTGTTGAATTTCCAGTTTTGCTAAAGTGGCATAACGCGAAGCAAGAGGGGGAACACATCAACAAACGAAGACGAGAGCTTTCTTCCAGATTAAGCTTCTCTGTTTACTACAAACATAATAAAAGCAGAAAGAAGAAAAAACAAAACAAGGAATGCGAAAGGAAACACAAAAAGGACCCTTTCCAAACGCTGTGTGGCCGCGCTGGCGTCTTCCTGGAATGCGAGTTCCCTTTTGTGACAAGCGTTTTGTACAACTAACACATCGGCGACAGTTAAGTACTTCGCAGTAAACCCCTTTTGATGCTCTGAAGGACGATTTGGAGAAAGAAGTTGCGCTGATGCCACACGGCACTGCACCAAGTTCTTTATAGCTGGTTTGTGGCCTCCGCGATCAGCTCCGGTTTCTCAGATGAGCGCCGAAAAAAAGAGAAAAAAAAAAAGAGAAAAAGACTCCGCTCGTTAAATCGGCTGGGGAGAACACGATTTAAGTATCACGCGGCTGGTTGGCGCTGTTACGACCGGCTCTGGAATTCATTAGAGAGCTTTAGCAAGTTTCGGAAATACGCTATCGTATGACGGTACTGCTTCTCCCTTTCCCGTCGTTGACCTTTTGAAGAGGGTGGCGATGCGGGCTTGTTGGTTGGTCATACTAGAATGAGTTGAGCGCATACGAGCGCCAGTGTGTGTATGTCTCCTTCTTCTGTCCATGTCCTCGTATGCGCTCAACTCATTCTAGTTGACCTTTTGCCGGGGAAGGCACCACCAGGCACCACAACACCACAAGAGCTTTCCCAAAAAGTTGCTGTGGGGTTGTCACACCTGATTGTTGCCTGTCAACCTACGCCGAAGGACGCAGTGTCACTGGAACGGGGAGCGGCAAAGGCACAGAGAGAAGGAAAGAAGGAACGCTACCGTATTTGCGCACCGTACGTGCCGTATTTCCGGAACTTGCTAAAACTCTCTATTATAGCAGGCGCCACTGTGCGTGAACCTGTCAGTCCCCCAAGGATCTCCGCATGGACGGAAGAACAGAGCACCGCATTTTCCTGGAGGGTTCTTGCAGGCGTGGTAGAGCGAGCCAGGAATGCCGCCGTGGACGGGTTCGATGGAACACTACGGAGGTAACACGAACACCCCTTTCGCGACGTTGACGGCGTGAGAAGGCACCGCTGGAGACGCTGTCATCGATACAGATCATGTCTTCACCTGAATGCAGGCGTTAGCCCCTGTAGGGGTTCGAGACAACAGCCGCCTTCTCCGAGGTCTTTGACTCCCCCCCCCCCCCCCCCCCCAACGCCCCCCACCCACTTGTCTTTTGCACCACGGTGTAAGAAAAATAAGTCCCACCGCACCGGAGGTCCCAACAGTGCCCATAGCGCAGACTACACTGCACCGCACTATCGGCGAATCAAATGACACTAAGGCGGAATTCACCATGGCGAGCTAACGACGTAGCTGGCTTTGCACCTCACCCCCCCCCCCCCCCCGCCCACGTGCGCACGCCTATGCTTCTTTGTATTGTGTCACCGCTCATAAACGATTTTCAGGAGGATGCCCCCCTGCCCGTGTGACATCGTTGGCATGCTCAAGCAGGAAACACATTTCAGTTCTGTCTGAAGGTGCATAATGGCACGCATGTTGTTTAGCTCGCTTTCAAAAAGGCGGGGGTTGGCCGGCTTCGTGCCAAGCAGATGGCAAGTGATGGGTGCATGTCGCCGCGAACAGCCAAGGCCGCGGCAGCGGCCTAAAAAATTTCGCGTGCCGAAAAATTCCTGTCGAGATAGTCCTGGGGAAAGGGGGCGAGGTCGGTGGCTTTAGGGGGGGGCGATCGCCCAGTCACCCCCCCCCCCCCCACCCCCCCCCCCCCCTTGGATCCGCCACTGTGTCCTGCCACTTCACGCGAAAAGCTCCTTTGGTTTACGTGTAACCAACCAACCACCACCTGCGCCACGAGTTTGTGCTAGCTGGCACGATTCGTGCGAGCGCTTTCTCCTAGCAGACCTTTTCAACGGAAAGATGGGACAGACTTGCACGGGAGTACAAAGGCTGGCGGCCTTGCCTCGACAGCGCATATCTGGGGGTCACGCAGATAGGCGAGCGCAGGGTTCCCCTTCAGAAGGGGGGGGGGGCGAAGGTTCGCCGCAGCTCCGCCCTCCCTATTATGTATGTATGAGGCTAGCCTCGCACTCCCACTGCACCCCCCCCCCCCCCCACTTCACCCCGCATTAGCACGCGGTTTTGTGTGCTCACGCAGCCAATTCTGTTTTCATGAAAACTACTCTGCACTCGGCGCTCTCTGAAACCGAAACTGCGACTGGGCGCTACAAAACAGTCTACAAATACAAATAACTAACCGTCGCGCGCTCGAGCAAACGAGCTTTCTATCCTTGATAAGTGGGTCGTAGAAAAAACAAGATGCAAAATTTTTGTGTCAATGCTTCTTTAAGCTGCCACCCCCCTTTTGCTGAGGTAGCAAAGGGGTTGAGGAGATGAAATTCTTGGATAGAGAAGATTGTAGAAAAGCACGGGACTGTCTCTCGTCAAGGAGGACACCTCAACCCTCCTGTCGAGGGGGTGGGGAGGAGGACTAAAGTAGCAGATGGGAAAGAGGAAAAGGAGGTGAAAGAAGTTGGAGGAAAGACAAGGGCACCATCTCGAGAATGGAGTACCCAGAACACGGACTGTCATGCCGGGGCAACTCTTCTACCTTAGAAAAACCGGCGGGTGTCCGGCGGCACTAGGAATCGAGTCCGGTAGCTCCCGCATTGGAAGCGGACGCCCAAGGCATTCGACTTCCTCTGTGGTTTGGGCAGTGATAGCCGAGGCAACCTGGCAAAGGAGGTGGACGCAGGCAATGAAGGGAAGGGGGGGGGTGATACAGGCTTTGGGGGGGGGCGATCGCCCCTACCGCCCCCCCCCCCCTTGGATCCGCCACTGCCACAGACATAGGCGTGCTCACGAGGTGGCAGAGGGGTGCAACCCCCCCCCCCCCCCCCCGCATCCATCTGAAGGGGGGCGCCAATTCTACCCCATACCATTACTCACGCGTACCTTTCACGCCATTTTTGAGTCCGCAGGGTTATGCATGGCTATGCATGATTTTTGACAGTAGTGGCGACCGATGATTAACACTTCCTACTTTTACCCCCGGAAAGGCGAGGCCTACTGGAGGCCGTTGTGAGAAGCGCACCATCACTTCATTTTAATTTTTGCATCCATATGGTGGGACTTGCTGTGAATTTTTTTTGGTCTCAACAAACAAGGGGGGGGTGGGGGGCGCTGCGGTGAGACTTGGCCCCACCTGACGGGGAATCCTGTGCACGCCTATGGCCACAGGTATCTCTACATCCTTCGCAATACATAGTTTTCATTGACGTCACCGTGGTCGCCATATTGGAGTACACGCTGGTTGAAATGCTGCGTGAACTTTTGCTCGAACGCGTGGAGCAAGTAACCGTGACGTCCGATTAGTGCCGGTGCCCCCTCGCGTTCCTTTGTGTTCACCCTTGGCGCTGCTGGCGAACAGAAGAAAGCGGGGAGAGCACAAAAGAAAGCGGGGACCGAACGACTGTTATGTTCTCCCCTGCACTGACACTCTCTAATGCGATAAGAAGTCACGGTGGCCGCCATGTTGGTGCACTTAGCGCAGAGAACCTGTCTGTGACGTCACGTGAAAACTATGTATAGCGTGTGTCGTAGTTTTTCTAAATAAATAATTGGCATGGACATGTGCATGAGCGGTGCGCTGCTTAAACCAAACAAAAATACTGATCGCGCGTTTCGACTGTACACGGAGAGAGCGTTCCGAGTAATGCTCTTTTAATACGCACTGTTTGTTTATAATACCTTGTGGTCGTAATCTATCGCGCGGATTGTCGCTCTGGTTTTCTTGAACGCTATATCATGTGCGTTCATTGACCTATCTTTTTTAAAATATCGTGCTCTTTGCTTTCGCATGTCACGGAGGCATGCGTTGTCGCGCGCTATTGCGAACAGCATAGAAGCATGCAAGTGCCCGCGATCAGCGGAAAAGTGAGTACGATGATTGCGATGATCTACCGAACAAATAGCTCCATCTATAGTACGGCTCCGTAACTGAGCGCTGCGTGTTCGGAGCGCACGCTAGCCGAAGGAAGCAGAAGAAAAATAAAAGCAGAGGGATACGGGGGTGTAAAGCGAAAGGCAGACGCAGCGTGCGGGCTATACGTACTTCGGCGTACACAAGGTGGGCGCACACTGCCTTTCAGTAGCGTAGCCAGAAATTTTTTTCGGGGGGGGGGGGGGGGGGGGTTCAACCATACTTTATGTACGTTTGTGCGTGCGTTTGTATGTGTGCGTGCATATATACGCAAGCAAAACTGAAAAATTTCGGGGGGGGGGGTTTGAACCCCCCCCCCCCCCCCCCCCTTGGCTACGCCACTGCTGCCTTTCGAAGCTTGCAAAGTGGTGGCTGTGTGATTCTTTGCGATCAGGTCTCGTGTGGCGGCACTGATTTACCGTGGACGCGTGCAGCATGCAGCGTCTGTGGCACTGCTTATACACATGTAATTAAGTAAGTCCTTGCTTTCGTCGATCTGCAACACCGACAAGCTAGTGTTGATCAATCATGCTCACTCGCGCGTGTGAGATGTCGGCCGTATGTTTTAAAATGCATACATTGTAATATATTGTTCGGTAAGACAAGCGATGTTGTCCGCCTCGGTGGAGCAGTCGCTACGGTGCTCAGCTGCTGATCCGAAGGTCGCGGGTTCGATCCCGGCTGCAGCGGTCGCATTTCGATGGAGCCGAAATGGCGGAGACCCGTGTACTGTGCGATGTCAGTGCACTTTAAAGAACACCAGATGGTCAAAATTTCCGGAGCCCTCCACTACGGCGTCTCTCATAATCATATCGTGGTTTTGGGACGTAAAACCCCAGATATTATTAAGACTAGCGATGTTGCACGCGAGAAATTAAATTGCCCGGAGAAATAAGAACTGAGGTTGTAGAACTCGCGCGCCGGTCATTTTCGAACCTATGCACAGTGCCGATCTTGTTGACGAAACAAGTGCACGTCGGTATGTTCTTTTCTTCGTTCATGTAACTGATAAGTTTGATTAAGATTGGTCCTACCTTGTTCCCGGCATTGTCAGGGCTCCCTCGTTGCCTGAACAGCGCACGAAACATTGAGAAGTCATCGCAGAACGAAGATGAACAATCAGCAACTATAGTCGGTGACAATTTTTGTTGACAGCACTGTGAAAGCTACAGAACCAAAGCGACCAAAGCGCATGCCTGCTCCGCGCCAAAAAACTAGTACTTAGGTTAACTGATAATTTTCTCATTTGCCTTGCTGAAATAAATACTACTTTATTTATTATGATACCGAAAGAGTTGTGGGAAATTGTAGGTAAAATGCAGTTATTGTTCACCTTGCAAAAATGCTTTCCTTTTCTTTCTTAGACAGCACCACCTTTCCCGCCCACCCGTTTTCCAAGGAAACATGGCGTCCGTGACGTCAGTGTGCGGCCGCAAACGCGCTGTTTAGTTCTCCAAGAAAAATATACTCGTAATAGGACACTGAAATGTACACTGAACAAACGAAATGTTTCTCCCATTCACATTTTCGTGTATGTGACATTCTAAATGCGTTAACGATGCGAGCGAGCAAAACCGAGACCAGTCGCAAGCTGCCGTGCTACTTGCGGAGCAACACCTTTTGTGGCACCTCTTTTGGCACCTTCTATCCATTTTAGTGTTGAACGTTCGGCAGGGTAGTGCCACTTGTATTTTGTTACATTGATTTGCTTTTGCACGCACACACGCATAAACAAAAAAAATATTTTACCGGAAAATGTGCCGGGCTTTTTGATAAAATTTTCGTCAATGAATCCGAGAGAATACGAAATTTTACAAATGAAGTCTAAGCAAAACAACTGTCTTCGTAAGGCCTTCATTCGTAATGAATAATCATAATAATTCGTAATAATAAATGAGGAATGAAACACGATTATTTTAGAAGTGCTACGACACCATCTGGTCCTGCTTTGTTCCCACGCACGGTCCAAAGTTTTAAACGGTCGACAACGCGTCTCCGTACATTCCTCAATACCGCTGGACTCCAGTCGTGGGACGACACCTCTCTGGCAGTCCAGCATGGCTGGTATAGTATAGATTGTGTTCGTTGGAGAAACCATCCAAACGCAAACGACTAACTTGAGCTCTCTCCGCAACGATTGCGGTCAAGTAGATGTCTTCGAGATGCAAGAAGCACTCGTCGAGGATTACGTCGTCCACTGCGGAAATGGCGTCACCGGAAATCAGATACCCCGTGCCCGAGAGGAAGTCCGGATATGCATCGGACGCGTATTCCTCTTCAGACACGTGCCACTTGGAAGCTACGTTTCGATTGGGTCTGGCATTACGATAGAGGTAAGCCCTCATAGAATGCTTGATTCCTACCAGACCGTTCGCGACGACAGCGAGGTCCCACACGCTGAGAAGCACGTCGTCGTCGACCTTGAGCACGAAGTCATGTCTCCGAGCACTTTTCTCGAGCCCAAGGAATAAGCATCACAGTCTTGTAGGTGAGGTTCCTGCAGCTGTACACCAGGGGCGTAGCCAGGGGGGGGGGGGGGGGGAGGTTATGGGGCTTCAGCCGCCCCCCCCTCCCCGAAATTTTTTCGTAGTGTCATGTTCCGCCGACCAAAACAGCCACCTGCGCCGCATATCATCCCGGATTTTTTCTAGAATTGCCTTTCACAGTCGAAAAGACACTTCGGTGCGAATATTGCGGATCCTTGGCGGCCATATATAAATATATATATATATATATATATATATATATATATATATATATATATATATATATATAGAGAGAGAGAGAGAGAGAGAGAGAGAGATTCGTTGAAATGCGAGCCCCCCCCCCCCCCCTTTCGAACAAAATTTCTGGCCACACCACAGCTGTACACGAAGTCTCCTTGGAAGATATGGCCGTAAGTCTAGTGTCTAGTGTTCCATGAACACCTTCCTCTACTTCCTGGTCCGCTGTCGCTCCCAAGAGGAAAATTACCACGACACCCATCTTGAGAGCCGTACCTTCCCAGGTATCCCGTATCGCCGCTCGACTATCGAAGTGATCCGCGCTTGAAGCGACGCCGATGAGCATGGAGGTACGGTGACTCCGCTCGCCAGTTCCCTTATATGCCTTACACGATGTCGCAGCTTTGCTAGTCACCAATCCATAGATGTGCACCACACAGCGCAGCTAGGGTACTTCATGGCTCACGCCAACGGGATCACGTTGTAACACCGGCAGACAACGCTCGCTGTCCACCGTAGGTTCGGCGGCGTGCAATGGACATATTCAATCTAATTGGTCGCCTATGCTACATGTAATGGAGCAATTATTCGTATAGTGGACGCGGCAAGTTGGAAACTCGTTCGGCTGTGCCACTGCGATCTGTAGAGATTCGCATATTTACAGTCCTGTAAGAAATTGCAAACTTGACACAGAGAGCTTAAATTAGTCTGCAGATGATCCTCAGGAGTTGATTTACTGGCTCAGTGCGTTTGTACAGTAGCGTCGAAACCGTAACAGGGTCCATTTAATCTAATGACATTTGCTCTATACCCGAAGGGCATAGTTTAGCGGTTTTACGTATTTTAAACCGGGAAACGGCGGTCGCTGCGATCGCGATGGCGGTGTAAAGGATAAATGCCTACGTACTGAGATTTAAATGCACGTCAGAGAATCAGAGATGGTCGAAATTATTCCGGAGCTTTGGACTACGGCGTGATTAATCGACATATCTTGGCGTTAGCACGTAAATGCCTAGAATTTGAATTATTGTTATTTTTTTTAAAGTTCAGTGCGTCAGCTTCTAAACAGTTTATATGTCAAACATGCTGTGATGCATCGCTAGGCATCCTGTCCATGTATAGAGCTGTAAAACACAACCTATGATCTTTGAGATGCAGCCAAGGAAACGAATTGCTACGCGTGCCTCATCATCTCCGATGCCATGCACAATTATATTACAGTCCACATGCAGGCTTAACAGTCCAAAAACTGAGGTTTAATCTTGAGCCCGGTGTAGATTTGTGGTACCTTGCTTTCGAAGAATCACGACGCAAATAAAGGTCAAGCGTCTTCTATCCTTTTTTTTATTTCGACCTAAAACACTCCGAATGTCACATGAGATCAAAGCAGAAAGAAGCGGTTACAGGAGGTACAACAAAAAGAAAAAGAATTCACCTACAAATGTTAACAAAGTCAGATAAAATGTCGGCTTAAACAACGATGCATGCAGTAAAACAGATAGCTGGGCAAGTTGGTATGGATTCGTGCTTAAAAATGTTCGTAGCGCGCACAAAAAACGGGGACACGAAGATGGGACAAACGAACGCTAACTCACAACTGTATTTTTTGAAAAGGACTAAACATATAAGCACCAATAATCAACATAGAGCATGTGCGTAGCCAGTCATGTGGCATACGGGCAGAATACGAAGGATTAAACAAAATCTAAAATGCCTTAAGGCATATCCACTTCGATGTAAACTATCCGCCCAGTAAGCTACACGAGCCCTCCTGCCGTATTTGAAGGTAATCACCCTTGATACGCTGCACTGTTCGTGTGTGTTGACAAATGTATACACTGATGGTTTTCCAACTAAAGCTGTTGTGAGATTACGCAGCCGATTTAGGTGGCGTAGTTTTCCGCCGCCGCCGGTGTTCGTAACCGCTACCGTGCCCAATTAGAAAAAATACCCAGTATGAAGCGGGAGTTGAACCCAGGCCCTCTGCGTGGTAGTCAAGTATTCTACCGCGGAGCCACGCCGGTGTTTTAGACTCCTTTACGAAAAGACCCTTGTTACGATCGGCCTTGGAAGCCGTCGCGGCAGAGGCCGCGGAGAATGCTCCTGTCATTCAAAAGTTCCTCCCGGGTTCGCATGCCCCTCGGGGGGCGCAGGTCTAACCCCATTTTCCTGGAATGCCTACGAGCGTGCGGCGTGGTCAAGTGACCAGAAATTCCAGAGGCAGTGCCGCTAACAGCCCTTTGTGGCAAGATGCTGCCGGCGGGGGATGAGGCTGCTCGTCACATTCCAAGCAACGAGGAGACAAAGCCGATGTCCAGGCCACAGAACACCTGCTGCGTGGAGTTGCCTGGCGGAGGATCTTCCTATTAAGCCATGACATTCTTCGGCACGATCACAGAGACTCTACCCCCCCGGCCGGAAGAATTCCTGGAACCAGCACAGGCCAAGATGTTCAAAAATGTGCTAAAGTTGGTACTTGGCGCAAATCCTTGGTGCTGTCTTCGTAACCATATTTGGTCATCGTTTCGACGGTGCCCTCTCCACGTGCACCTATTGGACGTCGGTCGCCAGCCTCGTGGGTGGAGCTACAAGGCCATCGAGGGCCGTATTGGCCAAAGATGCGGACAATGGGCCCAGAGTTGGCAACGCGGCGACATAAAAGCCCAAGACATTTTTTTGTAACTCGTCTCTCAATCTCTCTTCTTCTCTTCTCTCTCAATGTAAATAAACGTCTGTAAATATCTCTCCTGCGAGCGCCTTCCTCTCTGTAAAAGATGGGCTAGGGGACCGGCGGCGGGCCAGCTACCAACGATGAGTACCGCCGGACCCGGTCCCAACACCCTGCGCAGGCGTCATGTCAGGCAAAGAATCTCGTTAACAGTTGTAATTCTCAGTTCGGCAGTGGTGAGATACGGTCTCACGCATTGACTTTTCGCGCTCTTTGCAGGTAAGGCGTATGCCTGGTTGCAAGGTCGACAGCTGGGCTAGTTGGTGTGGTTCCATATTATTTAAAGCAGCGTAAAGGACAGGACAAGTTGTTGTGCCCACTTCTTGTCCTCATCTTGTCCTGTCGGTTACGCTGCTTTAAATAATATGTATACCTGGTTATCCCAAATGTTTTCTTTCGCACTGCTGCCTAACGCAGCTGCTGTACCAGACTGATTTTTGCGTGTGTATGTCTGTTTACTAGCTGTCTGTTTCTTCGACCCGCGAAGGGGAGACGTAAGGATACAAATGACCTCGACAATTCACGACGAGAGCTGATCAACTTTAGGAAAGGAGGTTTTCGCTGAATTCAAAGCGCTTTACCGAAACCACTTCAGTGCTGGAAGTGCATGAGGTTAGGTCACGTCAGTAGTGTGTGCACGAACGCTACTGCTTGTTCCCGATACACTGGGCCCCACACCACGGACACGTGCCCGGCCACTGTACTGAAATGCTTAAATTGCAACGGGCCCCATGATGCCGCTTCGAAGGATTGCCCTGTTATTCGAAGGGAGATAGCAATACTGAAGAAAAGGGGGAGAGATGGCGGCTCCTCACAGAGGGAAGCGGCTCCATCTCTAATACGCGACGACGGTCCCGTCGCCGGCGGTGCACCAAAGCTTCTAAACCCTCGTTGCCACGTGAACCACGTCTAAAAGCACCTCCACCTCTGCCACTCTGGACCAAATGCTGTCGGGTCTAAGGACAAAAGCGCTTCTACAAGTAATGGAACGGACGCGTCGCTTCTATACCACCCAGACCAAACGCAGCCGCGTCTAAAGACAAGGATGTTTCTACCAGCAATGCAGATGACGCTTGGCCAAAACTTCCTAAGGTACATGCACCTAATGAGAGTAATCAGACTTCGACAGTAAAAGACACTTCGTCTGCACCTCATAAATTGACGGACGAAGAAAGACAAGTCGTCGGCATGGTCAGTACTCTAGTCAGTGCTGTTCGTGTGCTGCTGAGCAAGATGCAGCCACCGATAGCTCGAGGCGTGTTGCAACTGCTGGACACCATCACTCCAGTTCTCGAAAGCTTTCTCAAGTCCACTGCTTGAGAACACTAGGAGCACCACCATGGCATCACCATCGACAAGATATTGGGTGCAAGGGGACCGCGCCTGCAAGTCACATAAAGCAACGAATTTACTGCTTTAATTTCAAGCACGGGATTGACTCACCGTCTGTGATGTCAAGCGCGGAACTGCTGTTACATCTACGGCAACAGTGACTTTTCTGTCATCTTCTTTAACTTTCCTTCCCCTTCCCCAATTTCCCAGTGCAGGGTAGCCTACCGGGCTCAGCCCTGGTTAGAGTCCCTGCCTTTCCTTTATCTTTATTCTCTCTCTCTCAAAGCGCTTTACAAAATAGTGTTCAGTTATGTAGCTATACCTCTGATACAGTGGCAGAATGTCATAAGTAGTCAGAGTTCATGAAGGACCGGCAACCAAGCTCTCCTGGAGGAAAATCGCGGGCTTCGTCGAGGAGGAGGAGGAGGAGGAAAGGAATGAAATACAAAGGTCAACCAGACGCACGTCCGGTTTGCTACGCTGCACTGGTGGTAAGGGGTGAAGGGATTAAAAGAAATAAGAGGGAAGAGAGCATCCTCACGGTACGTGGGCGCCTGTCCATTGCACGCCTACAATCGGTCGCTTAACCCGGTCGATTTTAAAAAGACGTAGCAATGCTCGCGTCGCTTTGCTGGCCTGCTACGCATAGAGCCACGATCCGAGGATCTTCTCTTCGGAAAAAGGTCTGTCGTATAGCTTATTCAGCGTGTCGCGTAGAACGTTGCGTTCTCTCACAAAACGATCACAGGAACACAGTAGATGTTCAATTGTTTCGTCACTATCGCACGAGTCACATCTGGAGGTATCTGCCATTCCTACGCGAAAAGAGTACGCCTTCGTGAAAGCTACTCCTAACCACAGGCGGCACAGTAAAGTTGCGTCTCGGCGGGAGAGGTCCGATGGAACTTGAAGCTTCCTCGATGGGTCCAATTTATGTAAGCGGCGGTTCCCGACACTGCGGTCGCTTGGCTAAGTTTGCGACATTGTGTCAGTGAACGAGCGAAGGCCCCTTGCAGCGTCTGTTCTCGACAAGGGTATTGGGGTTGTCTGGGCGTTCTCATGGGCGGACCGGGCAGCATCATCAGCGAGGTCGTTACCGACAAAGCCACAATGTTCCGGCAACCATTGGAACACAACGCCATGTCCCTTCGATAAAGCCTGGTGTAGGACTGCTCTCATTTCATTTACTAGCTGCTCATGCACCCTTCGTCATAACGCTGATTGCAAACTCTGAAGGGATGCCTTAGAGTCGCAGAAGACAGCCCATTTTTGAGGCTGGGCTTCCGCGATATAAAGGATAGGAGCACGTAAGGCGGCAAGCTCCGCTGCTGTTGATGTCGTCCCGTGAGACACCTTGAACTTTATAGTCACTTGGCACGCCGGGATAACAACAGCACCTGTGGAGCTGTCAGCCGATACCGATCCATCAGTGTAAATGTGGGTCCTTTGGCCATATTCCTCGTTGAGTAGCGACAATGTCGCCTGTCGTAGGACCACTGTTGAATGACGGCTCTTGTTGGTAATTCCCGGAATAGTGAGACGCACGTGTGGTTGTTGTAGGCACAACGGAGGCGACAGTGGTCTTGCTGCTGGAGTGAAGCCCGACGGAAGGCACTCTCTATGAGTAGAAGCAATATTTGAAAACATGGCTTGTGGTCTCTGAAGTGGCAACGCCGCAATATGGTGACCGGGAACTCGGCAGAGGTGTCTCATGTGGGCTCTTAAATTGTCAGTGGTGACGTATGTTGGAATCGGATGCTCTCTTGCGATCATAATTGTCCCGTGAGTTGAGGTGCAGTGTGGCAATCTAAAGCACATGCTTAGTGCCTGTCCTTGCAGACTTTCGAGAGTGCGGATGTTCGTCTTGCATGTATTTTCCAGCAACGGCAAGCTGTGGCGTAAAAATCCCAGAAACAGTGCTCTGTATAGCTGCATCATTGAACGTATCAATGCGGCCCAACTTTTCCCGCAGAGGAATCGCATTATGTTAATGACGGAAGTTAGCCTTTTCTTCAGGTAAGCGCAGTGGGCGCTCCACGAAAGGTCCCTGTCAATAATCACACCAAGGAAGCGATGGCTCTTCTGGTATGCAAAACTTTGGCCATTGATGGAAACAGGGTACGGTGTCATGGCCCTGTGAGTAAACGCGACCAATGCGTATTTCTCTGCAGAGACAGAAAGACCTTGTTTGCGGAGATACGAGCATGTCCGAGTGGCAGCCTGCTCGACTCTTGCACGCACTTGTAGACGGGCTACCGTCGAAGACCACAAGCAAATATCGTCGGCATATATGGATATGTGAACAGTACTTGGCAAAGCTTCACGAAGGCCTACCATCACTAGATTAAACAAAGTGGGGCTCAATACCGCGCCCTGAGGGACGCCACGGGAGGTATAGTAATTGGCAGTGGGACCATCTTCTGTCTGTACAAAAAAAGACCTTCTCGTCAAATAATCGTGGATCCACTGGAACATCCGACCGCCAATTCCGACAGCCTCCAACGACTCAAGGATGGCGTTATGTGTTACCTTATCGTATGCCCCTTTGACATCGAGAAATAGCGCCAGTGATATGCGCTTGAGGCACATTTTTTTGCTGGATAAATGTTGTGAGGTCAATTACGTTGTCAATTGATGACCGGCCTCGCCGAAAGCCCGTCATGCAGCCTGGGTACACATTGTAGCGCTCGAGATACCATTCTAAGCGTGTAAGTATCATCCTTTCCATGACTTTCCCTACGCAACTTGCCAGGGCAATAGGGCGAAAAGATGTCAAATCAAATGGCGACTTTCCTGGTTTGAGTAGTGGCGCAAGCCGACTTATCTTCCATTTTTGGGGAACAATGCCCGCATGCCATGAGTGCTTGTAACAACACAACAGCTTTCCTCTGGCCTCTTGTGGAGGGTTGGCTAAAGCGGCGTAGGTGATGCCATCGGACCCTGGTGAAGATGATCGTCTGGAAGCCGCCAAAGCTGGGTCAAGTTCTTCTAGAGTGAAATCTTTGTCCATTTCGAGGATCCGGGGCTCAGGGAAAACACTCTTAACTGCGGAAGCGGACATGGTGCACACACCAATTCGCACACAAAACTCATTGCCACTTCAAGTTGGGTGCGGCCTAGATGTAGGGCTAAAGCCATGAAAGGATGCCTTTGTTGGGGAGTCGAGCGCAGGCCACGAATAGTGCTCCAGATGCGTGACAATTCATAGATTACGAGAAGAGCCTTCATAGAGCCTTCATAGATTACGAGAAGGCATTTGATTCGGTCGAGATATCAGCAGTCATGCAGGAACTGCAGAATCAGGGCATGGACGAAGCCTATATAAACATACTGGAAGAAATCTACAGCGGATCCACAGCCAGCATAGTCCTCCATAAAGAAAGCGATAGAATCCCAATAAAGAAGGATGTAAGGCAGGGAGAAACGATGTCTCCAATGCTATTCACTGCGTGTTTACAGGAGGTTTTCAGGGCTCTAGACTGGGAAGAGTTAGGGATAAGAGTTAATCGAGAGTACCTTAGTAACCTGCGAATCGCTGAGGACATTGCATTGATGAGTAACTCAGGGGACGAACTACAACTCATGATTACTGAACTGTACACGAAAAGCAGAAGAGTAGGTCTGAAAATTAATATTCATAAAACTAAGGTAATGTGCAACAGTCTCGACAGAGAACAGCGCTTTGCGATAGGTGGCGAGGCACTAAAAGTTGTAAAAAAATACGTCTACTTAGGACAGGTAATAACCGCGGAGCCGAACCATGAGGGTGAAATAACTCGAAGAATAAGGACGGGGTGGAGCACATTCGGCAAGCATTCTTAAATCATGAATGGTAGTCTACCACTATCCCTCAAGAGGAAGGTATATAACAGCTGCATCTTACCGGTACTTACCTACGGAGCAGAAACCTGGAGGCTTACAAAGAGGGTTCAACTTAAATTGAGGACGACGCAGCGAGCGATGGAAAGGAAAATGATAGGTGTAACCTTAAGAGACAGGAAGAGAGCAGATGGGTCAGGGAACAAACGGGGGTTAAGGATATCATAGTTGCAATGGACATGGACCGAGCACGTAGCACGTGGGCAGGATAACCGCTGGTCATTAAGGGTAACTGACTGGATTCCAAAAGAAGGCAAACGCGTGAGGGGGGAGACAGAAAATTAGGTGGGCAGATGAGATTAAGAAAAATAAAACAGCACGAAAGACGGGACGAAAGACACAGTACGACAGGACCAGTGCGACAGGACCAGTCTTTCGTCCCGTCTTTCGTGCTGTTTTATTTTCCGCAAATGTCGCACCAACTTGCCCAGACAAAAGCACTGCTGAGATTAAGAAGTTTGCAGGTATAACGTGGCAGCAGAAAGCACAGGACCGGGTTTACTGGCGGAACATGGGAGAGGCCTTTGCCCTGCAGTGGGCGTAGTCAGGCTGATGATGATGATGATATTTACAACTCCAGGCCCTTGGACCAACTCCAGCACACTGGTGTGTTGACATGACACCAGGGTCACACAAGCCATCACGATGCTCTAATAATTGAGGCGTTGAGAAGTTGCTGGAGTCGCGCACTACGGGACGCCAGCACGCAGAAAAAGAGTGTTCCACACTCGCCGACATGGCTGTGAGGTGCGCTGAGGAACGCTCCCACGTTTATATGCACAGATATATCCAATGAAGTGGACGGGGGGGATGACCGCCGCTGCACCTCAATTGGCAGAGCATCAATAAAACTTGTAGCTGGGCGAGTTGGTTCATGCTTGAAGGGTAGAACTGGTGTGCGCAAATAAACACGACAGGGACACGGAAAGGATGAGCATGGACGGGCGCAAATTTACTTTCAACTAACTTTTATTTATCGTCAACCTTCAATATATACTCATGAAACAGACATGTGCGAGTAAAAGTGGTCACATGGTCACAAACAAACAGGTTACACGAAGGCACGCAAAAATTCGCGCTCACTGTCAAATAACGATACAGACGTATCGCTAGCACAAGCATTACCTCTTACGGATATATAGAAAGCCTCCATCAGTTCGTGGGCTGTGGTATCATTGCGCCTGCGCCTGTCCATGTTCATCCTTTCCGTGTCCCTGTCGTGTTTATTTGCGCACACCAGTTTTACCCTTCTGGTGGAGCATCGGGCTCGTAATTCGAACGTTGCAGGTTCGGTCCCTGCTAGCGGCAAGTTAGCTTTTCGTCCAATTTACTTTCTCCACATTTATATTATAATTACCACAAATAACACCCCCCTATACATTCCTTGGTATTATTGTCTGTTAATTCTCATTAATAGGATCTCCTTGTCTTACAGGTTATCGCACGCCACATAGCAAGCTAACTACCATGTATAATATGCGCTATTGCAATGTCTACGTAACGAGCTTGTGTGAACATATAAATATCATTTAGGTTTAGGTGCCGCATATAATATGAAGAAGTATTCGTAATGTATGACCCCTGGGATGCTGGAGCGTGAGCCACCTGCTGCGCTTTCTTGACTCGGAGGCCACGCACAGTTTGGTATACAGGTGCTTTTGAGTCTAAGGCGCCGGTAATTCAAGATCTGATATCGAATACAACGCCAAGTTGCCACTTATATTTTACGGCTTAAGTGTCAAATTAAAAGCTAATCCAAGCATAACTTCGAAAAAAAAAGGCCCCATGCAGTGCAGAATGCAATGCTAAACACTCTTTGAGACGCGTGTTGGCTCTTCACGTTCTTTGCATGTGGGGTGGCGCAATTACCAGACCAAAATTTTAAATCAAACTCAAATTTTCTTTCTCTTCCTTAATCTCAGAAACCGTCGTCCGCAAGGTCTTGAAACCGACCCTCTTTCATCATTACGATCGGTGCTGATGGACCGTTGGATTATCCTTTCCCATAACTTTTCATAAAGCATAACTGACTAGAAATGCCCAAGAGGGATGACACACGATAATTTTTAAGAAGGTCTACGATACCATCTGGTTCTGTTTTATTCCCAAGCACAGTCCAAAGTTCAATCGGCCGACAACGCTTCTCCACTTACTCCTTAATTCCGCTGGACCCCACCAGTGTGACGTCAGGACTCTGGGAGTCGTGCATGGCTGGTGGTACGACTTGTGTTCGTTGGAGAAGCCATCCAAACTTGAACGATTTACTCGAGCCCTCTCCGCAACCAAGCCGGTCAGGTACACGTCCTCGAGAGGGAACAAGGGGCGCTCGTATTGGATCGCTTCTTCTAGCGCAGGAATGGCGTCGCCGGAGAAATCAGATACCCCGTGCCCGAGACGAACTTGGGATACGTGTCTGGTTCGTATTCCTCTTTGGACACGTACCACTTGGAATGATTGTTGCGAATGGGTAGGGGATCACGGAGCGGACAGCCCCATATCGAACGCCTGACTCCGACCAAATCATTCACGACCACGGCGAGGTCCCACACGCTGAGAAGCATGTCGTCGTCGATCTTGAGCACGAAGTCAGTGTCAGAACAGTTGTTTCGAGCCCAACGAATCAGCATCACAGTTTTGTAGGGTAGGTTCCTGTAAGTGTCGTTGAAGTCTCCCTGGACGACATCGCCGTGACTCTTGTGTTCCGCCAACACCTTCTTCTGTACTTCCCGGTCCGGTGTCCTTCCAAGCAGGAAGACTACGACGAAGCCCATCCTGAGGGCCGTGCCTCCCCAGGTGTCCCGTATCGCAGCTCGATTCTCGAAGTTCGCCGCCTTCGAGACAACGCCGATCAGTACGGTGGTTCGGTTGGCCGTTCGTTCACAAGACTTCGCTGTTTGCGTCACGTACGCAAACGTTACCGGCCCATTTTTGAAGTAGAATCTCGCCAATGAAAAGCGGGGCGCAATTTGATACTTAGAAACGTAGATGCACGTGACGATAAGGCACATTAGCGTTAGTCGTACGAAAATCTTTAGTCTTCGAATTATCCGGGCTTTCATGACCGCATCAAAGTACTGCCAAGAGAAGCACTGAGCATCATCTGAGACTACGCCTGTTAGTGTGCTGCTGCTATTTTGCAACCGTTTCGTACGAAACGCCAGCTTTACCCAGAATTGTCTTGCAGCAAATTCCCGCTCATTAATCTTCCCGTGTCATATATTCCGTGATGGTTCTAGCGTAGTAAAGGTATGCGGAGATACTAGGCGAATATTTCTGCATTCCGTTTGTGCGACCGTTCCCGACACGGATTTACTAAAAAAACAAAAAAAAAAACAAATCTTTTGACTGGCCGACAGATCTTCATATCGCACACAGCGTACACTCACCCGAAGACATGTGGAAGAACTGACGACATTAACGCTATCATTTTTCAGAGCTTGACGTGAAACTTTTCTCATTAGGTGAAAAACACATTTGACTCTTGGAATTCGGTGTATGTTTTGACCGAAATAAATACCCGTTTTTTGAGTAATTGCAGTGGCTCTTTCGTTTCACGGCTGACGTAAAGCTTTCGACGATGCTGCTGCCACGTATCGAAAAGTCATGTTCCGACACCAATATGGACGATATTTTACCACTCGGCTGCTGACTCGGCTGCTGACCCGAAGGTCGCGGGTTCGATCCCGGCCGCGGCGGTCGCATTTCGATGGAGGCGAAATGGTAGAGGCCCGTGTACTGTGCGATGTCGGTGCACGTTAAAGAACACCAGATGGTCAAAATTTCCGGAGCCCTCCACTACGGCGTCTCTCATAATCATACGGTGGTTTTGGGACGTAAAACCCCACATATTAATTAATCTCAGCGGGAGAGCGAGTTGCCTTCTGTACGAGCCAGCTGCAAATGCGCGCCGCCCGGTCGGCCACAGCTCGCAACATTTGGGAAGTTGTCGAGCGTGTGAAAATGCAGCCGCCTTTCTGCTGCGTGAGTTGCTCACCGCATTCGTCAGCACATTTCCAACGTCGTGTGTTTTTTCCGACTGTAAGCTCCGATGCGCGATATGCAGCGCCGAGAGTATTGAATTGTGAATGGCATTTTGCGCAAAAGGACACACGAACACGAAAGGAAGAAACCACGAGACTAGCGCAGACTAACAACTGAAAGTTTATTGTCAGAAAAACACACTTATAAAGAAAAAAGCAAACACCTGGTTATGATTACAGGTCGGCGGCTAAATAATCTATCTCAAGTTTATGCAAGTTCACCGATGGCCTTGCCACACACATGTCACCGGACTTGTCAATGTGAAAAGCCTCAACAATCTCGCCACCTCTTGTCTGGTGTCCGCCTTGCGTAAGTCATGCCCTCATCAAATGAAAGAGGCTTTCTCTAATCAAGTCAATCGACTTGAACGGTCGAACTATCCATACAAAACTTTGGCTTTTCTCTGTGAACGGGTATTGAGGAAGTTGAAACGGGAAGGAAGTGGTGGTGCTATGACGGAGGCTCATGTTAAGGATAGGCCGGTCGTAAGCATTCCGTATGTGCATGCCTTTTCGCACCGCATGAAAAAGGTGGGAAGTCGTATTGGTATTGACGTAGTATTCTCCGCCAAGAATAAGTTAGGTCGCATCTGCGCAGCAGTTGAACGGAAAGTTGAGGGCGGCAAGAAGAAAAAATGGAATGATTGTGACGTTAAGCACCGGGACAGATTTGTTGAGTGTGGTAAGGGGGGTAGTCTATCGTATCCCACTATCGTGTGGAAAGTGTTACATCGGTCAAACCGGGCGCTGTTTGAATAACCGATTAATGGGCCATAGGAATTCGTTGAAAGGGCAGCCTTCGTCTAATCTCTGCCTGCATTGCAAGGAATGTAAGTGTCATTCATTACTGAATGAAACAAAAGTGTTGTCGAGGCTCAAGGATAGGACCGCGCGAGAGATTGTTGAGGCTTTTCACATTGACAAGTCCGGTGACATGTGTGTGGCAAGGCCATCGGTGAACTTGCATAAACTTGAGATAGATTATTTAGCCGCCAACCTGTAATCATAACCACGTGTTTGCTTTTTTCTTTATAAGTGTGTTTTTCTGACAATAAACTTTCAGTTGTTAGTCTGCGCTAGTCTCGTGGTTTCTTCCTTTCGTGTTCGTGTGTCCTTTTGCGCAAAATGCCATTCACAATGCAATACCAACTCACCCAACGCTCCATTCTTATGAGTATTGAATAAGGGGTACTTTGCAGCAGAGCGTTGAGGACGGCCTGCGAGGTCAAGTTCTGACGGTCATTGGTTCCCAGCGCTTGAACATCCGCGTAGCTCGTAGTAGGCAGGCGGCGGTTGTATTGCCTGTTGCGGATTTCTCGCGCTTTCTCGATGGCAGTGGCCTCCGAAACGAATTCCGAGACCGTCTTCGGGGGGTTGCGCACAAGCCCGGCGAAAAGTTCTTCCTTTACTCCTCTCATGAGGAGCCGGAACCTTCTTCTCCTCGGACATTTCAGCGTCGGCGTGCCGGAAGAGTCGCGTCATTTCTTCCGCGAAGATGGTCACACTTTCGTTCGGGAGCTGCACCCGCGTCTCCAGCAATGTCGCGGCTCTTTCCTTGCGGGCGATGCTCCTGAACGTGTCCAGGAATGTGCCGCGGAAGAGATCCCAGGTTTGAAGGGCCGACTCCCGGTTCTCGAACCAGGTCCTTGCTGAGTCTTCTAGGTAAAAGTAGGCCCGGCGCAGCTTGTCGTCGGAGTCCCAGTGGTTGAACGTGGCGACCCGCTCGTATTCCTCTAGCCAGCTTTCTGGATCCTCGCATGGTGAACCGCGGAAAGTCGGCGGCTCTCGGGGTTGGTGCATGACGACCGTTGTGGGCGGTACAGGGGCTGCCATCGTATCTGCGGTCGCTGTCGTGGTTTTGGGCTGCCTGGTTGTCTCGGGAAGTAGCCCGTACTCTGGCTGAAGTCCCTTCTGCCTGCGGCTAGCTCGAGATTCCGGGTTCTCCTTAGCGTCAGCTTCTTCGTGGCTTGAGCTTGGGTCAGTGCTTCGCGGGGGGCGTCCGGAGCATGGACGAAGCAGCACCTCCACCAGATGTCACGTGGTCGTGACGTCGGCGAAGGCAACAGTCGGCGTTAAAAGAAAGGAACTCTTTATTAGGCCGAACTTGTGGCCAAGAAACTGAAAGCCAGGCTACAGCAATGCACACTGGCACTGAAAGCGGCGAACAGAGCGTCGGCCGTCGATGAACTGAACATCGTTCGAGCGCGCCGGCTTTTATGCATCACGCGTCGAACATTCTAGCCTTATCACTGGTCATCGCGCAAGCTCTGGAATAATCTCGAGTGGTCGCGTCTTGCGCGCAATCTTAGCAAAACGGTCTACAATAATCGCGAAGCCTCTCGAATGCTAAGGCGTGGTCTGCGCCGAGCGTTACTGACAGTCTTTGTGGGCGGAAACCGAATACAGCAAACGCGAAAATAAGGAACGCGCGTGGCAGTATGTTCGCGCGATTCGCGCTCATGGTCTGTTGCCTCGTTTTATATGCGAAGCAGCTTAGAGCGGAGTTCAATCCGGTGGTGTGCGGCCTGACCACCCTTACTGCGCATGCGCCAACTCTCCCCCCCCTCTCCTCGCGCGAGCGCGAGGAGGTGGGAGGAGGTGGCGTGATTGCTGCCTCCGCTTCGTTTCTCCTCTCCTG
Source organism: Rhipicephalus appendiculatus (assembly GCA_030522465.1). Lineage (NCBI taxonomy): Eukaryota > Metazoa > Arthropoda > Arachnida > Ixodida > Ixodidae > Rhipicephalus > Rhipicephalus appendiculatus. The sequence goes on along the minus strand of JALIZH010012784.1, from coordinate 916,139 downwards.
TTTCTCTCTCTCTGGCGCAGTTGTGCGCTCGTATATAATGCGGCGTGCGCTCGTATATAATGCGACGCTCGCTGCTCCGTCGCACTCTCCTTCGCAACGGCGCTATGGATGTCAACGTTGGCGCCAGTTGTAGCGGCATCGGTAACGTAAGCTGTAAGCAGCACCGCTGATACACAACTCCACACACAAATCAAACATACACGGAAACATACAAATGGAAACACAACACCAGCGCTGCTTCGCATCCCCACATGGTTCCCTTTAGTGGGAGATGGTGTAATTTTTTCTTCTCTCGCACGAGGCTCAACTGCTGATTCGAAGGTCGTGAGATCGAATCCCGACCGCGGCAGCCGCATTTCAGCGGAGTCGAAAGGCTAGAGGGCACGTGTATTTTTATATAGGCGTAGATTATAATTAGGGCTCCGTGTTTTCGGAATAATTTGAAGAAATCCGATAAACGCTCGCCGGTAAAATTTCTGACAATTCGAATTTATCCGATAAACTCCGATTTGAAAAGAGCATTTTCAACGTTCGAAGAGCGTTTTCAAAGCTGAGATTCATCAAGTTGAACGGAGCGAACATCCACCAGCGGCAGCAACCTCATAAAGTATGCTGGCGTCTATTAAAACAAGCTTTAAAGTTGCAACACTAAGAAACGCAGGTGTTTTGTATTCAAGTATTTGTGCTTGTGTGCATATGCGTTGGTGCGTTCATACCTTCTGGACATCTATAATACATGTAGTGTGTTTGCATGTATTCGTATTCAGATATAAATTCATCTAATATTTCGGAGTATCGAGAATAAAATTATTAATAGGTCCTTTAGTTTTCATCAAGAAGATGAGAGAGGACAAGCAGCTTGCCTAGCTGCTGGCCCCCAAAAGTACACTTTGGCGAGTTTACAGCAGTGCAGCAGTGCAGTGCAGCCTTATTAACAGTATAAGTAAACAGCAAGTGAAAACAAGCTGAAAGGATGAAGAAAAAGAGTTATCGGCAACAATGCAATTCATTGTCATTGGAAATAATATAATAAGAGCACATTGGACAACTTATAATGCAAAACACCGAATTTCGGAGAATCGGGTATTTGCGAGAAATAAACTGCGATAAATGCCAAATTTCCTCGCAAAAAGTAAACACCGATAATTATTCTCCGAATTTTAAGAAAAAAAAAAAAACTCCGAAAACACGGAGACCTAGTTATAATACACGGGGTGGTCAAAATTTCCGGAGCTCTTCAGTGCGGCGTCCTTCATAATCGTGTCGTCGTTTTCGGACGCAGAACCCCAGCAAGTTTTAATATTCAAATGAAAGCGCTTTCAAGGAAGGCTTTCTGAAATATTGTGCGCAATAAAAGCCCCTTCGCGAGCATGCTGCAAAGCCGACATACAGATTATTTTGCGCATGAGAAAAATTCCGACTTTGCGAATATTTGATGCCGAACCCATGTTTCGGTAGTCGTGGGACGGGCCTTCAGTGTGAGCAAGATGCGCCTACAGACGCTTACGAACCATTGAAAGTAAATGGCAAACGCTGTGCCGATGCCTTCCGACGATAGCGTATACCAGAGGACGCCGGAAGCATGGAGTTTCCTACAGCGAAACTACAGACAAACCTCGATACAACGAATGAGGATATAACAGTAATTGGCTTATAATGAAGTAAATGAACAATCGTCTTGCCGCTTACAGAGAGCAGTGAATACATCTCTATAACGAACTATCGCATGCAACGAAGTCATCTTCGTGTCGCATGCGACTTCATTAGAGTAAAGTTGTCCCATACATTTACGCATCACTTAGACAACTCCAAGAAGAGATTATGAGAGAATTTACAAAGTCAACGACGCTTGTGAGACATTGCAAGTTTCGCTTGAACATGACAACGCAGAGAAAGAACTACGCGAAAGAGCACCTTCGTTGAACGAAATCTTTACACCGAAAACGTAGAAGTGTCTTCGTTTTATCTGATTTGTTAGTGACAACCAGCATATCTGTTACCCTTTAGGTATTTCCACTGGCGTAAATCCAGAAAAATCACAAGGGGGGGACACAAATAAGGCCATGGGGGGCCATTTCGCTCTTTTTTAAATGTGGGTTGTATTTTATACACATAAGAATTAAATAATGCTTTGAAATAAAATTTTAAAAACAAGCATGGTGTCCGAGCTCGAGTAGTAGCATTGTTCTATTCATTCTTCCTTAAACTGGTCGAGCGGCTTTTGCGATTTCCGTAGTCTCACGCAGCTGAGGGGTATTGAACACAGGTACACACTAAAAAATAATCAGCCTTTAAAAAAAAGTTGAATGCGCTATACTTAACTGTCAAGTAACTCAAATATATGATGTTCAAAAGCTAAATCTCAAGGGTGGACACTTGAAAGGGATGTCCCCCCCAGCCTGAACACAAGGGGGGGTCCTAACCCCCCCTGACCCCCCCCCCATGATTTACGCCAATGGGTATGTCTCTACGTTTTAGAAAGCTAAAACGACAGAGTTTACGTTTTTTAGCGTAATTCCGTCAAATGATGTATAATGTTGCGGGGCTACTTCATCACATCGCAAGCAGAGGTGTTGCAAACAACACTACCACGTGTAATTAAAAAATCATCGATCACCCTTTATTTATTTATCGAGTTGAGTCGTAGTCATGGTTACGGTATTTGATCCAGGAGTTTCTCCCATCGTTCATGTTGTTTATAAAAGTTAAATATGAGCTGCACTCTCGTTCCCGCTTTGCTGCCGTGTCGACAGTGTATGTGCGCTCATAGCAGTAATTTCCGGTCGTTATGATGTCGCACTATTGTACGCAGAACGTGTAACATTACACCGTGTAGCCTAGGCGTAGTGCCTGCTCGTATTTTCCCAATAATAAAAAGCTAGTACTTTTTTTTTGTGGTCGCTGTTGCTATGCCGATGAGTAAACAGCAAGCTGGTGTTAAGAATGTCGCAATAAATTGATTTAGGTTGGACGATAATGAGGCAAGTGTGCTTTGAAGACACCGGCGAAAGGAAATGCAGTAATTAGGAGCAGGTGCTGCCGTGCCCATAAAGCGCGCAGACAGCGAGCCAAAGAGTTCGACAGTGGTCCACCCGTAACGGACAGTTCTTTATTCTCGAAATTGTGCGGTGCATACTGAAGAAATGACTCTTTATGGCGCATACTGTGTTTCGGCTTCAATAACGTAAACCAAGGTTGCTACTCGCGTTAGCCATTATCATGTTTGGATGGACTGCCTGTGTTTGCGGCGTGAAAAAGGGTGCAATTCCTTCACGTGTAGTAACGACTTAAAGCAGGTGTCTACCACAGCTCAATACCAGCGGTTGACGTGAGCACCATATGGCGGATGCAGCGTTACGCGTAATAATGCAAGCATCACTTGTGGTTATAGTTTTTTTTTGTCCGGGCATTGACGCTACCGTCCATTCGGAGCCAATCAAGGCCCAACCAAATAGATATGTTGTCACTGTCATCCAAGAAATACTGATATCATTGTTGTGACCCTTGAGAAGCAATGGAAACGATCCCATACTTTGTTTGCGCAGCGCATTAGCAGGAAGATAATAACGTGGCGCGTCCCGGACAGCCAGCTCCGTTCGTATGTCCTGACCAAAATGTACTACGGAAGGCAAATTTCTGCTCATTGGAGCTGATCCCGACATGCCTGATGAGGCCACGCCGAAGCTGGTCAAAGCTGCTCAGCTCAGCGATCTCTGCATGCACCCCGACTCTCCAGGATTCCCAGCTGACTTCCGAGCGTGACGGTTCGGTGAGCACTCTTAAGAGAAGAACGTCTCGTGGTCGATAACGATGTCTGGGAAATCAAAGAAGAAGACGTCGGGCTCCCGTATGTGAGAGATTGTAAGTGACGTCCCATTCGTTAAAGTACATTCCCCGCGTCAGTTCTTCGAAGACACCCTGGCTGTTCGTTCGACCACAACCTGAGATCCTGGCGGGGACAGTCACTTACTGGCAACCCGCCCCATCCTGCCAAGGAATTGGTCTACTCGACGCGAACGACACCGTAGTGCCCGAATCTTTGCGGCCCGTCACTGCATCTGCTGTTCCAAATTCTGAGTGGACAGGTTTGTTCCAAGACGCAAAAATCGGTCGACTGGAATCGAAAGGTCTCGGAGGGCGGAGGCTTACGGTGGCCTGCGCCAAGTACACCGATTACGGGCACGACCAAGCTTCCTGCGACAACCCGCACGCGTTGGAAATTTTTCACCTCCTGAAGCAGAATCTCAACGTTTCCGTCGACTTCCCGTAACGTGTCTTCTTTCGAAGAACTGAATGGGACGTCACTTACATAATCTCTCACATACGGGAGCCCGACGTCTTCTTTGATTTCGCAGACATCGCTATCGACCACGAGACGTTCTTCTCTCTTAAGAGTGCTCACCGAACCATCACGCTCTCGGAAGTCAGCTGGGAATCCTGGAGAGTCGGGGTGCCCTTACGGTAAATGCCATATATGGCACCTATATAAATTATATGTGGCCATACATGGGTTATATATGTCAGTTTATATGGCTACCGTTTACCATATATGGCTGTAAATAGGGCCATATATGGCGCGATTGGTACATATATGGGGTCAAATACAGCCATATATGGAGCGGCTGGTCCATATAAGGGTGGCCACGCTTACACTCATAGTCCTTGTCACCTTGACGCTGGTACTCGTAACCGAAGGAGCACGCCCCGTTCTTCACGTCGCCAGCGGTAGCTTCTCTCTTCTTCTGGCCGCCGTACTGGCGACTTCGACGACCGAGCCCGTACCTCGCACTCGGCGCGGCAGACTTCTGAGCAGGACTCTGTTCGCACTCTGGTTCGTGTTTATATTGCCCCTTTCGGTTTACTTCCGTAGTGAGTTGACTTCGATCGTGACCCTCAAACGTCCTGCTGAGCGCATTGACACGTTGGATGAGTTGGAAGACGCCCTCGATGGTGGAGGGATGGCGCCCTGCGTCTATGAGAACGAAGCCACTCACGAACAGCTGATGGCTGACGAGTCAGACGCGGTGCATGGATCGCTGATGCGAAAGCTTCGATCTGCGTTCAAGATTTTCGGTTCCGAGGAACTAATCACGGGCAGCTTCTCTGATTGCCTTGCTTGCGCTTTGAGGCACGACCGTGTCTGCTACACGTTGTTCGAGTATCCCTGCGGCTTACGCGAGGAAGTACCTGAGGTTCGAGAGTTCAGAGAGCACTTCAAGATAATTCTGAGCGGCTTGAGAGTTCGCAAGTCTCGGCCATTGTACGAATTTCTGAGGAGATTCTTTCTGGCTGTCGAAGAAGGCGATTTCCTACACTCAACTGACGCAGAGTGTAGTTATAATGGAACAGATGCGGTTTTCGAATTGGACCTGAGCAATTTGTTTATGCAGCACGCGATGTTGCTGTTTGCAAGCAGTGCTGTTTTGGTAGTTGAAGTATCGATTGCTGGTGTTCGCACTTCAATAGACGCCCGTAGCATTGTTAATAACACGCTCACAACTGAGGTTACTCTGGTTTGAAGGGGTGCTGACGTTTAATAAGTCAGTGAAGTAGTCGTGGACTTCCCGTTTCTGCTACCAGCAAATGGGTTTTAATGGCGCATTCAATGCACTCAGTATCATTCGAGTATGAGGGGTGTAATTTGCCTGGACTAGAGACGGGAGAGCAGGAAAGAAAGGATACAGAACATTTGCAGTATAGCTGTTGTTGCAAGTCCTGCATTAATATTATCTATCGCGATACTTCTTAGACTGAGTTTATTGGACTGAGTTTGTTGGACTGAGTTTGTTGGACTAGTTGGTCGATACTGTCAAATTCTGTATAGTGCGGATTGACGCAGGGGAGAGTAAGAAAGAACATTGATGCACAGGACAAGCGTTACTCGGAACTAAGTTGTATAAAGAAAAGCTTCCCTACATGTATAGAGAGCCACTTTAGCACGCGCAGCCATACTGCTCGTTGCAGTCACACACAAATCATCAAGATCGGATGAACAAGACAAATCCAGATTATAGCCAGTTCTCTAAAAACTGCTTTTCTTTGCTGCGCAGCGCTACAGACGTGTCACTAATCCTGTGTACCTGTGTTATTTCTCGCTTTATCCTGTGTCGAATCCACGCTATCCGGTATTTCAAGCGTTTATTGCACGAACTATTGGCTAGTAACCCATAGCTGCTACTTACTGTATTCAAGTACTGTCTTCATGTTAGGTGCGTCCCTCCTAAATGTAGTTCATACGCTCAATCCGCTCTCTTTTCTCGTTTTAATGCTATAGCTACCTCAAAATGCATTCGTAAACGCCGGGATTTGTCATTCGTAATTCTTGTGGGTGTCGTGCCAATGTATTAGGCTATTTCGTTTTTTTTTCTGCGGTTCTAATGACACATGGAGTGTTATGACTATGTGCCACTTCTGAAAACATATATGTGTCATTTCAACAGTTGCAACAACATTGGAAGCAGAAACAGAGATATATCTAGAATGTATAGCGAAAATGTTATCCGGTTTTAAGCACAGTACGTTCAGAGGGGTACTGACACAAATTTTCCACGCTATTTAGTCCGCCATACAAATCTCCTGTCTATAGACATGGCTCTAAGTAAGCCCGCCACGATGGTCTAGTGGTCATGGTACTCGAATGTTTACCCGAAGGTCGCAGGATCGAATGCCGGCCACGTCGGCAGCATTTCCATCGAGGTGAATTGCTAGATGCCGGTACATTTAGATTTACTGCACGTTTTGACCAGAGGGTAAAAAAATTGGCCGCGTATCTGCGTGCTTCGCTGCAAATGTCGTCGAAAGACGATAGTCTTGTGCCGGCCGTACTACTATGTTTTGCCTTGCCTCAGACAGCACCTACTCCGTGTTGAATCGGCCGCAGCTGGCTGGCATTGATAAAATAGAGGCGGCGCTGTATACAGCGTCGCATTTTCGGCGCAGCCTAACAAACGCTAGGGTCTTTAGAATTACGTGTCTATGTACTTTCTAATAAAGGAACACATGACCTGGTACTTATGTACTGATGTTGCGCCTCAGATTGCGTAATATTTGCTTTTTAATCGAAAATGTTCACAAGTATGAAGGCGAACACTAGTTCAAGATGGCTGGACGTTCAGCAAGTAGTTAAACTTTGGCCGAGTAGCTGAATCAGGTTACGGACAGACAGACAGACAGACAGACAGACCAAAATTGTTGCGTTGAAGTATCCCAAGAAAGACTATCGTCTTTAATATTTCCGGAGCTCTCCACTACAGCGTCCTTCACAATCATATCGTGGTTTTGGGACGCAAAACCCCAACAAATATTATTAACGGCTCTAAGCAACTATGAAGCTCAGTAAATGCCAATAAAGTACTTTGCTTTGATATCAAAGTCAATTTTCCCATGGTGCGCCTACGGATATCGGCACTAGCGTGACGTCAGGCTACATTGTCAATTCTCGTAACTTCACGCACCAGTATGGCTAGTTGTGATGACGTCAGATACCAAATTACACAAAGTGCCAGCTTGCGCGTCAGCAACGGAGCCACATAGTGGAGCGGCCGTGTAAAGGTCACGATTTCTTGCGCAAGAAAGTGACGGGAAGTTGTTTCGTGACGTAAGTATTCAGTAGGAACCGAAACAAGCTTTTAAAAACATATTCTAAGTAATTTTTCGGGGCGCACTGACGCTTACAGGTACATTTTCTAGGATATTGAGGACGTGGTCTTTCATGTGACGCAAAAAAACAAAACAACAACAACAACTGAAATGTTTCGTGTCAGTACCCCTTTAAACAGTGTAACGAAGCGTCTAATGAAACAGATACCGGGCAGGCCAAGGGAACTTAGGAATGTCAAACGCGCACAGCAATCCAGTGTTTTGTTGCTGTTGCAATGGAACCTATCTGCCTGCCATCGCCGCTTATCACTTCAAGACACAGCTAGTCGCAGGTGGGCACCAAGCATTGCGCACAGCCTCCTCTCCCCCTCGGCTCGACTTGTTCCGGGGATCGGAGCGCACGTGGGGCGTGACGCTACGATGTGACAGTGGCGACGAAGCCGGAAGCAACCCTCGGAATCAAGGAAGAGCCAGCCAACGGAGACTGTGCAGCGGCTGCGGAAAGTGTTGCATACATGACGCAGCAACAGCTACCTGATTATGACGACGAAAGGGACAACTGGAAAGCATACATAATCAAGGCAGAGGCTTTCTTCGAAGCGGCGGGTATCAGCGACCAGGCCAAGAAGAGGGCATTGCTTATCGCGGCGCTGAACACAAGAACCATTCAAGTACTCGAAGGGAGGGCGGCAACAACGAAGCCCAATGCGCTCACCCACGACGTAGCAGTAAAAAAAAACTGGATGATTCACTTCGACCCGAAGCGACACGAAACTACGGAAAGCTTCCGGTTCTTCAACCGCTCCCAAAAGGAAGGTGAGCCTGTTCACGAATTTATTCTGCAACTACGACGCATCGCCGACAACTGCAATTTTGGGACAATGCTGCACCGAATGCATTCGAGACCTTATTGTATGCGGTGTACGGTACCAGCGTGTTGCAGGAAGCATTTGCTGGCCAAGGAAAATCTAAGCACTGCGGAAGCGGAAACCATGGCGCTCGCAGCCGAAGCGGCAGAAAACGGGGTGGAGAAAATAAGTTCAGAGCTAGCCGTGCTTAAGGTTGATGCGCGACAGATGACGGCAAACGAGGCGGCGCCAGAATGCAGCCGGTGTGGCAGCAGCAAACATAGCAGCAATGCTTGACGTTGGTCAAGGGCAAGGTGCTACCGCTGTGGTAAGCAAGGGCATATTGCTAAGAAGTGCTCGAGTGACGCCCACGGTCTATGGGCTCTGTCAAGCAGGCAAGCGCCTAAGGGCACACGTGGTCGAGCTCTTGCGTTAAATGGTGACTCGGGTGATGAAGACTTCGATGATGCTACGCATGTTTGGACGCTAAGCTCGGCACGAATTGCTCAGTTGGAACCACCTATCAAACGCACTTTCACATGGGGTTGTGTGGACGCGTCAATGCATGTAGATACTGCCCCTCCATTGTGTGTGTCGTACCAATACACATCTTTGAGAAACATCGACAACAATTGGCCACTTCCGAAGCCCACAAACATCAAGTTATCATGCTACATCGGAAAAGTTCCAGTGATGGAGGTATTACGCGTGGCGGTGTTGTATAATGGCATATGCTTTGACTGTCCCTTGATTATTTATTCTAGACTGTGCAGGTCCCAGTCTATGCGGGCGTGACTTGATCGCCCAGATTTCAAAGCTTGGAATGCCGAATCTTCAACCTGATGGCCCAGCCGGACGCCCTATTCGGGGGACGGGCACGTTTGCCGTGGAAGACATCCTTGCCGAGTTTCAAGACGTGTTCCAGACAAAAGTGCGAGTGATTGACGTCGCGCCGACTGCTGAAGCAGGGAGGTAGGTAGGTAAAAACTTTTTTTGATCTATGAAAGAATCATGTGGGGGGGGGAGTGGAAGCAGGGAAGACGACGGGCCCTCGAGCCGCTCTAGATGGCCGGACACTTCTGTGCTTCGGCGACCCCTCTGGCCTAGCCCACTGTCCGGAGCTGTAACTCCGGTTGCGAGCTGCGCAGAGCAGCCTCCCATCGCTCCTGGTGTTCTGACCCTTGCCACGGGGTCTTGGGTTTGTTCGGGCAATTCACAAAGACGTGATTGAAGTCGGCTCTGGTGCTACGACACAGGTTGCAGTGAGGAGAGGTTTCGCCATGCGTAATAAGGGAGAGAAGGAAAGGAGTGAATGTGGCCATTTGAAGTCTGCGCCACAAAACCTGGTCACTTCTGGAAATAGATTTATGCGGTGGGGGGATACGTTAGGCGGGAATTTCGATAAAACAGTGTTATATCGTGGTAGCTGAAGAGTCGATCCCTGGCACCGCGAAGCGAAGGGAGGTCGCCACACCAAAATTTTGTAAGGCTCGTTCTCTTCCTTTTGCATTACGCGATAAGGCAGCGCGAGAATTGGACAGGCTTTTGTCACAGGGAGAGCTTTCACCCGTCAGGCACTCGAAGTGGGCTACGCCCATTCTGCTGGTTTTGAAAAAAAGATGGCACGGTAAGAATTTGCGGTGATTTTAAAGTCGCTTTAAACCAGTGTTGTGAGTTGGAGCAATATCCCTTGCCTCTGATCGATGATATGTTCGTTAGCCTGAACGGAGGCAAATGTTTCAGCACCCTCGACTTACGCGATGCGTATAATGAAATTCCCTTGGACGAAGACTCGCGGAAGCTATGCGTTATCAACACGCACCACGGGCTGTTTGCTTATAACGGATTACCGTTTGGTATTGGTTCGGCACCAGCTATCTTCCAGCGGCAAATTGAACCTGCTTTTCAGGGCCTATCAGGTGTTCAGGCTTATCTCGATGATGTTCTGGTATCGGGAAAAAAGTGAAGGTGGCCAGGATTTACGGCTCGTGTTGCAACAATTCATAGAGAGCGCGGCGTAAAATTTCGGCTTGACAAATGCAAGTTCTGTCAACAGTCGGTTACGTATCTAGGACACCGAATCGATCAAGAAGGTCTCCACCCGATGAAAAAAAAAAATGTAGAAGCCATTTGAAAGGCTGCAGAACCACAGCATGTCGGCGAATTGCGTTCGTTTTTGGGTACGCTGACATATTACTCAATGTTTATGCCTAATATGTCGTCTCTGCTCGCACCGCTGTACCAGTTGCTCGAGAAACACTCGCGGTGGAAGTTGGAACACGCGCAGAAAGCAGCGTTTCTAACGGCAAAGCGCCGTCTGCTGGAGGCCGGAGTGCTCGTACACTTCGACCCTGAAAAACCACTGAAACTAGAACGCGATGCGTCACCGCATGGTATTGGAGCCGTATTATTTCACTCTGATGGAAGTGCCAACAGACCCATCGGGTTTCATTCGCGAAAGCTGACGAAAGCCGAGCGAAATTATTCGCAGCTGCAGTGAGAGGCCCTTGTTCTCGTGTTTGGTGTGTAAAACTGTCGTGCGATGCTCCAAGAGCCCCACGTTGGGCAGCCAGTGTGGGGTCTCGATATGAGAGCGCCGCTCTCGGAGCACACGGAGACAGTAGACGCGGTCGGGCCAAAACCGCCAACGAGAGTTGCTACCTTCTCCTGTGCGTCCACTTAGCTTCGCCGCCGGGCGGCGCTACCGCGCTAACTTTAATGATGATGATAACCCGTGCGAGTACAACGCCACCTTCCGCTCGGTGGCTGTTAACCCGAACTGCGGCTTATCCGCGAGGCACGCGCGCGCCATGAGGCGCAAACAACCTTACAGGGTGTGGTAGCACCCCCACTACTGTCTCCGTGTGCTCCGGAGCGGCGATCTCACATCGAGACCCCACAACACCAAAATTGGTATTGCGTGACGTGACTGTATGACGAACATAAATGACAGGTCCTAACACGAAAATCATAATGTGCATGTTATGCACATGATTTGCTCCTTGCTGTCTGCTTTGCATTACATCGATTCCCACAATGCGCGGGATCTGCCGGCTTTTTTTTATATTTTATGTCGTGTGCTGTTGCTGAAAGCCGCAAGATCCTGGTGTTCATTCGTCGTGACCTCACTTACATCCTTCAACCTGTACCACCTCATGACGGAAATGAATAAGTATTCTTAAGAGTGAAAAACAAGAGGCCTTACCATCAATGTGGTTGGCGCCTATCACCATCAAGTCGGTTCGATCCCAAAAGACTACGAGATATCCTATCATCAACTCCTGATCCCTGTGTTATCGTCCGGGGATTTTAACGCTCATCATACATTATGGGGAAGCCAGAAGATCAACATGAAGGGCAGAAATTTGGTGTCTTTTGCCTCCGACAATGAACTTTGGTTACTGAACGATGGCAGTCCTGCATTTCTACGTGGCTGCACATACACCAGCTGTCCCAACTTGGCTTTTGTTTCGCGAAGCTTAGTGAAGCATGCTGGGTGGTTCACGGATATAGAAACACATTAGAGTGATCATATTCCCACATACGTCAAGATCAGCATTGTCGCCTCCCAAGATACGCGACACGGTTCAAGGAGTAGACTGGACGGAATTTCAGTCTCGTATGGAAGGCCAATGCCAAGAACACATATCAGACTTAGAAGAGACCATCAAGAGCACTGTACAAGACACTGTGCGTACGATCACATGCTCTACTAACGTCACGGACATCGACATAGAGCTGGAGTGGCTTCGAGCATTACGACGACGCGCTGAAAGAAGGTACCGACGCACGAAGGACATGGATGATTTACGGACTGCTAGACGTATGCAGAAGAAGATCCAGCGTAGGTTGGACAAGCTGGAATCCCAATGGTGGATTGCTTTCGGCGAGTCGCTTAACCCTCGTAAGCCTTTATAGCAGTTATGGAGGATGGTACGAGGTCTGCGGTCATCCCCCATTCAGCGGTCGCCATTCAAGGCCTTAGCCCTCTACCAAAATAGACCAGATATCGACGTTGCTGAAGAATTCTGTGCCGGATTATCAGGGCAACCTACTGCACCCAACAGCTCACCAATTTCGAGCAGTTGCCCGCCACTACGTAATCCCCGTATGGACTTCCCATTCTCTATCCATGAGCTTAAGGCAGCACTCGCTTCGTGCAAACGTACATCAGCACCAGGACCTGGCGGAATCTCCTACAGAGCCCTGTGCCATCTGGCTGAGCGCGCGAGAGTTGCTCTACTTGAGCTATATAACGATTGGAAAACATTTCACGCGCATAATTGCTCGTGGTTTAAAGCATGCTGCCCATTACATAGTATTCACTAAGTGGTTGAAGTACGCATTAGGGACAGGATATCGCTACCGCGTTCAACTCTTAAAGGCGAAGTTTAAGGGTGCCCCCAAATTTTTTTTCTTCATTGGTGGGTAATCAGGCACATCAGCAGCTGCGAAGACCGTTTTCCAGACGTGCAATAGAAGTAATCCGGGCTGACAACACTGACAAAAACGTCAATAGGCGACATTTTCTTTTACCCCTACACTAACCATTATTCCAGAATACCCGGCAACTGAGGCTGCTATATTAATATTCATGGTAATAATGATAATTTTCGGGGCTTTATGGCCTAAAACTGCGATATAAGGTACGCCGTAGCGGAGGGATCCGGAAATTTTGACCATTTGGCGTTCTTTAATATGCCCCTCAATCGAAGTACAAGGACATCTAGCATTTAGTCTCCACCGAAAGGCGACCGGTGCGGCCGGCATTAGAGTCTGCGATCTTCTGGTCAGCAGTAGAGCACCGTAAACGCTAGACCACCGTTGCGGGTTAGTGGCGTTCCGCGTCGTACGCTAACGTGGAACGCCAATACCATGGCGTGAACTGTACGGTACTAGTGGTACTGCTAAGGAAACTCTAACAAGTGTCGTGGTGGTCGACTTACGGGTAATATGAAAATACGAACCGTTCTCACGGTGATGCGTTGTCCGTCAAAAGTGGGCGTCATTCCTAACCTCGAACATCTCGTAATCGCGCACCGTCAGTCATGACTATGTCCTGCCCGTAGCGGGCTTACTAAATAAGATTGCGCATTCCCCATCCCCACTTCCCACTCTTTTTCTTGCAAAGGTGCTCAGCGTCCCTCCCCCCCCCCCCCCCGCCACCTCCCCACCCCACCTCCTCGCAAGCGGAGTTGGACGCGCCCATGCTAAACTACTTGCTTAAGGAAAATCTACCGACTCGTTATCGATTACTGTATCTATATGTCGTCGTTGTATTCCTTTATTTGTCACCAGTAAAATTGTCGAGATAATAAACACTTGCCAATGGACATGGGAGGCGGTTGGAAGAAACCATAACGTGATGTTTGTGGAAGTGCTTCGAGCAAGTACCCTCGATCTCCGAGGTTCAAATCGCCGGTGCTAGGGGGCGCCCAGGTTGATTAACGGGACGTTGTGAAGCTTACAGCTTAAGAAATAGCTGGTAGGGGCAAGCACCTGCCTCGCCCACTGTGTGGGAAATGAATCAGGGACCAAGTTTAAATAAGTGATCTGTTATCGCCACATTGATACCCGAGCCACGACTAGCCCTCTGACACAAGTGAAACATACGCTATAATGTAAGTTGAGCGTATATTGATGACTGAGCATGCTTTCGACGATGGTAACCTCAACTATGTGCTCAGTTTGATACATACACAGTACAATGTTGCGGAGTCAAGTTAGAATTCGCGCAGTAAAGTGCATTATCATTATATTTTTTCCTCTGTGATCAGGATCCGCCCTTTATGCAGCTCACACGAAGTCCAACTTGCCACGTTTTACAGACAAGAAAAAAAGAAAAAAGAAAAAAAAACTGATGCTCGAGTCAGCAGAACAATTCGACACTGGTGTTCTTTGCATTAGAAGCCGTCTGAAATAGTGAACACGGCGCTTCGGTGATAATAAACTTCTGCTTAGGCCTTGTACCATGCATGCTTTGAGCGCCGTTTGTAAGTATGTACGGATATATCATTCACATTGCACTCTGAAAGCGTACTCGCGTTCTCGTATGATTGCGTAAAAGAATTAGAACCTCTGTGAAGCGGGTTCTGAAGCCTGTCTACATGGTGTACTAAGAAAGCCTTATTTCGGCGACTGTTCCAAATGTTGGTGGATGTGGAAACAAGACAATGACGCGGCCCAAAGTTTTGCAATTATTTACGTTTAAATTACGATTACCCACATTTACATTTATGTGTACGTGTTCATGTACGTATACGTAAGTGTTACGGGCATTTAAAGAAATAAGACAGCTTCGCACAAGGGGTGCCACGCCTGAAGGAACTGCGACGCTGGGCAGCCTTCTTCGTTTGTCTTCGGTTTTGTTTTACAGCCAAAGCTGTTATGAGGTCACAACAAGGGTGCTGTAGTTTTCCGGCGCCGCCGCTGCCGCTGCCGCCGCCGCCGCCGGTGTCCGTAACCACTATCGCTCGAAATAAGAAAAAAAAAAACGAAATAAAAAAAATCACGCCATATCCGCGAAGTGAATGATGATGAGTGGGCGAAACTCGATCATTTTCATCCATGGCAGAAAGAGAATGTGTGGTCTGGAACGCGCTTATACTCCATGGTCATCAGCGTCATCGTCATCACGTGTAGTAGGTACATTCCACTATACTGGAACGTGCTTATTCTTCATGGTCATCAGGCGTCATCGTCATCTTTATCACATGTAGTGGCTACATTCCACTATACTGGAACGCGCTTATACTTCATCGTTATCACGTGGAGTGGGTACATTCCACTATACGTGGCTACCTACTTACCTACCTACTACTACTACTACTACTACTACTACTACTACAGAGGAGGGACAGACCCACACCCTAAGGAGCTTCGCCCCTAAAAAAAACTATCCAGGATGGAACAGGGTTCGAACCTGGTCCACTCCGTGCCAGCCCAGTATTCAACCACTGAGCCATGCCGGTGCTCGAAACTCCTGAGCACGAAAACCCTATAAGAGCGTCATGTCGCAAACGAACCGCGTTAACATGCGCAATATAACGTGGTAGAAGAGTAAAACAACAACCAGGCGTCACAGAATACGAAAACTGTAACCAGGAGCGACACAATATGAATTGCATTACGAGTGGGTCGTCGAATGCTTCAAACGCATTACAAAGGGCCAGTGGCGTAGCCAGGGGGTGGCACACCGGGCACGTGCCCCTCCCCCCCCCCCCCCCGAAATTTTTTTCGCCATGGCATACAGAGCGAAAAATGACCATTTCAAGGAGGTGCTCTCCCCGAAATCAAGGAGGTGCCCCCCCCCCCCCCCGAAAAAAATTTCTGGCTACGCCCCTGCAAAGGGCTCAGCCATAATTCTTCATCCTCATCACCCACCAAATCAATTAATGGAGTAGTAGGTACCTTGCAACAGTACTTATATTAGTAGCCCCAAGAGAGTTTGCAAGGGGTTATAAAGTTACTATAACCCGTAAATTGCTGTCATTAGTGGTGATGGGGACAGATTAAGGCGCATGTTAACGACAAGGCCGACTCACCCTTGTGAAGAAAGACGAAATAGAATACAATGCCGAAGAGGAACATGCTGAAGATCACAATTATTAGGATGCGGTAGCGTATGCACACAGCGCCCGTTGAACTGCAAGTAGAACGATAATCGTCATGCGCTCCATTAGACGAGATGAAGCGCATTTCTGATAAAATAATCTTTGTCAGTTACTATAACTGTTTAAGGTATATTCATCACTGTGCATTAGCGCCTACGTTAGTATTAACCTGCTGACCCGAGTTTAATAGTTTCTCTTAGCTAACCGCTGCAAAAATGCCACAGGCATTCGCACGTATGAAAATTGGAAATTACTTGTTGAAGAGAGAGAGAGAGAAACGAAGGAGAAAGGCAGGGAGGTTAACCAAGCTAAGCTCGGTTGGCTACCCTACACGTGGGGTGGGGGAAAGGGGGGAATAATAGATAAGATAGAGGAGAAAGAAGGGAAAAAGGAACGGAAATGAACAGTCAGTGATAACACACACAGCGTAAACACGCGCCAGTGATTCACAGACGCTCGCGAAGTCCGGTCGCCTTTAGGTAGCTCAGTAGGGCTTTCGTGGCCTTGTGCATGCCCGAAACCGTGGGCCAAGGTCCCAGAATCTTCTTTTCGGACAGTGGTCTTGTATCAATGCGATCGAGTTTGGCTCCTAGAACACGTCGATGTGTCTGGTAAGAAGGGCAGTGGCACAAAATGTGTTCAAGGGTCTCCTCACAGCCGCATGAGCTGCATGCCGCACTGTTGGCCATTCCTATGAGATGAGAGTATGCTTTCGTAAATGCCACACCCAACCACATGCGGCACAACAAAGTTTCATCTCGACGGAAGAGTCCGGATGGCAAGCGAAGTCGTAAATTAGGGTTTACCATGGGCCAATGACGTGATCTGAAAGCCACTAAGATCACAGGGCATTATGTTTCATTTAACACATTTCTGTATCCATCGCAAGATTTCGGAGCTATCGTAATGAAATATGCACTTGATATAATTTGCAGTGAAATCTTCCATAAAATGTACACTGAACTTTTGAAACTGTCACCATTTGCAATTTCAGCTAATATTTTCGAAACGTGACGTATCATGAATTTTTTTAGGGCAATTGCTATGACGGGCTGTACTCCACGACGCTAACTTATCCTGAACGGGGTCTAAGGATGAAATATGTAATGGAGCAAATAAGTAAGTAAGTAAGTAAGTAAGTCAGTAAGTAAGTAAATAAATAAATAAATAAATAAATAAATTAGCTCTCCGTGCTCGATTTCAAGAGTAAATCGTAGCCATGCGAGAGCTACGAGGTCTAAGCAAGTCGCATGCTTGCGCAGGGAACATAGTTCCTCACGCATTTGCCAGGTTATAACCACAATTGAGACCTTTAGGTTTCTTTCATTTTTTTTTTGGCCTGGGCTACGTCACAGTAGCACGTGACACGCTAATCTCACTTGGAATGTACATCGTACATCTGAAATTATTGATCGATATAACAGCGGGTATGTGCGAATCGGCATATAGCAACACGGCAGCGCCCATAAAGATGCGACCACTCGCTTCAGCCCAAACTTGTGCTTGCTACTTGCCAACTACCTGGAGTGCAAAAAAAAAAAAAAAAAGGGAAAAAAATGCCGCCATAAGTCACCGCTTTGCGTCATCTCACGCTGACGACCAAAATATCAGGCATGCCGTGCAGTTATTATCGAGATCCGCTTTCTGCTAAGCAGGGTTGGAGAACGCGATAGCGTTAAAGAGCTCGTTTCGCAGAAATTCCGGCGTTGGTGTCGGCGTCGTCGGTTGTGAGCGAAAAATCATCTTGTCCGTGACCGAAAATTCGAGAAAGATGCAAATAAAATAAATAATTCCGGGTCCAAGTGAAGATCGAACCGAGGCCGTCTGCGTGGCAGGCAGGTGTTCTACCACACAGCCACGCCTCTGCTTGGAAATACTGTAAAATTACTTCATCTGCTTGGAAATGCAGTGAAAATAACTGTCATGCTTCGCAAACGCAAGCGTCTTTTATATAGGCGTCGCAATATAACATGTAGTATCCCAGTAATATTGCGTGGTACAAGCGTACATTGCCGTCGGCCGTCAGAACATGTCACTATCATAACGATTTCGTAGTTTAAAGCCGGCCACCCATTATAAAAGGCACACACCTTACTGCGCGTATTCCCTTAACACCACGTAGTGGGTGCTGTTGCGACCCGGGGTGTCACAGCTCGAGATACAGGTCGTGGTATCCCACCGCTGCCACCAGTTGCGACCCGGGGTGTCACAGCTCGACATACAGGTCGTGGTATCCCACCGCTGGACCCCAGTTGTTGCGACCGGCCTTTGCAGGCACCGGATACCCGATAGGAAGATACCGAGGCAGCATGAAGAGGCTGAAGGGCAACTGAACTGAGGTTTAATTACATTATTTACATGGCGAGCATTTCGCTCTACATCACGAAGACTTCGCTACATCGTGACGATCTCGTCGAAGGCCCGTGTCGAAGCTCTCCGAATCCTCCAGGGAGCCCGCAGGGGCTGATTATAAAGAGTCTCTTTTCCCCAGATCCCTAGATGGGGGGAACAGGTCCAAATTGCGCTGTCCAATCACGCGACACATGCCACTTCCGATGGGGCCGCCCACACCCGCCCAGGTCTACGTGCCTGACAGTGGTGTTGCCACAGCACTGCACCAGTGGCACCAAGGTGATGGCGTGAGAAGGCCGCAGGATGAGGGGTCCCATGCTCGTACTACGGTGCGCATCAAAGGTCCGCCGCTCGACACGCAATTAGTGGGACGGGTTGTCATCCGCGGCGACGCTCTCGTTGTCCCCTCAAGAAACGTGTCGCGACCGAAAACCATTGCGGTCGTCTCGCCGAACACCTTGCGCGTCGGACTGCATGGCGGCTCACTTCCCGGCTAGGAAGGACAATACAAGTCTCTGAACGTCTGTCAGCGGGCCAGCAGCCCCTCGGAGACTTGTTCGTAGAACAGGGAACGCCGCTCCTTCGTGGGCCCAGGCCCCGGTCATAATAGTGCATAGCAAGTATGCACTAAGTGGTTGAAGTACGCACTGGGGACAGGATATCGCTATCGCGTTCAACTCTTAAAGGCGAAGCTTAAGGGTCCCCCAATGTTTTTCTTTTTTGTTTATCTCTCTTTCAACCTCCTATTTCCCAACCCCAGTGCAGGGTAGCATACCAGATCCTAGCATCTGGTTAACCTCCCTGCCTTCCTCTTTTCTTTCTCTCTCTCTCTTTATCATGGAACCTCACCGACTCGTCCAATTTGCTGGTCGTCTTCTGAAAGAGTGGCCCAGGCATCATCAGACAAAACGAGTCGAACACGCGTCGCACAGAAGTTCATTTTACTGCAGGGATTTTAGATAGAACGCGCACTCGCGATGCCGATAGCGCCGCATGTCTCAAGTTAAGACAAAACGCAAGCTGATCAACGCATGTGCGCGACGTAGTTCGCGATAGCAGCTAGCAGGTATATCCTCGAGCTCTTATGGGACGCGGATATTTGCGCAAATTACCGCGGTGTGTTGTACAGCGACTGTTATACATGTACTACGGAGAGGTGAGCTCGTTGAGCTGTTGGCGGCGCGGCAGATCACCTTGCATCGTTCTCGAGGCGCCTTGCGCCGGCTCTCCTTTTGTTCACGGACGGGGCGAATTGCGCGTGGTCTTGCGAAGATACGTGATCATATGCCAAATGTCTATGCTCGATAATATCACTTAAGCTCTTCGGCAAACCTAAGCACATATTTCCAAGCGGGCAGTGCAACAATAAAATTACACCATCTCCCACTAAAGGGAACCATGAGAGGATGCGAAGCCGCATTGGGGGGTGCACACCAAGTTTCCGTTTACGTTCACTCGGCCGTCGAAGCCAAGCGTCGGCGTCGAGCTACCGCTTCCGCTACAGAGAGACAACGCGAGTCTGCGGCGAGGGTAGCGAGGCTTTCGAGGCAACTGCAGTGACCGGGAACCGACGGAGCGACCGCACGATTCAAGCGAAACTTCCTCGACCGAGCGCACGCGCTTATATGAAATGGGGGGAGGGAGAGGAGGGAATGGGTTTACAGGCTGCAGCGAGGGGGGAGGAGAGGAGGGAAGGCGACTGAACGCCTGCGTAAACGCCCGCGTAAAAGAGGAGAGTGCGTGGCCGCAGCGCGCGGGAGGAGGAGAGAAGGCGACCGAACACCAGCGTAAAGGAGGAGAGTGGGAGAGAGAGTCGGCGCATGCGCAGTAAGGATGATCAGGACGCACACCACCACCGGATTGAGCTCGGCTCTAAGATGCTTTGCACCTAAAAACCGGCGCTCACGCGGCGCGAAGTTTCGTTTGCTGCCACGGTGGTAGCGCTCGTTTACGTCCACCCTGGCTGGCCCAGCGTAGCCTCCGAGATCCGCATCGGCAGTGCGATGAAATAGAGATAAACGGAGAAATACACCACGGCATACGAACGCCGAGATTCGAGTGCCACAACCAGACATATTAGTCAAGGGTATGGGTAGCCTCTAATTTTTATATATTTCAGTGGAAATCGGACGCCGCGAGACAGCGTTCCAGAACGCGGTGCGAAGAGATCTACGTCGTGTTACCAAATTATGCTTGAGGATAGCCTACTCACGCTGACTAATAGTGAAGACACGCAAGCTGCGATACGTCTGAAGCCCGCATTGACTGCCTGTAGCCCACGTTTCTCTTTAATCTGGGTTAGAGCGTTTGAACCGATGTTATCACCACATCGAAAGTCGGGCAGACGTGAGCTCTAATGGTGCCCGTGCGACCGATATGCGAGTGTTTCGATTACGTCTACGATCTCCGGATTTCGGGTCGCATGCTCTGTGGCGAGAGTTTCACGTCGCAGCGGTGCCGCGCGTGCTGCAGGGGGCGGTGTGAGTGCGAACGGCGCCTGACTGGGGCCGACGGAGGCCATGCCTTGCCTCAAGTACCCTGGCAGTTCCTGCTGGTAAACTCCAGCAGCGCCGCCTTCGACAAGGCCTAACGAAGGAGCTGGTGAGAATGGCTCTACTTACTTCTAGCCGTATCGTATTGGTATCGAGCAAAGGATATGCCCTGAGGTAAATGTATTTCTAGGCACATTGCGGCTGTGCCCTTCGCTGTCGTGTATAGCGGTCGCGGTGAAGAGCAACGCAATAATTTTATTAGTTATTCGCTTATTATAACACAATTACGATATTTAGTCCCATGTGCTACAGCTACAGAGTCTTCGCTAAATTCTGCACTTAACGAGTCTTGACACCAGAAGGTCGAGGTCAGCTTTCAGGAACAATTAGCTCGATTAGAAAAAGCTGGCTTCCCAGGTTCAATCCTATCATGTGTTTCCCCTCAGGTTGCTCAAATATTTAAAGCTATCTGCAGCATGGCCTGGGCAACGCACAAGCTCCACTAATAGGACTAAGAATTTACGCTGTCATTCCATATGTTCTGCGACTATCACACCGGCACAAAAAAATTCAAAAGGCCTTGACGTAGATGAGCCAGAGAAAACAGCGCAAAAAAAAAGGACGAGGACGCAGGAACACAGTACACTGGACGGGCGCTGAACTTACAACTGACTTCTTTATTGTACCAACCGCTCGTTTTTACAGTGCACCAAACCACGCACACCATTCCAATCAAAACCGCCACATCACAGCCATCAGGTAAGCGAACTACATTGTCACGAAAAGCTAGCACGTGTACTTGAATTACACCGTGCGCACGCATCTTCTACACTCAGATAAAAATGAACACTAGTGAAAAACAGATAAAGCCAGGCCTTAACAAGGTTTAACAAGCACCAAGCAAAAAAACAACAAACAATCAACTATCCATTTTCGAGGCGCTGGCTCTCACTACGAGATGACCAACAAAAAACATGGTAAAAAAATTTACACCATCTTCCCAAAGGGAACCCTGATGGGATTCGAAGCAGCAGCGTTGCGCACGGGTGGCGTCACGGATTGAACGGCGCTAACGCGGGTGCTGCGGTGAGCGCTGGAAGATTCGTTTGAAGCGATGGCTGGCGTAGGTCTTGTCGTTGCGCGTCAGGCGGCAGCTGCGGGCGCTCCGGCGAGCGCGCGGCAGGCGAGGGAGAGAGTGACGTCAGCGCGCACTGCGAGGGGAGCGTGACGTCAACGCGCAGCTGCGGCGTGACCTACTTGGCACCGCTCCAACACCTGCGGCGAGGGGAGCTCGTTGCGGCGCGTTCGTCCGTACGCACGGAGGGACAGCGTTACACAGCCTAGTCAAATAGCTGCTTCGCATCTAAAAATGATTTATATGAAACCTTTGAGATATTGAATCTCAGCGTCAGTGAGTAAAATAAATGGCTTGCTGGATGCAACTGTCACCAGCTTCCTTGATAAGAAATGCTTCCACGATTTGCACGTTCCTGTTTTGCCCTTTGCCTTCTTTAAAAATTGTGTGTTCTCAAAAGTGGGCGTAAATCCACACTGTTTGCAATGTTCTGGCCAGGAAGCTTCCCGTTTTGTTACGCACGTTCAAATTGTGTTCGCAATTACCCGTCACAATGTGCGACGGGTAAGGTCTACGACACACTGTTGACGTCAGGTAATGTTTATATCGGCCAAACTGGCGATATATAAATGACCGCCTAGAATTCCCTTTCGCTAAAGAACGTAAGAGGGCCGTAGTGGCCGTTAAAATCGAAGTTTTGCGGATAAGTCCGAAGTGTTAAAATTTTTACCGGCGATTGTTTGTCGGATTTTTGCGGATTTATCCGAAAACACGCAGCCCTACTCATAATACTCTCCTGGTATCTAGATTTTAGAATGCCAGAGCATTAAGTTTATTTCAGCCAATCGATGTTGTACAAAGTTGTGTGGCTGCTTTGTGAGGGTGTAGCCAGAGGCGTTGCTAACAACACTGCCGGGTGTAATTAAGAATCATCGAACCGTTTTCATCTTTTCATTGCACCTAGTCTTCGCAGTGGTTGCCGTGCGGCGTCGAAGAGTTATTTCCATTTTTCATGTCGTCTATGGGCGTAAAGTGATCTGTTTTCCTGTTAACGCTTTTGCTGTCGTACCGGACAATGCCGTGGGCTCATAGCTATATTTCCCGGTGGTAGCGTTCTCAAACTATTCTACGCTCAAGGCGCCAAAAGATCGAACGCACCGTTTTATTTAGACGTGATACCTGCTGACATTTTGCCACTAATGAACCGCTAGTTCTTTTTAATGTTTGCTGTTGCTATGGTGATAACGTAAACAAGCTGGCCGTTCTTGATGTCCAAACAAACTTATTCGATTTGGGTGATAATGAGGGAAGCCATAGTTCGAGGACGCCAAGACAGGAAAGCCCAGTGATTAGCAACCAGCGCTGCTGGGTTCATATCACGCGCAGAGAGTGAGCCAAAGTGATCGAGAGTGGTCCAAGTATTACGCGACTTTCCCGGAGGATTCCTGCGGAATCTACAGAGGAAAACAAAAACTTCCTGAACGCTGTATCCTGACACCAGTACTATCAAACAGGCTTACAGCTCGCGATCGGTACCACCGACTCGCTGGAATAGACGGCTTCTGTTTGCTACGTGAGACAGCGAGGGCGTTCTTCACATCCACTATACCGACTTCACCCCAGCGTTTTACAGACTTCCGTACCAGCGTTGGCGTGAGAACCACTATGGTCGCGGCAAGGATTGCATTTATTAACGCCTCAATTACTTATTGCTCTTGTCGCCTGCATTGAAGCTATGGTCGAATCGTCACCAGGGGGAATCCCAAGCAAGAAAATATGTTCTCACTATCATCCAGAAATACCGATGTCATTCTTGTGTCCCATCAGGAGCAATGGAGAGAAGCACATACTTTGTTTGCTCGACGCATTAGCAGGAAGATAACAACGTGGCGTATCCCAAACAGAATGCTTCGCTCTTACGTCTTGAGAAACGTCGAAGAAGGCAAGAAATCCGTGCTCATCGGTGCAGATCCAGGCATGCCTCGTGAAGACATTCCGAAGCTCATCAATGGTTCTCGACTCAGCGATCTCTGTGTGTCCTGGCTGTTCGTGCGGCCACAATCTGAGATCCTCTCCCACGCTACAACTCCTTGGAAACCCGTCCTAGCCTGCCAAAAAGTGTTTCTACTTGCCCTGAACGAAAGTGTAGGGAGCAAACCTTTACGTAACGTCACTCAATCTACTGTTTCGACTCATCGGTTCATGGGCCCGCTCCAAGATACGGAAACATATGGACCGGAATTGAAGCGTCTCAGCGGGCAGAAGCTGACTGTGGCTTGCACGAAGTACGCCTCTTACGGGCACAACGCCAGTTCCTGTGACCACGCGTTCGCGTCGGCGATTTTTCGGCTCTTAAAGGGCAAAATGCAACGCTTCCTTCGACTTCCGTAACGTCTACTCTATCGACGATCTGGCTTCGTGGGATGCGCTCTCAAGAATGGGACATGATATTCATTTTGGGCTGTTATGCAGGAGCATGAAGGTCTTCTTTCATGATTTTCCGCTCATCGATCTCGACCATGAAACGTTCTTCTCTCGCAAGAGCGCTCACCGATCCGTCACACTCTCGGAGGTCGGACGGGAATCCTGGAGTCTCATGAGAGCCACGCTTGCACTCATAGGCCTTGTTGCCTTGACTCAGGTACTCGAAACCGAAGGAGCACGTCCCACTCTTCGCGGGGTCCACCGGTACGGTGGCCCTTCTGCTAGCTTCTGTACTGGGTACATCGACGCCCGAGCCCGTAGCCAGCGCTCGGAGTGGCAGATTCTTGAGCAGGGCTCTGTTCGGACTCTGGTTCGTGTTTGTACTGCCGCTTTCGTGCTACTTCCGCAGTGAGCTGACTTCGATCGTGACACTCAAGCGTCCCGCACAGCGCATCGATACGCTGGAGGAGTTGGAATATGCCCTCGACATGGGAAGAGGTGGCACCCTGCGCAGTAGAGAACACGGAACCTCACATCCAGCTCATGACTAACCAGTCGGTCAAGGCGCAAGGATCGCTGATGTGGAAGCTTCGAGCTGCATTCAGGCTTCCACGGCTCTCGGCAACTAAGCAGAACCAGCTACTCCGACTGTCTCGCTTGCGCTTTGAGACGCGACCGAGTCTGCTACACCTCGCTCGAGTATCCGTGCCATTTGCGCGAGAAAATCCCAAACGTTCGAGAGTTGAGAGAACACTACAATATATACCTGACAGGTCTCAGAGTTCGTAAGTTTCTGCCTGCGTACCGGCCTCTGAGAAGATTCTTTCTCGCTATTCAGGAAGGTCAATTGATGGTGCCGAGGGACACTGAATGTAGTTATAATGAAACAGCTGGGAATTTTCGAATATGACCTAAACAGTTTGTTTGTGCAGCATGCCATGCTACAAGTGGTAAGCAGTGTTGTTCTGGTGGTAGAAATATTGATTGTGTGGTGCTCGCAAATTAACAGGCATCGGTTGCATGTTTGATAATAACACGCTTAAGGTTCTCCTTAAGAGGCGTCCGGGTGAGATGAATGGCTGAGCGTAATAACTGTCACGATCTGAAGATCTTTTCCTCGTAGTGTTAATACTACCGAAATTGAGAGATAAAGAGAAACAAGGAAAGATAAGGATGTTAACCAGACAACTTAGGGTGTGCGGTGTGCTACCCTGCACTGCGGGAATGTATAAAGGGACGAAGAGAGAGACAAAATAAATAAGATATATGGACAGAATCACGAGTGCGCTAGGGAGGGGGGTGCACGTCAAGTCCATGTGTGGTCGCACGAATCTGTTCACTCTGGGTGTTTCAGTAGCACTTCCCTTACCTTCTGCGCCTTTGAGACACGTATCCATGGTCATGTAACCTTGGTTGCAGAAAATGGTATTGAATTCAGTTGATTCAAAAGCATCCGGAGCGGCCATCTCTGGGTGTCATAGCGAGTGGCAGCTGCATGGACAACTGTACATGCGAGCCCTGCGGAACCGAAGATAGAATGGCACACGTAATACCCAAAATTCACTTATATAGGTGCCTCTTGTCATATCTGAGGGAGGCCAGGTCAGTCCTTGTTTTAACGGCTAATGCAATGTACTATTAATCACCTGGGATAACCTGCTCATCTCGCATATCTTAAACTTAGAGGATGCTTGAGCTTCGCCTTCAAGGGCAGAACGCGGTAGCGTATCGGATCCTGTTCACATCGCATTCTCAATCACCAGCCTTGCTTCGGCTCTCGATTAACACCTAAACAGTATCGCAAGGAAAGGTATATTTGTGCGCCTGTGACTTGGCCCTTTCAAGCTATCCTAGAATGCCGACTTCAAGTACGGTTCCGAAGTGCGCACTGTGACATAATTTTTCCTTTGGCTAGTTGGCGAGATATCAACTACGCGTCCGTAAGACAACCCGCGCACCTGCGGCACCTGCGCAGCTGCACACGCTGTGGATGCTGGTGTTGACAAGGACAAATAGTTATGCCTGTATGCTTGCTACTGATGCGCTTGATGGGCCTTTAAACCAACTACTCAATGCGCAGTTCACATGTTTTGACGCCTGGTGTGATTCTAAGCTTCTTCCACGCAATATGACACTCCTCACACTATATAACACTCATATAGTGTTTTTTGACATGAAAGTGTTTTATGCCGGGTCCAGCAAGACTTCAGTGACGTATTTCCGTCGCGGAAATGATGTCAGAAAAATACACACGATGAAATGGCAAAGAAAAAAATCCACGCGTCTTCACGAAGAATCATGACAAGTGCGCGAAGCTCTGGGTATCGTATGGGTGAATAACCGTACGTTACGTGAGCGTTGCCCCATACACTGTACATTCAGTGGCATAAAGAAAGTCGACGACAAAGCTAGGTCCTAAGGTCCATAATGTCTACGTTGAGGTCGCCGACTAGTATAGAGAGTTTGTGCTTATAGGTGTTTTATATTGTTCTGTCGCAATTATGATTGATATTAGTCTATTGTTAAACCTTTTTTTTTTGTCTCTGACATATCGTACGTTACCCGAGCGCTCCCGAGCGTTGTCCCATATAATGTACCTGTGACAACGGACACGGGACAAGCATCGCCCTTGAAGTGCTTCGCCCCCCCAAAAAAGTTCTGCCAACGGGAGTCGAACCCATGACCTCTCGGTCCGTGGCAACAGATGCCGGGCATGCTATCCAGTGCACCACGGTTATTGACTCTGGTGGATTTACAAACGCCCCATTTATATCTCACACATTGCTCTCGCACTGCTCGTGTTCGGCGAACTGGTGTCGCCCACTGGGCGCGCTAAGGTAATGTAATTCGCCATGACTGTGGCGTCTGCGATTAGCTTCTGCAGTGTGTCATTGCTACGCGTCCGTCCCATTCGGCATGTTTTCAGTAGAAGTTCAATTTTGTCTACGCCATAACACACCACAAGGTGGTAACCTTTAGCCCTTTAATGCGTCGGCCTCGCACATAGCATCCATCCATACCAAAAATAGCTCTGCGACGCGCGCCTGCCTTGCCTGGCTGCAGAGCCAATGCCTGGCTGTAACACCGCGTTTCTCCCTTACGTTCACGCGTTCGCCCCGATAAAAAACGCCGCAGGCCTGCAGGGGAGATGCGACCAGATACGACGTGCGTTGCGTTTCCCTCTAGTGTGGCCGTGGTGTTCAATTACACTTTTAACATGCCGCGAGGTGACGACCTTGGCGCCAGTTCTGTAGGGTGCCTTGTTGCGCGCTCTAAGCGCACGCGTCGAGCCGCACTAAAGTTCTGCGTCCAATCAGCGACGCTCTTCTGGCGGTCACACCGCCTTTTCTGACTACGCTCTCACCGTTAACTGCTAGAGAAGGGGTGTCAAACTCACCTCAGCAAGCGGGCCGCAGTTACGCAGTTTAGACCCGCAAGGGCCGGGGCAGTGAAGGAGGTAGGAGGGGGGGGGTACAATTTTTTCAACAAACGCTGACATTTGAAAGAAAACTTCCCCATACCTGATATGCAGGTCATTTTTGAAGGAGATTTGGTGCCTGGATTCCAACAACATGTTGATAGCATTCTTCAAAATGACTCAAATCTGGACGCCCATTGTGAAACATAATTTTTGTTTCACGGTTATGTTTCAAAACAAGGTGAACGCACGGGATGCCTAACGGAGGCAATGCATTAAACCAGTCAGGCCTATGTAGCTGACGAACATACTTAAAAAGAAAATAAAAAAAAATGTGAGCCGAAGTTAGTCATTGGCGGGCCACAGGCCGCAACCGAGAGCGTCGCGGGCCGCATGCGTTTGTTTAACCGTTGATCGTGGAGGTAAGTCGTCCGAATGGAGATGTACCACCTAGCGTCAACGCGGGTGCATCCACATTAAATGCTGCTATAGCTGCCAAAAGACATTAAACTACTTGTGTAAAAACACGTTTTATTTTCGTGTAATACCGACTACTATGGCAGAGGGATCAACCATGTTTTTTAGAAGCAATTTAGAGTACGCGCGTAGCTCTGCGGTAAAACGCCTGCTTACCATGCAGAAACCCTTTGTAGAATTTCCACTCGAACTGAATATTGTTTTATTAATTGTTTATATCCATCTATCTCGAATTTTTACTCACGGACAACGCTGATTTTTCGCTCGCAACCAATGACGTCGACGCCGACTCTGGAATTTCTGCGAAACGAGCTTTCATCGCTGTCGTTTAACATCTAAAAAGGCAGGACATTCGTGATGAATGGGGCTCATTGCGGCATGATTCGAGAAGACTCGACAAAGATCATGGGTACCGTGGACCTCGGCATTATTTGCTTGTCCTGGCTGTACGCTTAACCTCAGTTAAAAAATCTTCTCGCCAGCTGCGTCTCTTTGTATCAACTCGTGCCTGCATACCCAGCGGTAGTCCTATTTGACGCGAACACCACCGTGGGTCGTAAAACATCCTGGCTCGTCACTACATCAACTGTAACGACTTATCTCTGGAGACGTTTTATCTGCTATCTGGAAACCCATCAACCCAAATCGAAACGTCTCAGCGCGGAGAAACTGACAGTAGTCTACTCGAAGGGTGGTTTTAGGGTCACAGCCAAGAATCCTGCTACAACTGGTCGCGTGGAATATTTTTCGTCCATTGAAGGAGACGAGCGTTTTCCTCGGCTTCCATAAGGTGCCCTCCGTCAGAAAAAGCATGCGTTGCAATATTACTCATCAGTGGGGCATTACATGAATCATACCTCTTATGCATAAGCCTGAACTGTTCCTTGATTTCCCTCGGATGGTTCTCCATCACGAGACTTTCATATCTCGCAAAAGCGCTGACCGAAGTGCCACGCTCAGGGAAAGCTGTTGGGAGCCTTGGGGACTCGTGGTAAGCAAAGCGACACTTATTAGCATCGCAAAGAGCCCGTTTCGCAGAAATTCTGGCGTCGGCGTCGTTGGATGTGAGCGAAAAAACCAGCGTTGTCCGTCTACGAAAATGCGAGATACATGTAACTAAACAAATAATTAAAACCTTCGGCTGGAGTTGGAATCGAACCTGGGCCTTCTGCGTGGCGAATATGTGTCCGACCACAAAGCCCCGCCAGTGCTTGCAACGGCTTCCAAAAAAAAAAAAAAAAAAAAAAAAAAAAAAAAAAAAAAAAAAAAAAAGAAAAAAAAAAACGCTGTACGAATGCCATGTAATGTGAGGGGTCTCCTAACGCATGTAACGGTGCGTGGAAGAAGCGTAGAATAGCGTCGGGCGAGAAGACATGTTAAATGCACAACAAGTGAAGGGTTCAAAGGCCCATCCATTAGAAAGCGCTCAGGCGTATTCGATCATCATCTGCAGCAAAAGCATCAACAAAGTGAGCGGCTGCGGACGTTGTGTTGCCTTACGGATGCATAGTGGGAACTTCGCTTATGCGCAAAAGGAACAATTATGGCGTAGTGGACACTTCGTGACTGTACTTGTAGTAGGCATTCTAGCATATAAGAAACACAACCACCCGTTTGTAGCACGAAGCCACAAGGAAATCAGTAGGATTTCTCAGAAATAGAAGCTGCTTAGTTGCCGAAAAATTCGTCCTCATCCGGGGTTCGAACCCGGGACGAACGACTTTCCAGGGCGGTGGCTCTACCGATTGGGTTAACCAGAAAGCTGGCAATTGGCAGCGCGAGGGCGAATTCATCTACAACTCGAAGCGCATGGACACAAGTAACGCTAATGAGTAACGCATTTGCGCATTCTAGCATGGTTTTAAACGGCCAACGTTACTCGCACAGATGTTGGTTTCCCTGCGGCATGGTTGAGGCGTCCACCGGGATGCGAAGCGAGGCTGCTGATTGACATGACGGTTCAATAGGAGCCCGATTATGCTGTCACGTTCTACTCTTGATGCGAACATCAAGCGTTCACCAACTTTTTAAGCCAGCGCTTTTCTCGTTATTTATACATCCAGGGGAAGTTTAAGGTCCATCTGAACACCTGCCGATAACGGCCGCTTACGTGAGCCGCCCATACCAATTTGTAGCGTAAAGGTTAGGAAGATGCAACCTGGCGACTCCGCAATGACTCTGTGTGCCATAGTTTCCTATACAATACTTACTAGACAGGACTGTGGCACTGCGATCGTTAAGCCACCATAGGAATTATGGGTAGAACGTGGATTGGCCTAGTCTTCGTGCTTTGAACGCACTTGTGCCTTTTTTTTTAGGGGCGAAGCTCCTTATGCCGTGGGTCGTGCGTCCCACGTTTGTAGTAGCCACCTGCGTGATGACGATGACGCTGCCATCACGGCACACCACATGGAATGTGGTGTGCCGTGATGACGATGACGACCGCGATGCCATACAACACATGGCATCGCGATATGGTCTCACATGTGCACATCGTTTGACTACATGCAACCAACCACCATCACGTCTTTGCCATGGGTCGTGCGTCCCTTGTAGTTTGTAGTACGTAGTAGCCACCTGCGTAACCAGCAGTATCTCCCTGTGTGATGACGATGACGCTGCCATCACGGCACACCACATGGAATGTACCCACTATGCGTCATAACGATGACGCTGATGACGATGACGATCGCGATGCTATACAACACATGGCATCGCGATATGGTCTCACATGCATATCGTTTGAACACATGCAGCCAGCCACCATCACGTCTTTGATGATGTACCTCCGGAGCTTCGCCCACTCATCATAATTCACTCCGCGGATATGCTGTGGTTTTTGTTGTTGTGTTTTGGCTTTTGTTTCGAATAAAAGAATCGCTCGTTGCGAACATCGTGAGCTGATTTGAATTGGTCATCCGAAAGGATCAAGACGGTGAAATAGAACCCCTGAACTTCTGCTGAACTTCGTCTTATGACAAACAGCTGCGCGCCATAAGGAGCCATAACAAGGAGACGAAAGATCGAAGCTTAGGCCAACGTTGCTTAGGCGAATCCATGTACTATCTGTCGTTCCCATGCAGGCTGAAGGACTATGCGTGACAGCTCCCATAGACACTGGCGGCAGATTTCCTATGAGTGTACTATTATGAATCTCTACGCTGTGTGGCACTTTCTTTACGGCTGTGTAACTAGCGGTGAACGTTTCGCAGTGTACTACATGTTTTTGAATAAGCGTGTGAATTGTGTGCCCTATCACAGTGTTACAGTTTGCATTATTGTCCACAAAATCACTGTTTGATGCTTAAAGAATATTCCCGCCCGCCACAACTGTCCCTCTCGCGTAGCCAACAAAAATTTTCCGAGGATGCCACAAGTCTAACTCAGGCTACTGTGAGTGCTTGTAATCGTGTGTGCCCTTTAGTGCTGTTGTGAGATTTTCTGCTCTGCAAGTGCTGCAAGAATTTCCCTTGCATATTCGACAATAAAAGATTGCGTGAGTTACCCGTCATTTCTTGTGACTGACTTCAGTTATTTCAGTCCAGCTGCTTGCGATTCTGCAGCCCTGCTTATTTTAAATGGCAGTTTTGTGACTGTAGCTGCTGGAAACAGTGTGCAAGGTCTAGGTTTACAATATATATTCATTGGAATCATTTTGTAGGGAGGAGAAATTATCATATGTAGGTGAAGTTGCAAAAAAAAAGAAAAACAGTTCCCATACTTTCCTAAAATGACAGGCCTGAGCAGTTACGCTGAATACAACCTCGCGTAATTTTAGAAAGATTTTATGCCTCCAAGTTCGTGCAGCGAATAGGGAGCGAACACACAATAAACGAAGAAAGAATCGCACAACACGAGCGCTCGTGTACATGTATAGCCCACCTTACTGGCTGCTTCGCATTACATCAATTGCCCTGATGTGCGAGAACTGCCGCATTATTTGTTGTTTAGCTTACTTCTCTAGACTACGATATATGTTGGCTAAACAATGTTGCCCAAACTGGCATGGCAAGATAGCCGCATATTGCCTCATCTCGTGAACGGCAGCCCGTGCTGCGTTTTCACACCCGCACGATCAGCAGAACAACAAAAATTACAAAACAGTAACTACACTAACAATCATAGTTATGTAATCCATGTGAGACGATGCACTGAGGCACTCTAGTAACATATGCTTCGTCGTGCGAAACTCCTCAGGTGGGTATCCGCCCCATGAATTGGGAAAGGCTGACTAAGGTGCACAGCTGGTGCGATTGTCAAACGAAAATGAATTCGTGAAATAGAGAGAGAAAAAAGAAAGAGATAGGAACAAAGGAACAGAAAATAGAGGTACATAAAGGGAATAAAGTTATGAAAACATAAAAAGACAGAAAGACATAGATAGAGAGAGAGAGAAAGAAAGAAATTGAGACAGAAACAAAGGGACGGAAACAAAGAGGGAAGCGATAAATAGAGAGAGAGAGAAAGTAAGGGAAGGAAGAGAAAAAAATAGACAGAGGGAGCAAGAAAAAAATTGAACGAGATGGACACAAAAAAGAAGCTGTACAATAAACAGGGAGAGTGAGAAAGAAAGCGAACAAGAAATAAACAGAACAAACTAAAAGAAACAAGAAATGGGGGCACAGCTGCGCCCTCCCTTCAGGCTTGCCACCACTAGTGCGAAGCAGCCGTAAATTTTCGCAACGTTAATTTTGAAGAACAGAGCGTTGGGCGAGTTGATATTCCATTGTGGATGGCATTTGCGCAATACAACGGGGACACTAAGGAAGAAACCACGAGACAAGCGCACATCAACAGCTGAAAGTTTACTTTCGGAGAC
Organism: Rhipicephalus appendiculatus; assembly: GCA_030522465.1. Lineage (NCBI taxonomy): Eukaryota > Metazoa > Arthropoda > Arachnida > Ixodida > Ixodidae > Rhipicephalus > Rhipicephalus appendiculatus. The sequence goes on along the minus strand of JALIZH010012784.1, from coordinate 883,022 downwards.
ACACACACACACACAAAACACACACACACACACACACACACACACACACACACACACACACACACACACGCACACGCACACGCACACGCACACACACACACACACACACACACACACACACACACACACACACACACATATGCAAGGACACTTGGTTAATATTACAGGTAGGCGGTCAGATGGTCAAACTCAAGTCTATGCAGGTTCACCGTTGGCCTTGCCACACATATGCCACGGGACTTATAAACGTGGAAAGCCTCAACCATCTCTCGTGCGGTCTTATCGTTGAGCCTCGACAACCCTTTTGTTTCATTTACTAAAGCAGGACATTCACAATCTTTACAATGTAGGCAGAGATTAGAAGAAGGCTGCCCTTTCAAGGAGGTTGCATGGTCCATTAATCGGTTGTTCAAACCGCGTCCGGTTTTCCCGATGTAACACTTCTCACACGACGGGGAAATACGATAGACTACCCCAATTTCCACACTCAACTTACCTATCCCGGTGCTTCACGCCACACTCGCTCCATCTTTTCTTGCCACCCTGAACGTTCCTTTCAATTGCTGCGCAGATACGACGTAACTTGTTCCTAGCCGTTGTCTGCTTTCCTTTTCGCTGTACGACGTTTTTTTTTCTCTCTATACTGTTTAAATGTTCATAGATTAAGAGCTTAACCGATGTCTTGCTTATCGGCAACGCTGAGTCTACTCGATGAAGCGGAAAACACAAATAAAAACTCGAACATTTCCTGCCATATTGTAATAATTTTTTATATTGTCACCGTCTTAAAGGGACCTGTTCCGCATATTGGGTTCGTACCTTTAAGAAAAACAATCTCCCCTCAAGTGCGCTTGCAAAAATTTTTTTTACGTTTCTTTTGCTATCTAGAGCCCCCCTTACTCACCGCAAATCCCCCCGTAGTGGGTTGAGGCCACACCAGAAGGATCCAACCAGGCCACCAGCCATCTGGAACGCGGAAACAGCACCCTTCGACAAAAGCCAGGTCGCAAGAAGTCCAACCCGTCAAGATGGAGGTATTGATTGCTGCGGAAGCTGTGATGGACGTCATGGTGCAAATCTTCATGCTACCTCCCATGCCTCCCATGAATATGCAACAGTTCAACCTTCAAGGTCTTCACGCTAAGCAGCCTCGGACGAAGGTAGCCGTTGCTTACCGTCAAGCGCTCGGGGACAGCTCGCGCACGGCCTCTGAAATGCACAAGAAAAGGAAGAGCGCGGTCCGCGTCCACAAGAGCCAGGCAAGTGGAATTCCTCCGAGGTGGGATCGCATAGCGATACCACCGTTTGAAAGGGGCGTTTACAAGGAGCACGTTACAACAGCGCAGCGGTCTGACCTAGAAGTGAACGCGTATCGACTCGAAAACGAGATTGTAGTTAGTGGGCGAGACGTGCCGAAGCCAATGCTAAGCCTGGAAGAGGCGAGCCTACCGGAATGCTTAAGAGAATGGTTGGAAACCAAGAACTGTCTTATCACGATCATTCAGGCTCAGTGCTGGCCTATAGCATTCCACGGCAGAGATCTTCTGGCCGAAGTCCAAGCTGGTACGGAAGCGAGGGCTGTCGCCTACCTTGTCCCCGCCTTGAAACACATTTTCAGCCAGCCTCCATTGAAGTACGGTGACGGACCAGTCGCACTCATTCTCGTCGCGAACCGTGAGATGGCCCGCGAAGTCCATAAGCTATCCTGTGAGCTCCAGGAGTATACGAAGGTTGGAGTCGTGTGTCTTTCCAACGGCGATCCCAAACCGCCGCAGCTCGAGCAACTCGAGAAACGTCCCGCGATCTGTATCGCGACTGTCGGTCGTTTGCTCACCTTCCTGAAAGAAGGCAGACTTGACCTGTACCGCTGCACGTACGTGGTGTTGGATGGAGTCGACTGTATGATGGTAACGGGACTCGAAGATCATGTTCTGGCCCTCGAACAGTGGCTCCGTCCCGACCGTCAGACGCAGATATGGGTCAGCTCAAGAACACAGGAAGTGCATCCGCTCTGCGAGGACCTGCTAGAAGACTACGTCCAGGTCAGCTTCGGAGTCAAGACGGCGCCTTCTGTCGGGAACGTCGAGCAGATCGCCATTGTATGCGACGAGGCAGAGAAGAACGATCGACTCGTCACTCTTCTCGAAGACATCCTAAACGAGGGACGTCACAAGGTCATCGTTTTCGTCGAACTGAAACAGACGGTTGACGACGTCGCGACTTTGTTGACGCTTCGAGAGTGGCCCGTCGTCGGTGTTCACGGAAACAAGAGGGACGACGAACTGGACTGGGCCCTCGCCGCTTTCCGCGGCGACGGGGCTTCCGTCCTCGTGTCTACCGACATGTGCGCGCGAAAACTGGACGGGGCCGGCAACGTACGCTACGTGGTCAACTACGACTACCCGAGAAGTACGGAGGTTTACAAGAGGCGTCTGGAGCATGCCTCGTGCTCCGACGGCTTCGCCGTGGCGTACACGTTCTTCACTCCGGACGATAAGCGACACGCCTGGGACTTCGTGTCGATACTTCAGGAGGCTGAGCAGGCCGTACCACGCGAGCTAAGAGAGATGGCTCAACAAACCGCGTCAAATCGCAAAGTTGGTGTTGGCCGCCATCGCAAGCCCCATGCTGTGTCATAATACAGGCCACTGCTCCCAGACGTGCGTCCTAATATCTGTTGGATACCTGCGGTGGCCACATCTGTACGACGTCAGAAAAAAATTACTGCGCGCAACAGTGACGTATTTCAGCCCACAGGGAGTGAATATAAACTGTTGTTTCTATTAAAATTATTCCAATTACACAGAACTACCATTTTCCACTAGTGTGGTTTTAGTTATGTTTTTAGGATCTTATCCGTAGCCCATCGGACCTCGATGGACCACTGGTATTTCCGCAGCACGCGTGCTGTAACTTGGTCCAAGGGCGGATGCGCGTTTACACGAAGAGTCCAATGTATGCAGTACGCTGCGGTGGTGTAGCGGTTACGGTGCTCAGCTGCTTACGCCGATAATTATGCAACGAGATAAGCACTTGAAAGAATTACGACATCCACAACACTTGTGCAGCACTAGAACAGTTGGACACATTGCTCGCAAATGATCGATTCTGTACGCACACAGCGGCTCCGTGCGTACAGGGTCATGGTTATTGCGTCGAAAGAAAGGTGGCGGCACGCTTTGCAGCCTTAAGTGAGTACTGCACAAGACTGCGGAAGAGCACGTTGACTAATAAAGAAATGTGACGTAGAGGACATAGCGCTAAGGTGTCTCCTCACCCTGGACACACTATAGAAACAAGTCTGTTTTGCTTTATCCAAAGTCTAAAGAGATTAAGCTAATCTTGCATGGTGTCGCGCTGCCAGGAATAAGTGTTGGGGTTTTGCGACCGCGAACCACTTTATGATTATGAGGGACACCATAGTGGAAGGCGTCCACAGTTTTGACCATCTGTTGTTCTTTACCGTGCACTTAAATCTAAGTACATGGGCATCAAGCACTTCGCCTCTATCGAAATCCGGCCGCCACGGCCAGGATTCGTTCCCGCGACCTCCGAGTTAGCAGTCGAGCACTACAACAACTAGACCCCCGTGTCCAGCGAGTGCACATCTGTTGAGCAAAATCTTACATAAAAGTAGCAGGCACAGTCTGTACATGCTGCGTCTGCCTATAAATAATGAGGCCGGCTATAGGTGCGCGCACGAGGGGGGGCAGGATGGGGGCGCCCCCCCCCCCCCCCTAGTCGCCTCGTCGCCTGAAAGTCTGCTCCATACATTGAATTAAAAGGGAGGGGCGGTGGGGGGGGGGGGGGGCGCTGCGACGAACCTTTGCCCCCCCTGAAAGGGAACCCTGCGCACGCCTATGAGGCCGGCCCTATAGTATTTTACAGCCCTTTCCTTTCTTGCTTGCGGGTTATATAAGCTGGTTGTTTCAAGCACAAATAGTGCAAGAAAGGCTGCGACAGGGCAACTCGTCATCCGGCAAAAAAAAAAAAAAGAAGAAGAAGAAAGAAATCTAATAATAACAAAAAACTGAAGTAGCTGCCTTAATCGAAAAATTTTGCATAGTCATATATCCCAATGAAGGAAAGAAAGTAAACAGCAGATGGCCTGACTGGCATTGCTTTTTTTATTTGAATTGAGCTCGAAGTGCCGCAGTCTTCGTGGGTCACCTTCTCCAGTCTCGTGAGATTCGAAAATCGCAAGTAACATCGCATTACGTTTTGCACTGCGCGACGACTCGGTACCCTTTGTCTAAGAACATTAACTTAAATGCTTCAACAAACGCTCCCTTCACACGATTAACGTCTACATCTATGAATATTTTTTTTTGAGCCTTGCCTTCCAAACTAGAAATAACAAGTCTGTCTACGAAACTTAAGAAAATTACGCTCATAACTTGCAGACCTGCTGTTGCTGAACGACGTTTAAATGGGCCGCCGACACAGTCGCATGCGCTTTTGCCGTGTGAAGTGGCACAGAAGTTGCACTCTGCTGTTTGATTGTAGTCCTCCTCGAGGTAGTAAATGATCAAGGAGTTCTTTTTGTTTGATTTGTGTAGCCATTTAGGAACCCGGATTTTCGTCCATCCACTGTCTCATGTCGCACGGTGACGTAGCAGTCAAGAAGGGCCTAAAACAAGGCTAGAAATGCTGAATACCGATGACAATAATCTAACAAGGTCTAAAAAAACCGCCAGGCCTGCGCGGATCGCCCAGCGCAGCTACAGCGAAAGCTGGGAGAGCGGCCTTTTTAGAGCCTTTTTAAAACACCCTTGGGGCAACTACTACAAGCACACTTGCATGGTACCCACTACGCCATAAATCATCATAATTTTTGTGTAGTGGGGAAGCGTCTACTATGCCCTTATTCGTCGTTCTTCAGAAAAGCGCGGTACCCGCTACACTCTTGTAACGCATTATGTGCACTTTGTTGATGCTGTGGCTGACGACGATGAAGAATTTTACCCGAGGCTTTTGTAATGGGTTGGAGCATTGAACGCCCCCACTCGTTACGCAATTCGCATTGTGTGACGCGTGGTTCTCACTTTACTGTTCTAAAACGCTTTACAACGCACGTTAACGCGATTCCTTACCCGACAGGAAGCCTGCATAGGGTCAGTTTGCACCGAAGTTTCAAGCAGCGGCGTAGCTCAGTGGTAGTGTGCTGGGCTGCCACGCAGAAGACCCGGGTTCGATCCCCGTTCTGTCATAGGTGTTTTTTTATTTATTAAGTTTTTTTCTTATTTCGTGCGATATTGATTACGGACGCCGGTGGCGGAGGCGGCGGACAACTACGGCGCAGGAATGACCCTTGTTGTGATCTCATAACAGCTTTCGCTGTAAAACAATATAAACTACAGAAATAACCAATAATCGATTGCAATAATTTACCTCAAATCACGGAAAACGCTTCCGTTTGCCAGCGCCTACCAGCAAAAGTTGTTGTGGACATTAAAAATTATTTTTTCGCTTTAAACAAAATTTACAACACAAATTTCCACATCACAAGAGAAGACGTTGTAGCACATAATGAACCTTCTCTTATATTTTTATCGCGATGGACCTTGATGCCTAATTTACGAGTGAATGTCCAGAAAAAGGCATTTTTCGTCAAATTTGCAAGCATTTTTCTCAATAAACGTTTGTTTACATAGGTGGAAAATATTTTTAGCAGATACTATGTCGACTGGTAAAAGGCCTAACTATTTTCGCGGCTTAAACAATGCCGCCATTTTACAAAAAATGTCTGAATTTGCGTGTTTTCTTGCTTCTTTGCTAAGCTTATTTAAGCCGGAAAATAAATATGTGGTTTTACCTGTGACGTACCGTGAAAGAACAATGACGGTAGAACGCTTTAAAGCAAAATTAGTCGTTCTATTCAGTTTCAAGGTAAAATACGAATAATTTATTCCCACCTAACTTTTCCTGTTCGCCTGAACATTCAAAAGGTGGTCACGTGACCACAGAATTTTTTTGAAAGGAAATAGTTTACTAAAATCATTCTCACACAGTTGCCTTCCAGCTAAATGTTTTTTCAATAGAATCACCGGTGGTCGAATTTTGGGCAGGGACGTTTCACTTGGAATGACCCTTTACTCGCGTGCAAGCAGGCGCTATGGGGACGTCGAGCAGACTATGCGGATAGAGACATTGCGCAGCACTGCCAAAGGCCACGGCATGGAGACGGCCGCGGTGGCCACAGGGGACGGCCACGGTGTGGTGGTGGCGCCATCTAGTTTTGATAAAACAAACCAGCTGCGGAAAATCGTCTATAGAGTGCTCGGTTTTCGTGTCAACGTAACGTGACAAACCTGTCGTCGCCCATAGAGTTTCCGAAAATTAACTAGATGGGACTCTGGCGCTGCGATCGGTCAACCACCATGGGAATGATGGGTAGTACACAAATTGGCCTAGACGTCGTGCTTGCGGCTTCGAACGCACTTGTGGCTTTGTTTATTGCTGTGTTTTGGTTTTGTTTCGAATAAAAGAACGGACCGTTGTGAACTTCGTGAGCCGATTTCAATTCGTGAGCCTGATAAGGTCAAGGTGGTGAAGCGTGACTGCTAAACTTTTGCTGAACTTCGTCTTGCGGCAAAGCGGATTCAGGCCACACTGGAGCCAAACGGAGCCGAAAGAACGAAGATTAGACAAATTTGTGTACGACCCATCATTGCCATGCTGGCTGAAGCGCCGTGCGTTGCAGCTCCCGTAGACACTAGCGCCAGAGTTCCCTCTAGTGTACTTATAGGAAACTCAATGGCGTCGCGAACTTCGGCCGCCACTGGCTCGCGCGAATGCTGCGTAGGACTCTATCGAGCCCTTGACGAAGGAGTGTTGCCGCGCGCGCCGCTGTGCCATCACGTCATTGCTGAGAGAGTGTGAGGGGGAGAGACTACAGCTGGCACCGTTCCAAGGCACGGACGGACGGACGGACGGACGGACGGACGGACGCGAGTATGAGCCACTAAAGGCTCTCGCCTTAAAAATTGCGCTTCTTGTACTATGATTTTTTACGTCCAAGTTGTTTATGAAATCCTGCACTTGTTGATGAGTTCACGCCAGAAGTGTATTAAAAAGTTCTTGTTAACCATTCAAAAGGAATATATTAAGTTATTCCACAAAAAGAATTACGTCTGGTATGAATTATAATACAGACCTTCAAAGGGGGCATACTTGATCCTAATGCTGTGAAGGAACATCATTGAACTTAGATATTAAACTTGTGCTCTTCTGATGGCTTGCAGGTTAGAGGTGCGCGAACGATCTGAGTGTCTGTCGTATAAATACATTTTCTTGTTGTTTACGTTAAGTCCAGTACTTGGTTCACATAACAGCATCCGTGACTATCTTTCTTCGCGACATCTTTTACAATATTAAAAGGGAGCATACTTGATCCTAAGGCTGTGAAGGAACATCATTGAACTTAGATATTAAACTTGTGCTCTTCTGATGGCTTGCAGGTTAGCGGTGCACGAACGATCTGAGTGCCTATTGTATAAATACATTTTCTTGTTGAATACGTTAAGTCCAGTACTTGGTTCACATAACAGCATCCGTGACTGTCTTTCTTCGCGACATCTTTTACAATATTACCGCGCAACAAGAACCCCGTGTCGTAAGCTGAAACTTGTTCTGAACTCATCCTGTGTTACCTACCGCTACCATCGACACTACCACGCACATGTGATGATAAGTTTTTCGCCGGAAATATGGCCGGCAACTGATCGCTCGTCAGGAAATGTGCGATAATCATCATTACCCGACGACTCTCCTTTCTATATTCTTAGCGTTTATTTACCTGCAGGAGTACAGGATACGGAATGTCTAGATGCCATGCATGGTTTATGTAGAAAGGACAGTTTATGTACTTAGCCGAGACTTTAATTCTCCTCAGGTTTCAGAGCAGGTTCAAGTAGAACTCGCTCGTAGAAATAGACCCTTGATAATGCTCTATCTTATTTAAATTCACGCACACAGTCACAGTGCAACAGTAACAGAGAGACGCCATAACCTGACGGAGTGGTCTTCACAAAGGCCGCTGTATACTCACTTAAGACGCCTACCTTAAGTGCAGTTCCGAGGTACTCCCTGCGAAATAAATCATCATGCTTTTGCGAAGTAGCAAAGGAATCGCTACGCGCTTCTAAGGTAATATGTCCGCCTACGTGTACATACCTGATCACTAGAGGCCGGATATATAGGCACCAAAAAATCGGGTTTTAGGCGCCAAAAATAGGCAGGGAAAACGCAGTTTTAGGCTCCCAAAATCGTAAATATAGGCAGAATAAATTTTTACGAAAATTCAAATTTTCGAAAACAGACGTGCGTCAGCTGTGTCTACAACAGGAAAGCAAAAAAAAAAATTACACCATCTCCCGCTAAAGGGAACCATGTGTAGATGTGAAGCAGCGGGCGCTAACGCTTACACTGGCGGCGGCGTTGACGCTGGCGCTCATCGCAGCGTTGCGCAGGAGAGAAAACTGGGGAGGCGCAAAGCAGGCAGTGATGGAGCCGTGTTTCCTACTGGAACATGCCAATCGCTGCTAATGGGCAATGAGAGACAGAAGACTCCTACTGGACACAGAGACCCGTACTACGCTTTTAGTTAACGCGTACGCTGCGAATTTTTATTGTTCAACAACGCACAGGAGAAATCTCCCACCGGCACCACCTTGGAGGTCAAGATCCATTGCCATATATACGGGGTGGCCAGTGAACGGTTGTGCAGCGCGAGCAGTCGGTTTTTCAACCAAGAAACTCGCTAGCAGACGCTGCCTGCGTCGGCGTCGCGAGGAGAGAGAGGGGGGGAGCGTAGGAGAGGAGAGAGAGGGGGGTGACACGCATGCGCAGTGGGAGTGTGAACGCCGTCGGCAGGGATGCTTAGAGGAGAGAGGGGGGGAGCGTAGGAGAGGAGAGAGAGGGGGGGACGCGCATGCGCAGTGGGAGTGTAGACGCCGCGGGCAGGGATGCCTAGAGGGGGGAGTGTAAGAGGGGAGAGAGGAGGGGAGGCGCATGCGCAGTGAGGGTGTGGTTGCCACGGGGAGAAATGCCTAGAGGAGAGAGAGGGGGAGAGGAGGTTTTTTATTTTTTTAAAGGGTTTGCGCATGCGCAGTGAGGGTGGGCACGCGGCACACCACCACCACCACCACCACCGGATTAAGCTTCGCCATAAGATGCTTCACATCTAAAAAAAATTGTTATAGTTTATGATGGCACAAAGGCGCCAATGGTTTAGCATAGCCTTTCAATTGTCCTTGTCCCGAACGGTTTGCAGAACACGGTCTCTCCTTTTAGATGCGAAGCGTCTTATTGCGAAGTTCAATCCGGCGGTTACTGTGCATGCGCAAACCCTTTCAAAAAATAAAAATAAAAAACCTCCTCTCCCCCCTCTAGGCATACCTCCCCGCGGCGAACACACTCTCACTGCGCATGCGCGTCCCCTCCCTCTCTCCCCTCCTACGCTCCCCCCTCTGTCCTCTAGGCATCCCTGCCCGCGGCGTCCACACCCCCCACTGCGCATGCGCGTCCCCCCTCTCTCCCCTCTCCTACGCTCCCCCCCCCCCCTTTCTCGCCTCGCGACGCCGACGCAGGCAGCGTCTGCTAGCGAGTTTCTTGGTTGAAAAATCCGACTGCTCGCGCTGCACAACCGTTCACTGGCCACCCCGTATATATGGCACTGGATCTTGACCTCCAAGGTGGTGCCGGTGGGAGATTTCTCCTGTGCGTTGTTGAACAATAAAAATTCGCAGCGTGCGCGTTAACTAAAAGCGGACTGCGGGTCTCTGTGTCCAGTCGGAGTCTTCTGTCTCTCATTGGCCATTAGCAGCAAGTGGCATGTTCCAGCAGGAAACACCGGTCTATCACTGCGTGATTGCGCCTCCCCACGTTTCTCTCCTGCGCAACGCCGCGATGAGCGCCAGCGTCAACGCCGCCGCCAGTGTAAGCGCTAGCGCCCGCTGCTTCGCATCTACGCATGGTTCCCTTTAGCGGGAGATGGTGTAATTTTTTTATTGTCCAGCATGGTAAGCTAAGTGTCCATCGTGTAATAAACACGCTCCTGAGTCTCTCTTTTTTGGCCTGGCTGAGAAGGGGAGCACAGGAGCCAATGGCCAGACCACTAAAAGGCCAGAAGGGTCTTTTAGCCTCGTATTGACCGGTTCTAATCGCACAGGGTCCATTTCTGCTATATCTGTGAACACCTTAAAGGGCCCTTCACCGGGTTTGAGCATTTCAAACAGGCAAGAGAAATGCATGCACTGGGCGCTTACGATCTCGTCTGCCAAGATTGGCAACGCTACGCGTTCCGGAAAGAGGTGAAATGTCAGACTGAGCTCCGCCGCCTTTAATCTCACGGGCGCACGCCCCAACATGGTGGAGGTGACGTACAACAAGGAATGGTCCTGCGTACGTCATAGTAGTACGTGACACTGCGAGAATTTTCGAAGCGACATGTGTAATTTGTGCAATTTGTTGCTTGAATAGAAGAATGAAAGTTGATGGAAATATTAAAACGTACAAACGGAATCTGTGTGCTTATTTATTTATTTATTTATTTTTTACTTCGAATCAAGTGAGGTGCGAGACTCAGCTTCCTCCATTTCGTTTGTGTTCGTGTTCTCACCGTTCTTGCGTCGTGCCGGCGCCAGCCCTGACAACGCTTGGCGTGTTTTCGGTGCATCGCTTTCGGTGCATCGTTTTCGGTGCCGTGGTAAGGATACATGATCCATGCCAGCCTCTCCAAACGTGCGCGCATTGAGGGATCCATCCCACAGAAACAGGCAGTACACTACAGAGAACGCCGAAACGACACAACACCGCTCGCGGGCACGACCTGGCTAGGGCATGTCACGCGAATGTAACCTTGCGTGCGCATGACGTGTTGATGCGTCTGCGTCGTGTGATCTTCCGGCTCCGAGTTGCACCGATACCGAAGAGGGCAGGGAAGTAATTTGGCTTGCGAAGTCTACACGGGGCGAGTGGCAAAGGTTTCAAGCTCACCTCCTCGCATCGTGCTTTCGCGGCTCATAACGAACCAATTTAAAAAAAATGTTGTTCTACAAAGCTCTTGATTGGGCGCGCAACGACTTCAAGTGCCTAACTAAGATTTCTGATGTGACCTGGTGAAGCGCCCTTTAAGAAGTAAATTACAAACGAAACAAAAACCACGTGGACATCTGATTGTTGTTTTTTACCAACTCCACGGTTTCGCATTCGTCCTCCATCTTCCTGTAGCTCCACAGAGTCACCTCCTGTTCCTTGCTACAACCTAGTTCCCTAGTTTGTTGAACTAGGGAACTAGGTTGCGGCCCATAGAGTTCCGAAAGGTCAATTTTGCCCGGTAAAATGAATAACGGTCTCCAACTGTACTCGAAAGCAAAATTTGAGGTTAAATAGTGTTCATATAGGCACCGATTTTGAAAATAGGCATTTATCGGCCTTTATAGTAATTTAGGCACAAACGTCAAAAATAGGCATTTATAGGCACTATAAAAACACTATAATAGCCCTCCCTAACCTCTAATTCATGCTCATATATCAAAGTGGCACGATAGGAACGCAAGGAACAAAATAGGCGTTTGCCTAAAATCCGCTCTCTACTGATCACTTTGTTGTTGAAGTAGCGGTTGACAATAAGGTTTAATAATTGTGGCATAGCCCATTGTAATGCATGGGAAGCTTTAACTCCCCCCTCCTCCGCATTTACGCAATTCTCCTGGTGCAATTATACTCTTCTGCCACGGAATATTACATTTGTTAACGCGTTTCCTCGTCATACTGAAGATTCTAGCACGCCAGTCGGCAACAAAAAATGTCGGCAAAGGTAACCATTTTTCAAAAGGTGTGAGAACACTACCGCAAAAACGGAGTAAAACAATTATGCCTGGTTTTTACTATTTTAACGTCACAGATACCAATGTACAGAGGAGCTGAGGGGCGAGCTTCACTGACTGTCGCAAAAGCTGATGACGTCATTACTAAAGTCGCCCGACCTGCGCTCAGCGCGGCTGCACATTGGCTTCTACCAAGCCCCACTCCGCCCTACCACCTGTGCCACCTGTTGCTCCTCATCCTCTGCTTGACCACCTGCGTGTCTCGAACCAAATCCCCTCCCGCTTCAATTCGCCTCCGTTATACAATGCTAAACCTTCCCTCTACATCACCCTCACTTCCCTTTCCCACACCTGGCTACACTATGCAATAAATGGCGCTATGCTTTACCCTGTACCCTTCCTCTTTTCTATCCTCCTCACCATCTCTTCCCTTTCCCACTATACTATGCATAACCATGCTATACTTCCACTTCGATTTTCACAGCTGCGTGGATCTCTGAGTGGTTGCACTGCACGGGGGGGAACCAGTGGCGTAGCTAGAAATTTTTTTTCGGGGGGGGGGGGGGTTAAAAATACTTTACGTATGTTCGTGCATGCGCTTGTATGTGCGCGTGTATATACACGCAAGCAAAGTTGAAAAATTTCGGGGTAGGTTTGAATCCCCCCCCAACCCCCCCCCCTCCCTGGCTACGCCACTGGCTGGAAATTAAGCTTAAATCGCTCAGCTGCACAAAAAAAAAAATTTCCCATCTCCCGCTAAAGGGAACCATGTGTGGATGCGAAGCAGCGGGGAGATAATTAGCTTGAGCGGGAGGAACGTCGCCGCTCTCATTTCAGGGCAGCGGTCCGGGCGCTCATCGCGGCGCTGCACAGGAGAGATAATGAGGCGCGCGCGCTCCGTCATTTTCATACCGCGGAACTACCGTGGCGCCCCCAGCGGAGTATGCAGCTGTCACACCACCTGTCGTGCGCGCCGCTCCGTAGAGGATTCCTAGAGGAGAGGACGGGGGGGGGGACGGCAGGAGAGGAGAGAGACGGGGAGTTGACGTGCATGCGTTGTGGCGGTGTGGGACGCGGAGCCGCTCCGCAGAGTAGAGGATTCCTAGAGGAGAGAGGGGGGACAGGACGCGCATACACTGTGGGAATGTGGGACGCCGGAGCCGCTCCGTAGAGTAGAGGATTCCTAGAGGAGAGAGGGGGGAGAAGACGCGCATGCGCTGTGAAGATGTGGGACGCGGGCGCCGCTCCGTAGAGTAGATGATTCCTAGAGTAGAGAAAGGGGGTGAGCGTAGGAGAGGATAGGGGAGGGGACGCGGGGGGCCGCTCTGTAGACTATAGGATTCCTCGAGGAGAGAAAGGGGGGTGAGCGTAGGAGAGAGACGGGGAGGGGACGCGCATGCGCTGTGGTGATGTGGGACGCGGGAAGGAGGGTCGGAGTAAGCCCCCCTTCAAACACATGCAATCAAGATCATGGAATGGGGTCAACCTGGGCGACAGACACCACCTGCCTAGCCATTGCTAAGCAGCCTCTCTGTGCTCTCGGCCATGACTCTGATGACTGTGGTAGTGGTTGACGGCCTTCATATTACTACAGTGTTCTGGTTCGCATAATGGGTGCATCCCTACTTCATGAAAGTGGCCGGACGCGGGGACGGGGGGACGCGGGAGGGACGGACATAGCCCCGAGCATAAGATGCTTCGCATCTAAAAAACTTCCCCATCTCCCGCTAAAGGGAACCATGTGTGGATGCGAAGCAGCGGGGGAGATAATTAGCTTGAGCGGGAGGAACGTCGCCGCTCTAGTTTCACGGCAGCGGTCCGGGCGCTCATCGCGGCGCTGCACAGGAGAGAGAATGAGGCGCGCGCGCTCCGTCATTTTCATACCGCGGAACTACCGTGCCGCCCCCCAGTGGAGTATGCAGCTGTCGCACCACCTGTCGTGCGCGCCGCTCCGTAGAGGATTCCTAGAGGAGAGGACGGGGGGGGGGGGGGGACCGTAGGAGAGGAGAGAGAGGGGGGAGGGTACGTGCATGCGCTGTGGGGGGTGTGGGACGCGGGAGCCGCTCCGTAGAGTAGAGGATTCCTAGAGGAGAGAGGGGGGAGAGGACGCGCATGCGCTGTGGGGGGGGGGGGGGGACGCGGGGGGCCGCTCCGTAGAGTAGAGGATTCCTAGAGGAGAGAAAGGGAATGAGCGTAGGAGGAGACAGAGAGGGGGGAGGGGACGCGCATGCGCTGTGGTGGTGTGGGACGCGGGAAGGAGGGACGGACTAAGCCCCCCTCCAAACACATGCAAGCAAGATCAAGGAATGGGGTCAACCTGGGCGACAGACACCACCTGCCTAGCCATTGGTAAGCAGCCTCTCTGTGCTCTCGGCCATGACTTTGATGACCGTGGTAGTGGTTGACGGCCTTCATATTGCTACAGTGTTCTGGTTCGCATAATGGGTGCTTCCCTACTTCATGAATGTGGCCGGACGCGGGACGTGGGACGCGGGACGGACATAGCCCCGAGCATAATATGCTTCGCATCTAAAAAAGAATGCGAAGCTTGCAATTATGACGCCGTCCTCCTGTGCAAGACAGTATGCATTTCTTCCGGCTGTCCAAGACACATAGCGGAAATGCTTACGTCGTCTATTCAGAGAAGCACCTCCTAAATATGACGTACAGAACTGAGTTGAACACAATGGCGATGATATCCTCGTTTGGCGCGTTCTCTGCAACCTATACACCAGAACACAGCGAGTTCAGTGTGTGCCGCCATAATAGGCAGCACGTCGCGCCATCTGTTGCATGCGCGGCGAAGCAACACCTGGAACTGCCAGGCTAGCAGACGCTCCGCAGTTCAAACGCGAAACTTCCCAGCCCGAGTATGGCTGTAAGCATGTCTCGCGCTTTTCCTCGCCTGGAAATTTGTGCTGTTTTCTTGTGAAACGTTGCGAAGACCTTCCTCGACGGTCCGGAATGTCTACAGCACGTGCATTGCCGACTGCGGAAGCAACTTTATCAGGTACGTACTATCGCGATGCAAGGAAACGTGAACAGCGGAAAGCGTGGCTTTCGATTCGGTCGAACTGCGACATGCCTTGACTGTCGCTAAGCAAAACTTGTGCGTTCAGCCGGTGTCACCGTAGCGCTAGAATCCCGCTCCGGCTTGCGCTCATGCAGCGCATATGTATATCATTTGCCAGTCATGCCTGGCACTCGGAACCCACACACGCGGTACACGCGGTGCGAAAGTGCCAGCCAGCGCAAGATGTAGCACTACGCCGGCTGAAAGCACAGATTCGCCTAGCGACAGTCAAGGCATGTCGCAGTTCGACTGAGTCGAAAGCCACGCTTTCCGCTGTTCACGTTTCTTTGCATCGCGATAGTACGCCGTTACATGTGTACTAAACGTGCGCAGTGTGCGTGCACGCGTGAGTCCTAATATATCCTATTATTGACATGCGACCTGCGAAAGAGTACGCAATGGTTTGGTGCCGCATACTACAGGCACACTGCACGCAAATAACTGCTGTAAAGCGAAACAGCTGGCGTCACGCTTGAATACACGCAGTAAGTGTACTTACTCGTACACTTTTACTGGGCTCGTAGTTTTTCCTGTTGATTGCAATTATCCACTGGCGGCGGAGCTCGTCGTTTTTCGTTGCGGATGGAAATCTGTGCAATCTGAAAACACCGCACCGGCACGATTCCCATGTTGTGTTGTCATCTTCACAGACAGTGCTGAGTGATATCTTCCTCTTGCGCCGACTTGTTTTCGCATCCAAAGACAGCGCAGTGGTGCCCAGACGACTTCTTGTAAGCGGGAGCGGCGTGAATAGGCGCTTTCTCGTATTTTAAGGTCCCGGACACGCCGCTTACCATGTAACAGATACACGCCTTGACAGTTCAATACAAACATGGCGTCTGGGTGCGAGAGTATGCCGCCGGGAGCCTAGGCGCCTGGGTGCGAGATAGGCGTGCTCTGGTCTATAGAACGGCATGCGTCAGCAAGGCGACACCAGGTGTCTGCAATGCAACGTTCCCATACCAAAACACGTAACTCCTAGGCCTATCCGGCGCCCGAATTGGCCCTTTTGAGTAGCAGTTTCGAGTAGTGACATGGCAGAGTTCGTCAATGTTACAAGTTTCGTAGCTCCCCATATGTTCGATGAATTACTACTCGACCACCCCATTGGCCAAAATTGGAAAGGTCTGATGGTTCTTGCGCCACCTTTAGGTGGAAACGCAAGCTAAATGATGAAGGTTGCGCTAAGTCGCGCAAGGCTTGAAACAGCAAAACTCGACAATTCTGAAGCCTAATCTGGTTGTGTCGAGGTTTTTGCTGGACTTTAGCTAGGTAAGGCTAGCATGCTTCCAAGATGGTTCTCAGCGCAGAGAGGTTCGAGTTAAACCACACACAGTCACAGACATGGTACGGATGGCCACACTCCAGAGACACAAGCTCGCACTGAAAACAAGCTTTCGCGCCACTCATCGATACACGGGCACGTTGTTGTTGGAGTAGGTCTTCCATCGCTTCGGTGTCTTCTCGCAGCCGCCGTTGCATTTCCCGTTCCCTAGTATCCTCCCGTTGTATGTACTCGGAGTCTTCGGCTCGCCGCCGTCGCTTCGCAGCCATTTGTTGTTGGGATAGCTGTTCTCTTCTTCATTTTTAGTGGACCAGTGGGGAGCAGTGGGATTTACCCCATTTCTATGGCACATACCCGTTTTTGATGATGATAGCTTTGTGATAGGGGCGCACAGTGGTACGTACCAGTTTGATTGACGATAGCTTTCTTGCTAGTTCTAAGTGGACCAGTGGGGAGCATTGTGATTTACCCAATTTCGGTGGCACACACCAGTTTCTGATGACGATACTCTTCTTTGCCATTATTATTGGGCCAGTGGTGAGTAGTGTGATTTACGCAATTTCTGTGGCACATACCAATTTATGATAATGATAGTTTTCACGTAGGCCGCACAGCGCATACCCGTAGGCCGCACGAATTGCGCCTAGCCTTAACAGCCTCGCTCATAAAACAAGACGCGGTTTGTTTTGCGCTAGTATTTTCGCAACATTTCAAGAATCTTAACCCTTTGAGGCGCAATGCACACAAGTGTGTACACCACTTCATTTTGTTATTTGTATTAACTAGGGTCTAAGGAAGAGCAAGAGATATATCAATCTTTGGATGAATTGAACCTCTTGCATAATAGATTTGTCTTTATTTTGAGGTGTACTGTGGCATATGATCTCTTTGCTGAAGGCATACTACCAAGTTCAACGAGTCGTTTGACATGCCGCTTCCTGCGAGCCATGTGAAAAGTATTATTTTTCTTTGCTCAAAATGGACAAAGCCAAAAATGAATTTGCACCGTCTTCCGACACTGAGATTACGTTCTATTTATGCCGAAACGGAGCATGAATGACTTCATAATAAATAGATATTTAATTACAACTTAATTGGAATTAGTTACAATAACACGCACAAATTAAGATATTACGACGTTATTTTTGTTGCAACAGAATACTGAGTGCCTTGAAGTAACGTTATATCGATCTGACATATTTACAGACAGTTTTTCATAGGTGGCGCCTGAAAGGGTTAAAGGGCCCCTGAACCACTCCGAGTTCAAAGACGAGGGAGTGGTCCCGTTTCTCGCCTTCAATACCCTTCCTACAGGCGATGTGTCCTCCTCGCCACTTATCTCTTCATAAAGCACGTGTTCGACGTCAGCACTAAGCTTTGTGCCTATCAGGATTTCGTGCTTGTCAGCTACACGCTGTTATCTCAGCTTCCGCAGTCGGAAACACAAAATGAAGTGATATCAGTTGATAGCGCGCGATAGTGAAGTGAACCCACTTCATGGTCACCAGCGTCATCGTCATCGTTATCACGTGTAGTGGGTACATTCCACTATACTGGAACGCGCTTATACTTCATCGTTATCACGTGTAGTGTGTACATTCCGCTATACTGGAACGCGCTTATACTTCATCGTTATCACGTGTAGCGGGTACATTCCGCTATACTGGAACGCGCTTATACTTCATCGTTATCACGTGTAGCGGGTACATTCCGCTATACTGGAACGCGCTTATACTTCATCGTTATCACGTGTAGCGGGTACATTCCGCTATACTGGAACGCGCTTATACTTCATCGTTATCACGTGTAGTGGGTACATTCCACTATACTGCGTCATCGTCATCTTTATCGCGTGGAGTGGGTACATTCCACTATACGTGGCTACCTACCTACTACAACTACTACTACTACTACAGAGGAGGGACAGACCCACACCCTAAGGAGCTTCGCCCCTAAAAACAAGAAGTCTGTTTTATGTTGCAACAGTTTTTATTTCGTGTGTGTTAACAGATCACGCAAACAACAACTTAGACGAATGCACTGCATCGCGCGCGCACAGAGTAATAAGAACGGGCCCTGTCATTTTCAAACAATTAAAATTTGAAGGACACTTTGTAAATCCCAAAGTGTTTTCGGCGAACGGGTCGGTCAGAATGGAACGCGATGCGCGCGTCTTCCTTCTTGAATGATTGGACACGCTGGGCACAGCGACGCTACACAACGAAAGCGCGATCGCGTTGTAGAGTCCGACGCGAGGCGCGACCGGCGTTTGTTGGCGCGCCCAGGCGGCCACCTGGCACCGTGCCAGGGCACGGACGGACGGAAGTGAGCGTGAGACATTAAAGGACTTTCGCCTTAAAATAGAACAAGCGAAGTAACAAACGTCATGGCTGTCTTGTGGAGTAGCGTCGGCAGTGCAAATACCGAAGCAGAAAGAAAAAAATGAATGCTAAAACAGCGAGTAGCGTGTGCTTTTCGCAAGACTTCTATGAGCCGCGCGCATGCAGTTTTCGCCACTGTTCGCTGTAAATCGCGCCACCTGTACAGCTCAAAGCAGCAGGGTACGAGGCGGATAGATATGAAATGTTCCACGAAAATAGCGCTAAAAGAAAGAATATGAAGACAGTTGTGTTGTATCAAAGTTTTTATCAGTCGCACGCGTACATTTGTTCTATGTTCTCGTGATTCTTCACTGAAAGAATGAAAGCCTAAAAGACAACGTGCCAGATAGCTCACGGATGGCTTCTTGCGCGCGAAGAGCCTAATCTATAGCCACGCATGCGCACAGAGATGCTGTGTGGCCACTAGGCTGCGCTGGTAGTGTTGGAAGGCACTATACGCCGCATTCAGCTGAAGAAGTATCAAAATAGTACTAACGTGTTGTTGAGTGTAAGCCCGTGCACGCTTGATACGTGGACGCAAGAACATGGCCGACGGAGAAGATAAAAGAATTCGAGAAATTCAACCCTATGTGAAGGACGGCTACAACGCAGTGCCGGGAATAAACCAGGCAATCGCGGCTCAAGGATTCAACAGGTGGGCTTCTTATGAACATTTCTTTCTGATTTTGTGACGCGAAGGTGCATCGCAGAGTGCGTAACACCCATCATTCTGGGATTCTTAATGCGACAGCGTTAGAGAGCTCACTTCGCAGAAATTCCGCTGTCGGCGTCGTTAGTTGTGATCGAAAAATTGGCGTTGTCCATGGGCGAAAATTCGAGATAGATACAAATAAATAAACATGAAAAATGCTTGATCAGGTTGTAGAAACACACCCAGGCCTTCTGCGCGGCAAGCAGGCGTTCTACCACGTAGACACGCCAGGCTTGAAAGTGTTTCGTGCATGGCAAAATCGTAGAATCGCACAGGTGTCAAAACATGTAGGATTGTGCGACGTGTGGGTGTATTAAAGCTGCCCACCCCATTGCGAAGTTTGCAGCTGCGCAGGTGCTCGAGGCACCTGACAAACACGTAGTGGGTACTTCGCCAATTTCAGAAGGATGATATACGGCGTAGCAGGCACTTTACAACTGTACTTGTAGTAGGCTTTCTGTAGGATAG
Source organism: Rhipicephalus appendiculatus (assembly GCA_030522465.1). NCBI lineage: Eukaryota > Metazoa > Arthropoda > Arachnida > Ixodida > Ixodidae > Rhipicephalus > Rhipicephalus appendiculatus. The sequence goes on along the minus strand of JALIZH010012784.1, from coordinate 863,272 downwards.
TTTCAAAGGGCCAATATTACGCGCACAAGCTTTTCTTTCCTTGCGGCACGGTACAAGGCGACGGGCACGGGGCCCGATTACGCTATCGCATTCTGCTTGAAAGGGTTAAGGCTTGGGCAAAGTTGGTTCGTTGTGCAAAGAAGAGAAAACAGCGCTGAAATTTAGACGAACGCAAAGGAAGCCAGACGGCAACAGGCGATGTCTGTGACATCACCTGTTGTCGCCTGTTTTCCTTTGTGTTCGTATAAATTTCAGTGCTGTTTTCCCTTATTTTCTACTCTTGAAGGCGAAACTCGTGCATCCTCCAAGTTTTTCTTCAGCGCTGTCTGTGAAAGAACGTGGTAGCATGAATTGCATGAAACCAAGCAATACGAATGCCTACGTGTGAGTGCCTCTAAAAGGCAGCTAAAGCAAGGATTATGATCACCTCCCTATTTTTTTATTTTTTTTTACAGCGAAAGCTGTTATCAGATCACAAGAGCAGCCAATCTTGGTGGTGTAGTTGTCAGCCGCTAGGCCCCTAGTACGTTAGGCAGGTCGACGCTCGCACGATAACCTTCATATCGCGCGCGACTGTACAACATGATTTAGATCCCACGCTCATGGTGCGCTGACGGCCGTTTCTCTGGCTTGATATACACCAGATTTGGTATTGCGTGTCGTGACTGTATGACGAACATAAATGACAGGTCTTAAGATGCAAATAATGACATGCATGTTATGTACAGCATAATTTGCTCCTTGCTGGCTGCTTCGCATTACATCGATTCCTACAATGCGTGGGATCTGTCGGTTTTTTCGAAATGGAGCGTGTGCGAGGCGCACAGCGCTGTGCTATTCATAAAATGTGATCGCCGGGGCTGTACGCAGGAAATTGGTGAGCTCTTTTGGGAGATGTAAAAAAAGTTGGAGCCTGTTTTAACGAAAAACAATTTGCTGGACTATATCATGACAGCTTTAGCTTCAGTGTCTATGCATTACCTTTGCGTGTCTAGCCGTCTTCTACAATATATATTTTGTACCTGACAGTATTTTTTTCTTTCATTTCGTTATTTTCAAAACCTCAGGGCCTTCCTACATACATGGCATCTCGCAAAACCTGAGAAAGATAGGCAACAGAAATGGGAATGCAAGTTCTTTTTTCAGCTCCTGACCGCTTTTCAAGTCTTTGCAAAAGAGTGAATCAGATGGGTCGTACGAATGTTGGCGGCACCACTAATCATCGCGATCACTTTGTGACATGTACTGAGGGAATCGTTTATTCAATTCCCCCCGTCTTGCGGACGCACTTACGTCGGCCAAACGGGCTGATGCCTTAATAAAAGATTATTAGAGCATCAGTGTGACAGTGCGAATTTGAGGACATCTGGGCAGCCACTGCCGAGATTCTCAATGCTCGCCTCAGTTCAACAGCACGAGAGTACTACGTAGGTCCGATGATAAAATGACTCGAGAAATCGTAGAAGCCTAGAACATCGTGAGCCAACAGGACAGCTGCGTCAGCACCCCATCCATAACCCTGTTGGTTTGAATGTTGCATGTACTTGAATGTTGCATGAATGTTGCATGTTATTGAATGGTGCATGTACTGGGGAATGACACTAAACACAGACAAAAGCGTACTAATGAGAATGACACAAGAAATCACCTTTGCTTTATACATATAAATTAGGTTCATCCCCCCCCCCCTGCATGAAGTAACCCAATATAAGTATTTGGGAGGCACCTTTAACAACACGTTAACATGGCAATGACCACGTAAGTAATACTTGCACCTCGGCCTTCAGAAAATTGTCTCCTGAGGCACAAACTTAAAAAAGCACCTTCCGATGTAAAACTGCTATGCTATAACACCTTAATCAGAACTAAACTAGAATATGCATGTATCGTTTGGGATCCGTATACTAAAACTAATATCAATAACCTCGAGAGAGTGCAGCGAAAGGCAGTTAGATTTATATTTAACAAATTCTCAAGACTGGATTCACACACAGAACTTATGAAAGCTAACCATATTGAACTACTCGAGGTGAGAAGACAGAAGCAGAGACTGGAATTTCTTAAACTACTTTACACGAACAATTAACTACCAGACTCATCTCTATATCTATCGCCCCTATTAACCCCGAACCATGCGTCACCGTAGACAAGATGCATTAACACCTTACTTCGCGAGAACACATTTAAGAATTCTTTTTTTCCCTCGTACAATAACAGAATGGAATTGTATAATCGAATCGACACCTTAATGCTGATTATTATTCATTTGTTTTATAGAGTTTCGTCAAACATATTGACTCTATTTCTGTATTATTGTTTTTGTTTTGTTTGTTCTTTTAATTTCCTTTCAATTCTTTTAATTTTTTTTTGTTCACTGTTGTACCATTTTTGTTCACTGTTGTAACATGTTCACTGTTGTATCATTTTATTGCCCTCCCTGCTTGGACTACGTGTCCGCAGTATTTGATAAATAAATAAAAAATAAAAAAAATAAATAGATAGGGAGATTGCCTTCCTATCGGTGGCTAGATAATCACGGTCCCTCTTGGTAAACTGCTTTGAGTGTTCATTTATCAGGTCTTGTTCCTTTTGCTCTGCCTCTCTTCTTTTTGTTGTTGATACGTGCTATATATTTTGATGGCGTATGAACAATAAAACTTCACTTGTTAGTCAGCGCCTGCGTCTTGTCTTCCTTCAGTCCGTCCTCGTCAAGTGCGCGCTGTTTTCGACTCGACCCGTAGGTAACGGGATCGAATCCTCACCGCGGCGACAGCATCTATTACGAGGTGAAATGCTTGAATCCCATGTACTTAGATTCAGGTGCAGGCTAAAAAAACAAAAGATGGTCAAAATATCCGGCCCCGTCTACTACGGCGTCCTTCATATTGTCACGTGGGTGTGACGTCGACGAAGGCAGCAGGCGACGTGTTTAAGATGAAACTGTTTATTAGGCCGAACTTGTGGCCGGTAAACGGAAAGTAAGATTACAGCAATACACGCTGGCACTGATAGCGGCGAACAGAGCGTCGGCCGTCGATCAAACTGAACATCGTTGGAGCGAGCCGGCTTTTATGCATCACGCGTCGAACATTCTAGCCTTATCACTGGTCATCGCGCAAGCTCTGGAATAATCTCGAGTGGTCGCGTCTTGCGCGCAATCTTAACAAAACGATCTACAATAATCGCGAAGGTTCCAGAACAATAAGGCGCGGTTTGAGCTGAGCTTTGCTGACGGTCTTTGTGGGCGAAAACCGAATACAACAAAAGTGAAAATAAGAATAGCGCGTGGCAATGCCCCCCCTCTGAAAAGGCATCGTCCCGATGCTTAAAACAGAACACGGGGCAAAATGCATGCAATAATAAATCACAACAGTAAAGAAAGAAAGTACAATAATTAAGCAATAAGTGCAGTCCTCAGGTTTGCTAACGCGCGTAATACGGCTTGAGGCGCACGACATGGACGACTTCAGGTCGCGCACGGCGCCGTTGAGGGTTCGTTATGCCGTCCGGGACGACCTCGTAGTCCAGAGCACCGAGACGTCGAAGCACCTTGTACGGCCCGAAGTATCGCCGAAGGAGTTTTTCACTAAGTCCACGTCGGCGTATCGGTGTCCACACCCAAACGCGGTCGCCGGCTGGTATTCCACGAAGCGTCGTCGAAGATTGTAACGGCGGCTGTCGGTCGTCTGCTGATTCTTGATGCGCAGGCGGGCGAGTTGTCGGGCTTCTTCAGCGCGCTGAAGGTAGACGGTGACGTCGAGGTTCTCTTCGTCGGCGACGTTGGGCAGCATGGCGTCGAGCGTCGTTGCCGGGTTCCTACCGTAGACCAACTTGTATGGCGCCATCTGTGTCGTCTCCTGCACGGCCGTGTTGTATGCGAAGGTCACGTACGGAAGGATGGCGTCCCACGTCTTGTGTTCGACGTCGACGTACATGGCCAGCATGTCGGCGATGGTCTTATTTAGACGCTCGGTCAGGCCGTTGGTCTGTGGGTGGTACGCGGTGGTCCGGCGGTGGCTTGTGTGGCTGTATCCCAAGATCGCCTGGGTTAGGTCAGCCGTAAACGCCGTACCTCTGTCGGTGATGAGAACCTCTGGGGCGCCAAAATATTCATATTTTGGTTTTAAAACGTACCGTCGCTGTTAGAGTACTGTAGAAGCACCCAGGAGTGTGCCCGTGTAATCATTTCGTTGAGCGCCGACAGCCGAAACTATAACGAGTCCGTAGCCGCATTCTTAATACTAAGAAAACGCGCGATTCACGATAGACGGGCACTCCGTAACTCCTCTTACCAAATATTGTAATAGTCCGTGTCACACAAATCTTCGTTTCGCCGCCGCCTGTGTCAGAAATAGTACGCAAAAGAGGACTTAACCCGAACACTCCGCCAACTGATGGACAATAATATCTCTTGCAATATCGCTGCACGTACCACACTGAGATCCATGTTGTGTTCGTGCAGGAATCCAGCTGGCCAACACCACCCTGCCGACGCCGCCGCTTCCTCTTACGGTACGTGTGCAAAAAATTTGGCCAAATTCAGAGCTTTCTTGAACGCGGAGGGAATCGCAGGACACGGGCACATTGCGTTACTGCATGCCTGCTGTGTTGAACCAGAAATGACACCAACGAAACAAAAGCATTCTCTTGAAGGTTGTAATATCTAAAGCTGAAATTTACCGGATATACTACTGACAGGGGTAAATACATCCGGCGTAAGTGAGTGGTTGCAAGATATATTTGAATGACTCGTAGTTGGATCATGTTGTCTTTAGCATAGGCGTGCGCACGAGGGGGGGGCAGAGGGGGCGGCCGCCCCCCCCTAGTCACCTAGGAAGGGGGGGGGGGGGGCGCAAATTCAGTCCCATACATTGACATAATATGGAGGGGAGGCGCTGCGACTCGAGGGGGGGGGGGGCGCAAAGTCAGCCCCATGCATTGACATAATAGGCAGGGGGGGCGCTGCGACGAACCTTCGCCCCCCTGAAGGGAAACCCTGCGCATGCCTATGGTCTTTAGGAATTCAGAAAGGGAAGTTCAAGATTAGACCATGCACTCTAGGAAACTGCGCAACAATCGTGACCGCATTCGTGAAATTATCTCTGTCAACTAACACTAGTCATCCAAATATGACGCAATATTGTTGAAGGGGTGGCACAGCTGCTTCTACGATTTCAGGCCCCGTTGACCCTACCCAAGAAATTTGCATTTAGGAGAGATGTCACTCGCGAGTTGACGCGAACAGCCCGAGCGCTTCGCTAAAACCTCGAGCACTCGGCAAATTTACGTTTCAGTGTATGTGACCTCTCAGCTATTCCACAAAAAAAGCATTAAAAAAATACCCAGTGGAGGATTATGAATACCAACTTGTTGTTAAAGCGACACGGTTCTTCAAATTTTGTCAGCATTAAGGCTAGAGCATCATCAAATCATTCCTGCCAGAAATTAATCGACGAACTGTGTACCAAGGCTGCTACGGCAAATTATATCTATACTCTCCTTCTCACCACAGCCTTGCCTCCTCTTTAAGCGACGACCAGGGTAACCAGGGCGCCCGGCAACATGCCATCTGGCAACAGAGATTAAGCTTGCGGAATGGTTGATATCTGCCCCGACAGGTGTCGGTGCACTACCAGGCGACTTATTTTATATTTCCTCTGTATAGCGACAACAGGAAAAGGCACGCGGACAAACTAAAAAAGTTTGAGAACGGTCACCAATAAGCGTAAACTCGGGCAGTGTGGCATAGGCGGAGAGTACGGGGGGGGCTGGGGGGCTTGGGCCCCCCTCCGGACGCCTTCATGGGGGGCGGAGCCCCCCTGGCGCCGGCCCGTGGTATTTTTTAAGAGCTTGGCTTAGCTCCCCGTACAGTGACAACCGACTGCTGGCCGCCCTCTCTGGCAGCTATTTCACAGGGGGGCTGTTTATACCCGCTTCTTTTTTCAGAGTCAAACATTTAGTTAAAAATGCCCCTCAAAGATTTGTACGTGCAGAATATGTTGTGTTGACAACTGAAGCGACCTCTTAAGCGTAGCGACTGGTTTTCGGAACATAAAAATGCTACCGCGAAGACAAAAGCAATCCCTACGCAATCAGTCTGGGAATGTATTATTTCGCACAGACTTGCTCGCCAGATGGTAAAATCTTGGTTGTCTACAAATTCGAACCCTTCGATATGACTGCCTATAAAAGTGCCGAGAAAAGACGGTACGCATTTTTTTATTTCTCAGCAAAAGGATTTACTGCCAACTGGCACCGGTGACCGAAAAGCAACTGTAATATGCTCGTCCAGAAGACAACCTTCGGAGGCAAAATTCGTAACTCCAGCTTACATTGGATTCAGGCCGTCTTAACTTGGATTCACGGGCGTAATTAAAGCTTCCTGCGTCAGCATTAGCCCCATCTCTCCTATATGGTGCATTGTTTAACAAAGTAAAGCATATGTAAATGAAAAAAATTCAGCAAATTACATGCATTATGGGAATCGATCTTATGCGAAGCACTCAGCGAGTGGCAGCCTATGCGGCCATTTCCGGTTTGAGTCAAGCGTTACGAGGTAGATCGTTGTTTGTGTAAATTGAAAAGTAGGTATTTAGAGACTCTCATTAGATATATTCATAATGATATCGCGGTGTCGGACTCTCTCTCTCTCTCCATATATATATATATATATATATATATATATATATATATATATATAGAGAGAGAGAGAGAGAGCTAACATTGTGGAAGAGTGATTCGGGCCCCGCCCCTCCAGGAAAACGAAAACTATCCGCCTATGCAGTGTAGTTTTGTCTTCAGGTATAAAGTTATAGCCGCAGACGCGTGGGTCGTGGCGTTAAGCAGATTGCCAGAGCCCGATGTTCAGTGAAGCGACAAGCTGGAGCGACTCCGCTCGCCAGATGCCCCAACAACCTTACACGATTTCGCACCTTTACAAACGCTAGATTTATGGCAAACAACACAGCTAGGGCAATTCATTATGTCCGAGAAAAGAAACTTCGAGATGAACGCTGTAGCCCTGCGTACGTCAACACGGAGCGCGTTGTAACACCGGCAGACCACGCTGGCGGATTACACGCTCGAGGTTGATGGACGCAGACTGGATGTCTAATCAGGTCGGTCGCCGGGAACAACAAGACGTGGAATAATGCTTCGTGCAAAAGGCGCGAGAAGTTCAAAACTCCTTTGGCTGAGCCGCTGTGATCAGTGGCGATTCACATGTTTAAGTATTGTAATAAGTTACGCTGTTGACGCAGAGAGCTTAAATCAGTCGCAAATGGTGGTAACGAGTTGCTATACCGGCTCAACGCATTGCGTTAATACAAAATCGTCAAAACCGTTTCAGCGTCCCTTTAATGCCGCTAAGTACAACTCCTGACTCCCACTGCAGTGTTGAATCGGTGCTTTCTTGCAGTGCCTGCACAACCGAACGTAACCCGAGAAAGCACCTTTCCACGCCCATCGTCCTTCAGCGGCGGCTATTGTTTTAACCCCAGTACAAGCCGAGCGGAGATCGAGGAAACCGACCATCGATGTGACGCGAGGTGAGCCCAACTGTTGGAGGATCCTTTTCAATGTAGCAACTCACAGAGGACGCACTAAAGGGTGTTGGCGTTTTAAATGCGAATGCATTTCATAGTCGGGCTATGTCAGGCATCCGGCGTTGGCGTTGTGCGGCGTTGTCCGCGGAGGAGGAGGAGGAGGATAGGTTGAGGAGGTGTGCGCGCCGGCAGGTGTTAGATGTGAAGCATCTTATGGCGAAGCTTAATCCGGTGGTGGTGGTGTACGGCGTGACCGCCCTTACTGCGCATGCGCAAACCCTTTCAAAAAAATAAAAATAAAAAACCTCCTCTCTCCCTCTCTCTCCCCTAGGCATCCCCTCCCCGCGGCAACCACACCTTCACTGCGCATGCGCCTCCCCTCCTCTCTCCCCTGCGACGCTCCCCCCCCTCTCTCCTCTAGGCATCCCTGCCCGCGCCGTCCACACTCCCCACTGCGCATGCGCGTCCCACCTCTCTTCTCCTCTCCTACGCTCCCCCCTCTCTTCTCTAGGCATCTCTGCCCGCAGCGTCCACACTCCCACTGCGCATGCGCGCCCCCCCTCTCTTTCTCTCCTACGCTCCCCCCCCCCCCTCTCCCTCTCTCGCCTCGCGACGCCGACACAGGCAGCGTCTGCTAGCGAGTTTCTTGGTTGAAAAAACCGACTGCTCGCGCTTCACAACCGTTCACTGGCCACCCCGTATATATGGCAATGAATCTTGACCTCCAAGGTGGTGCCGGTGGGAGATTTCTCCTGTGCGTTGTTGAACAATAAAAATTCGCAGCGTGCGCGTTAACTAAAAGCGGTCTGCGGCGGAGCTCGGCGGAGCTATATATGAAAAAAAAATAAAAAAAATAAAATAAAAAAAACAAGAAAAAGCAAAAAAAAAAAAAAGGCGCTGCGCCGTGCTCCCGACCGGGCTGCAGAAATTAGGCGCCTTTTCCTTCTTCGAACCACAACCACCATATATAAATGGAGTGAAGCGCGCGCGAAATGCATTCGCATTTCCTCACGATTCCCTTCGGGGAGGTGGGGGGCTTTTTTTTTAACACCGACTTGCGTGACGTCAGACTCTGGAGTTTTGCAGACACATAGCGCCGCCTGTCGGAGCAGTTTTGGGTAGTGCAAAGTCCTACTTTGCACTACCCGAGTTTGCTGTGCAACCAGGTGCAACTAGCGAGTGCCAAACAACGATTGACCTAAATGTTAGGTGTGTTGGCGCATTGAATACTCAGAAAAAGAGTTTCTAATTTTTTTTCCGCTAGTCGGACGCGCAAGCGAACCGCCATGAAGTGCTTGCCAGAACGATGGCGAAAACAAGAGCAGGCACAACAGCACCGCGCGCTACGATAAAAACCTCAGTCGACGTTACTCTTGCGTTGTGAATCGCCACGGACGTACAGGACTTCAGTTTTACCGATTTCCGTAGCTGTTCCACGAAGCAGAACGGCGAGAGCGCTGGATACGGGCCATTGCGAACGTGTTGGGTAAGTGACTCGCGTTCTCTACAGCCGGTCGCATGATAAAGTGTGATAATGTGGGTCTCCTGTGGTTGTTTTGAGTAGCCGTGACGTAGAACCGTGGTAACTTTGACTATGAAGCTCAGCAGAGCCTCAGACCGCGATGCGCCGTGCAAGTCAAGTGCAGACTGGCGAAGCGCGCGACAAACATCGCGCACTCCGCCCTCCACGACCACCCATAATCTGAAGTGGTCGTCACCACACAGCATCCGGCACGTACGCTTTGAAGGCTCAAAGTTCTCGCTTTAACTAGCAAATGCCAACACGTGCATCATACAAGTAAATCGCAAAATTTTGGTCGTGACCACCGTCAGGACTTTCTTGCCCGTGGTCTCCGCGATTGCCGGAGCTATCTCGGAGGCCATGGTTTTGTTTTTCGAACGCCGCCACCAGCGCTCTCACTACCCTGGCCAAAACTGGCCATGACTGGGTAGTGCAAAGAGGGCCGTCCGCAAGCGAATGTGCATAGGCCACTATAGAACCTCCCTCTTTCGTTGGTGTTGAGGTGCGGCTTCCTGAATATCAAGGACCTGAAAAGCTGCTTCCGTCAATGCACCCTCGCTTCAGAAAAGTATGAAGCTCACCAAAGCGAAGTGTGGGTACAATGCAAAAGATGTTTCAGTTATTTCGGCGTGCTGCAACGCTGGAACTCGCAAGTGCAAGCAAAGCATCGCATGACATCGAGTCGAGGAACTACAACATGTGTTTTGTAACGCCTAAATGCGTTAAATTTGGGCATACGCATAATGTCGAAGAGATGAACTACATACACGAGCAATGTTTCTTATGATCAGTGGTACAAAGCTGGATTTATCAGGCACGAATGGCCCCGGCAATTTTCGCCCTTGCAGTTGCAGTCTCCATCCATCTCTCGCTTCCTGTGCGTTGAACTGTTTTATTACGCATCCTCGAATGTACTGTTGACGGTTGTCTTTCGTTTGTAACTACTGCAAATGGGGATACGTGCGTGTCCACTTTCTCGGTGTACAACGAAAGGCAAAACCATGGCCTCCGAGATAGCTCCGGCAATCGCGGAGACCACGGGCAAGAAAATCCTGACGGTGTCCACGACCAACATTTAGCGATTTACTTGTATGAATCACGTGTTGGCATTTGCTAGTCAAAGCCACAACTTTGAGCCTTCAAAGCGTACGTGCCGGATGCTGTGTGGTGACGACCACTTCAGATTATGGGTGGTCGCGGAGGGCGGAGTGCGCAATGTTTATCGCGCGCTTCACCAGTCTTCACTTGACTGTTGCACGGCGCGCACCGCGGTCTGAGGCTCTGCTGAGCTTCATAGTCAAGGTTGCCACGCTTCTACGTCAAGGGTACACAAAACAATAACAGGAGACGCACATTATCACACTTTCTCAAGCGACGGGCTGCGGAGAACGCGAGTCGCTTACCCAACACGTTCGCAACGGCCCGTATCCAGCGCTCTCGCCATTCTGCTTCGTGCAACAGCTACGGAGATCGGTATAAGTGAAGTCCTTTACGTCCGTGGCCATTCACGGCGCAAGAGTAGCGTCGACTGAGGCCTTTCTTCGTAGCGCGCGGAACTGTTGCGTCTGCTCTTGTTTTCGCCGTCGTTCTGGCAAGCACTTCATGGCGGCTCGGTCAGTTCGGTTGCGCGTCCGACTAGAGGAGAGAAATTAGTGACTCTTTTTCGGAGTGCGCCAACACACCTAATGTTTAGCTCCATCGTTGTTTCGCACTCGCTAGTTGCACCTGGTTGCACAGCAAACTGGGCAAGGGAGTCGGACTTTGCACTACCCAAAACTGCTCCCGACAGGTGGCGCTACGTGTCTGCGAAACTCAAGAGTGTGACGTCAATGGTCCTGGCTCAAGCATGCACGAAATGCGTAGGCCGCCTCCGTCGTGCGAAAGGCGTACGGTGGGTTTCCTGAGTTCGAGGGTGGAGAGGCTGTCTAGCTTCCGGCAGAAAATGTGTACTTTCATCCCTCGGGCGGGGCCGGGCGCGGCCGGTCGCGGCCACCCGTGCAGTATCTTAAGAGTGGATCAGCAGACAGGTCCATACCATTGTACGAGTTGTGCTGCCGTCAGGAAAGCTTGAGTTGATGGCGTATATGTCACGTCAAGGTCACTATGCCGCATTTCCTTACACCAGCGCTTCGTTGAGTTAGGTCCGGTGGCATGCTAGACGAGTGAGCGGTTAGCCTTGCTTCATATAGCGTTCGAATTTGTGGCAATCACATGCACTGGTTCGCTCCTTCGGTGAAACTGACTTTTTCGACACTGTTGTAAGCACGCAGCCTGAGACCTTCACGTGCTTTGTGCCTGCAGGACGGAGGCTTCCATGTGGACTGACCAGCTCCACCATTCTGAAAGCGTTGCTCCCGCTTACGGTATGTTGGGCGAAGGCGTTTAACAAAAATTCGGCTTTTTTGTGGCGGTGCAACGAATCGAAGAGCTAGATTCCCTAGCCTTGCGGAATACGCAAACCTTAATATATGGACACTGTGCTGCACCAGGTAAAGAAATCCACGCGTTTCTCTACTGTTCAAATGGCCTCAAGCCGACATATAATAGATTTTGTAGACAAGTGCATGTACTATCCGCGTCAAATGAAATCCGAACAGCGGCAAGCATTCGCAATAGTATAGTGCGTGCCGTCCAGTTATCACCGTGGACAGGCGCGCGCATCCGGTTCGGCAGCACTGCGCATGTATGCGCGCCTGTCCACGGTGACAACTGGACGGCACGCACTATACCACTGTGAATGCTTGCCGCTGTTCGGGTTTCATTTGACGCGGATAGTGCATCCAGCATGAGTGAGTGCCACCGAACGACATTGAAATGTCTAGGTATCTAGGTCTTCAAATATCCGGGTATCAAATATGTGTGGGTATCAAATGTCTAGGTCGTGGTTCCTGAAAGTGGGTTCCGCGGAACCTAGGTGTTCCGCAGACCCTTCCTGGAGGTTCCGCGAGTCACTAATAAATTTTTCCTGGTTTCGCGCTCGGCAAGCCATTTAGGATGTGAATCCAAAGGGCGATTGATATAAGGAACCACTATTACTCACGCCCGAATGTCAATAAGCACATCTCTGTGCAAAACAGAAGCACGCTATGCGCGCAATAAATGCCGCCAGCAGCTTGTAGCTGGCCAGACTCGAAAAACGGGCCGCGAGGTTAGGCTACCGAATTTGAATCTTAGAGGCCCTATGCTACCCCCATGCGCATTTCTCCTGTTTGAAGATAGGTGCCGAATATAAGGCAGTGTACATGCCCTTGCCATTTGCAACAACACATGCTTTTGAGCAGGCATTCTTGACACTAGCTTATCTGAACAATAGGCACAGGAATCGGCTGAATCCAGGAGCCGACATTTGGTTGGCCGTAAGTGTAACGGAGTCTCGCATCGATTTGTTGGTGCAAGGAATGTCAGTTCCGTTGCATGTCAGTGAATAAATTTTATATCCATTTGCTTTTGAATTTATTCCAGGTGAATGTAGCGTGAAACAAGTGAAAAATGTTTGAATGAAAGCGCGAGAGTGGGAGGGGTAGAGCACGAGGTTCCTCAGCACTTCATGGAGCTTAGGAGAGTTCCCTTGGGACCAACGTGCTTGAGAAACCCTGGTCTAAGTATGTCTAGGTGTCTTTAAGATTTTAAATAGTGATGTTTGGATCAATGCCTCGCGCTTTTAACAGCTGCATGTTATTCCCAATAGTGCGAATTACATTACTGCAATAAAAAAAATATTACGCAGTCGTTAATATGGTATTGCCATTGTTGACAATGTCGCGTAGAAGTGTTGTTGCAATGAATACCCCCTCGACACTACCAACAAAACGCATTCAGGGCGGGTATGACTCGCGGCCTGATGAAAGCCACCTGCACTGTGCAAAAGTCATGTCCTCCCAGCAAATACACGTTCAATGTATGCAATATCTCAGCATTTGCATCTCAGCACTTGAACTCAAATCACACGCAGAGTTATCGAAAAACTCATGGTATGGTTAACGCCCCAAATACGTTTTCTGCTGCTCAGCGCAGTGCCGAATCCACGCTCCTCTTTCAGCTGCTGCACAACCAACCATGGCCGGAAGTAGCAGTCTCCCAGATCAGTGGTCCTTCAGCGACGACTATTGTCCTATCCCTAATACACCACGACCGTACACGGAGGAAACCATGGGGACCTACGACTCGAGGTGAGCGGAACTGTCGAACACTCTTCTTCAATGGAGATATCTGATATTTAAACAGGAAGTGTGCCTGGAACCAACGTTCTGACAAGTCGACTTGTTTCTTCAAGGCATCTAGAACTTCCTTTCAATGGGAGCAGTTTGAAGAAAATGTTCCAACGTTGCCATTTCGAAGGCTTTTCCAATATGTCATATATGCGTCATTTCTGAAGGGGATTCGACATAAACTTTCGATAAACATATGGATACTTTAAAAATACACAGCGCAAGACGAACAAAGGACGAAAAAGGAACCACAAAGACAAGCGCTGACTTCCAACTGAGATTTAATGAAAACATACGTGCAATATAAGTCCCCAAAACGCATCACGTGACTGCCACTACAATCGCATACTAACTTCACCAGGAGAAACAAAAAAGATTTTTATCGGAACCTATCAAATGCACGACAGACACGCGCGCAGACCAAATACCAAACAAAGGAGTGCACCGGTACTACGCATCCAAAAAGGCTAGTTCCTTCTGGGTCAACGCAACCGAAGGTTTGCTGACGCAGTTGCCCTTGGCAATGAACGAGGCCTCTATGATCACCCTAGTTTGATCATTTCCATGTTTGGCCAGGACCGCGGTTTGGTCAAACGCAGGAGTGCATCCACACTGAGCGCAGTGCTGGACAAGGAAACCGTCGTTTCTTTTCTGGACCTTGAAACTGTGCTCTTGCAACCTGATTTAAGACCATAGGAAGACGGTTTCCTTGCCCAGCCTTGCCCTCTACTTCATCTTCTGCTTCACTTCTAGAAAGATAGAAAGATAGAAAGAGAAAGATAGAAAGAGATACGAGACACACACAAAGAAGAGATCGAAAAAAAAGAGAGTAAGCCTAACCACGTGTAGTATATTGTAGCAAGGCGTGGGAGAGCGAAGTGAGGGTGAGGAGAAGGAAAAGGAGCTGAGAGTACAAAGCATAGCATACTTTTTTGTGTTATTGTAGAGAAGTGGTTGCAAAGGGGATATAAGGGTGAGCAGGAAAGAGAGGAGCAGGGCAGCGCCATCTCCGCTGCTTCCTCCGTCTTCGCCCCACTAGTGCGTAGGTGCTCCAACGCTTTTGTGTTCCGCGGTTATGTTTCAACACACGGTGATTCCATAATGAGGTCTCAGCTACGGGTTGTTTGTGTAACAACGGACATTGTTATACTCTCCAGGCAGGGTCTGCAAATATGGCCAATGGACACTCCGGAAGAAGCGTTGTCAGCTAGCAACAGTGAAGCAGGAGTGCAGTATGGAAGCAGTGAAGTAATTCAGCAGAATTTATGGTGAGTTTAAATCAAGCAAAGATTGCTTTGCAGTGTCGCATGCCGACTCTATCACGAGCTACTTGTCATGAGGTACACGTCAGTGCAATGGACTGAGAAGAAAGAGATGGCTTTCGGCTTTGTGTCACTTTAAGGAAATGCATAGGCGGCACCCGCCACGGTGGTCTAGTGGTAATGGTGCTCGACTGCTGACCTGAAGGTAACGGTATCGAATCATTACCGCTGCGCAGCATTTATTACGAGGTGAAATGCTTGAATCCCATGTACTTAGATTCAGGTGCAGGCTAAAAAAAACAAGATGGTCAAAATATCCGGCCTCATCTACTACGAGGTTCTTCATATTTATATTTTGGTTTTAGAACGTACCGTCGTTGTGAGAGTACTGCAGAAGCACCCAGTAGTGTCCCCGTGTTGTCTTTTCGTTGAGCGCCGACAGCCGCAACTATCACGAGTCCGTAGCCGCATTCTTAATACTACGGAAGCGAGCAATTCACGATAGACGGGCACTACGTTACTCCTCTTATCCAATATTGTAATAGTCCCTGTCACACAAGTCTTCGTTTCCCCGCCGCCTGTGTGAGAAATAGTACGCAATAGACGACTTAAAACGGACAGTCCACCAACTGATGGACAATATTCCTTGCAATATCGCTGCACGTACGCAGACTGAGATCAATGTTGTTGTGGGCCTGCAGGAATCCAGCTGGCGGACACCACCCTGCCGACTACGCAGCTTCCTCTTACGGTACGTGTGCAAAAGAATTTGGCCAAATTTAGAGCTTTCTTGAACGCGGATGGAATCTCAGGGCAAGGGCATATTGCGTTACGGCTCGCGCAAACCTTTGTATGCCTGCTGTGTTGAACCAGAAATGACACCAACGAAACAAAAGCCTTCTCTTGAAGTTTGTAATAAGCTGAAATTTACCAGAAATATTACTGACATGGGTAAGGACATCCGGAATCAGTGAGTGGTGGTACTCTAAGAAACTGCACAGCAGTCGTGAGCGCATTCGTGAAATTATCACTGTCAACTAACACTAGTCATCCAAATATGACGCAATATTGTTGACGGGGTCGCACAGCTGCCTTTACGACTTCAGGCCCCGTTGACCCTACCCAATAAATTTGTATTTAGGACACATGTCACTCGCGAGTTGACGCGAACAGCCCGAGCGCTTCGCTAAAACCTCGAGCACTCGGCAAATTTACGTTTCAGTGTATGCGACCTCTCAGCTATTCCACAAAAAGCATTCGAAAAAATACCCAGTGGAGGATTATGAATACAAACTTGTTAAATCGACACGGTTTTTCAAGTTTTGTCAGCATTAAGGCTAGACCATCGTTAAATCATTCCCGTCAGAAATTAAGCGACAAACCGTGTACCATGGCTGCTACGGTAAATTATATCTATACCCTCATTTTCACCACCGCCTTTCCTTCCTCTGCCCGAGAAGCGCACTCGACGAGTTAAGCATTGACCAGGGCGCCCGGCAGAATGCCATCTAGCAACAGAGATGAAACTTGCGGAATGGTTGATATGTGCCCCGACAGGTGTCGCTATGCTTTCAGACGATCTTATTGTATATTTACTCTGTACAGCGACAACAGGAAAAAGCATGCGGACGAACTTAAAAAGTTTGGGAACGATCACCGATCAGCGTAAAGTCGGGCAATGTGGTTTTGTCTTCAGGGGTAAAGTTACAGCCGCAGACGCGTGGGGTCCTGGAGTTAACCAGATAGCAAGAGCCCGACGCTTAGTGAAGCGACAAGCTGAAGTGGCTCTGCTTGCCAGATGCCTCAACAACCTTATACGATGTCGCAGCTTTACGAGTCACTAATGGCTATGTTTATGGCACGCAACACAGCTAGGGCAATTCATTATGTCCGAGAAAAGAAACCTGGGGATAAACGCTGTCGCCCTGCTCACCTCAACACGAAGCGCGTTGTAACACAGGCAGACCACGCTCGCGGCATGCACACTCGAGGTTGATGGACGCAGACTGGATATGTCTAATCAGGTCGGTCGCCGGGAACAACAAGACGTGGAATAATGCTTCGTGTAAAAGGCGCGAGAAGTTCAAAACTCCTTTGGCTGAGCCACTGTGATCTGTAGCGATTGACATGCTTAAGTCTTGTAATAAGTTACGCAATTGACGCAGAGAGCTTAAATAAGTCGAAAATGATGCTAACTAGTTGCTATACCGGCTCAACGCATTGCGTTAATACAGAATCGTCAGAACCGTTTCAGGGTCCCTTTAATGCAGCTAAGTACAACTCCTGACGCCCACTGCAGTGTTGAATCGGTGCTTCCTTACAGTGCCTGCACAACCGAACGTAACCGGAGCAAGCACTTTTCCAGTCCCATCGTCCTTCAGCGGCGGCTGTTGTTTTATGCCCAGTACAAGCCGTGCGGGCATCGAGGAAACCGACCTTGCATGTGAGGCGAGGTGAGCCCTACTGTTGGAGGAGCCTTTTCAATGTAGCAACTCACAGAGGACCCACTGAAGGGCCTGCGTGTTTTTAGCACCGACTTACATAGGAAGGGGGGGAAAGAGTATTATGCGGAGTGCGGTGTAGTTGACCGCAACATACATATCCAGATATCTACCCTGCATTTGTGAAAGGTAAGGGAAATGAGACAGAATGGCAAGAAAAAAAAGGGACAGAGGCAAGCACGGACACTCACCCACCCACGCACGCACAATGCCAGAAGGATTTATTGTTGGGAGAGTTTGTCCGATGTTTTAGTGATGAGCACTACAAGCAAGGATGGAGGCAAATCAGGCAACTCAAGCGCTCACTAACACCTTAGTTTATGAAACAAAAAAAAATTAAATTAGGAGCCATTCCTCTATCGTAAAATGGGGAGAATGAAGCTTGGCGTATGCATGGCTGCTGCTTCTCTTTGTTTTGTTTCTATAACATTGCGCAATGCAACCTCCTAACTGATTCCTTCCTCAATACCGTGAAATGCAGCACATATTTACTAGGACCACCCGAGTGCTGTGTTTACGATCACACATTTTGATAATATCAATTATTGCGATATGAAATAAATTGACACTTTTGGCGGGTTCTTGCCGGCGCCATCATGCCTCTATATGTGTATGCATGTATATATACATGAAAGCCCCAAATAAAAATAATTGAGAAGAAAAACTCGACGAAGTGGGCGACTGGGGATTCGAACCTGTTACCCCACGCTCCACGGCGCGCTGCCTTAGACAATTGCGCCACCCGCAATTTGTTCTCCAGGATACTAACAGCAGAATGGAAATGCACGCGGCGTTGGTTGAAATGCACTGGACGCCACACGTAGCGAAATGCACTGGACGCCACACGTCGACCAAATTATGCGAGACGTGGGCCATGCTGCACGTTGCCTGCGCTGGGTTTGCGTCGTATCGCTGCCGACCCACGCTAGTTTTCGATTTTAGATGCGAAGCAGCTTAAGGCCGAGTTCAGTCCGGTGGTTGTGGTGGTGTGCGTCCTGACCACCCTGCGCATGCGCAAACCCTTTAAAAAAATACAAAAAGACCTCTCCCTCTCTCCTCTAGGCATCCCTCACCGCGGCGACCACAGCCCCACTGCGCATGCGCGTCCGCTCGCCCCTCTCTCTCCTACTCTCGCCCCTCTCTCCTCTAGGCATCCCCTCCCGCTGCGTCCACACCCCCCACTGCGCACGCGCGTCCCCCATCTCTCTCCTCTCCTACGCTCCAATCGCCGCTCCAATCGCCGTAGCGCCGCTCCAATCGTGGCCATTCGGCCTGGGAAAAACAAGAGCACCCCGTGGCTCGTGGTGGCGCGAGCTTATGGGAACGCTTTCGCCCTTGTGCTCTTATGCCACAGTTGGGAAGAAACGGGGCTGCTGCATCTGAATAAAGCAGCGCTAATTCAAACAAGTACCAAGAAACATCACACGAGGACGGGCGCTGACGGCCAACAAAGCTTTTATAGTGCGTGCACAAATACATAGCTCATGAAAAGGAGGGTGTGGGGGGGTGAAAAGGAAGATAGTGCAGTAGCGCGTGGTACAGATGAGAGCAGAAGGGTGCATCGTTACGATTGCTGTAGGAAGCAATATTCCCTGTCTGAAAGAGTGAGTGATGGCACGCTGACATACATCGAGCCTCTGCGCATCATTGTGAAAGTCTCGAAAAGTTCACGAGCGCACTTGTCCTTGCACTTGCGCACTACCGTAGTGTCTCGAAGCAGACGTGCGCACCCGCATTTGGCACCAGGGTTGCCTTTGGGTGGACATGACAAGGCGCCAGAACTCACGCCAAAAGTAGCCAAAGTAGCCATGTCATTTGATATTATCACCGAATTTCTAGCCAAACAGAACAGAAGCGGTATTATAAACAGTCTTTACTATTGATGAATAAATGAAACCATTTTGAATAAGTAAAACCACGAGTTTAAAAAAGAGCCATGGCGCCAACTGGAAATTTTCGTTGCCAACGGGGTCCAAAAGTAGCCAATTTGGCGCAAAGTAGCCACCAACGGCAACCCTGTTTGGCACAGTGGATCGCCAGGTTACTTAGAAGTGAATGGATGCGAGTTCGCTGGTACTGATCCATCTGAAAAAAAGCAGCGCTAATTCAAACACGGACTAAGAAACATCACACGATGACGGGCGCTGACTGCCAACAAAGTTTTTATTGTGCTTGCACAACTATATAGCTTATGAAAAGGAGGGAGGCGGGTTGAACCAGTATCACAGCATGTATCTTACATAGTGAGCAGAATTGACGCCGGCAGGGAAAACGAGTCATGGCTTCACGTGCCGCTGCCAAGCGCTGGCTTTAGTTTCTTCGCTTGAGGTCATGCGCTTTTTGGTTTTCTTCGCCACACAAAGGAGGTCGCTAAAGGGTCTTGAGACAACGCGAGCGCAAGAGTCTGAGAGTGGTTTGCGTTATGCGCATGCGCCCTGTCAGCTCGTGAATTTCTTGGGTCCCCTAGGTCCTTGGGTCCCCAAATAAGAAATTCTAGTGTTTTGCCGGAGTTGGGATGTGCAGCTCCTATTGGTACTTTGACATACACGCCCTTGCTCGAGCGTGTATCTCTCGACGGGGAGTTTTGTACGTCTCGTGCTTTCACCGCAAAGTTTGAGTTGAAGCTGCCCAACAAACCACACCATCTTCCTGGCATCTCCCGAAATGACCGGAATGTGGAGCTCCCAAATATACGTTTCTTAAAAATTGGCAAAACGCTTTTTCTGGCTATATACAAACAACTAAAAAGTTACTAAGGACCAAGAAGGGCTCCAGAAAGTCATTGCGGGACGAATGATTTTCATAAAAACGCCATCAAAACAAAACAGCCCACACTGATCCCCGAAATGCGCTTAGGGGGTGCAAAATGCTTGTGTGGAAAAAAAATGAAAAATAAAAGGAAAAGCCGCGCATGCGCATTTGCTGTAGCACTTCGCGCATGCGCGCTTGGTGACGTGCTCGGTCTACCTTGTCTGCCGTCTTCGTGAACTTTGCAGGCTGCCTTCATCACCCGTTGAGCAGCCGCGGTCTTTTGTTGGGTTTTTGTTCTCCATTGTGTGCTCTGTGGATTAGTGCAGTAGTGCAGAAGTCATCGTTAAGATTACAGGAGTTTTGTGGGTTTGCATCACTAGTCGTATGCACGACCATCTCGATGCGAACAAGCTGCAATCAGGTATTTGTGTTGTGCTTGAAAGTGGTGTCAATACAATAGTTCATGCGAGCGAAAAGTTCCGAGTACACCACTGCTGTCCTTGTTCCTTTTTCAGTACGATGAGTATGAGTCGGAAGGAAACGCGGGCGCGACGAAAACCTAACATAAAAACCCGTTGCCCCGGAGTATGGGCACACCTCCCTACATTAGTTATCGTGGCGTTCCCCAGGGTGGTGTGCTGGGCCCTGTGCTATTCAGTCTTACGCCGATTGCTCTCCATGCACACCTGCTAAGCCTGTCAACATACGCAGACGATATCTGCGTCTGGGCATCTGCAGTAAGTCGCCTGCAGTTACGAGAGAGAATCCAGCGAACTTCCACTCTAAGTGCTCTGTACCTCCATGATCGAGGTCTGGAAATTTCTACCGGAAAGTGTGCTCTTCTGGCATTTACGCGCAAGCCCATGACAAACTACACTGTATCAATCAATGGTCAAAGTATACCGTATTGTCGATCGCACAGGTTTCTAGGCGTCATAATAGACAGAGACGTGGAGTCCTCACGTCTCGTACCTGAAAAAGCGGTTGACAGGCATTTGTCACCTCTTCAACTTTTTAGCTGGAAATACTTGGGGAATGTCGCCCAGTGCCATGTTACAACTGTACAGGGTGATTTTTCTTGGTTTCCTGCGCTACAGTTTGCCTGCATTGACTAACGTAAACAAGACAAGTCGACGAATGCTACAAAGTGTTCAAGCCCAGACCCTCCGAATTTGTTTAGGCCTGCCTCAGAGTGCCTCAACAGTGGCGACTATAGCCATCGCTAAGGACCAACTCATAAGGACTCATATTGAGGTTGAAGCGCTGAGGACGCACATTTTGCCCGGCCTCCGCACCACCACCTAGCCTCTCTACCAGTGGAGCGACCACGCACCTCCTTTTGCCGAGCAGTAACCGCACATGGCGAGGCTCTACCAACTGGCTTCACGCCTGCAGCGAGACCCTCGGTTCCTCCATGGTGCCTCAAACAGCCAATCAACAACCTGACAATCATGGTGTAACTGACAATACCAGGCTTCCAGAAAAACAAGATCTGTCAGCACCAGCTCTTAAACAGCTCGCGTTACTTCTGTTGTACGAGAAATATCAAGACTCCACTCACGTCTACACCGACGGCTCCGTCCTACCGAGCAGCTCAACAGCGGCTGTCATGGTTCCAACGATTGCCACAACAATCAAGTTCAGGATGGCTCACCCGACAACTTCGACGGCAGCAGAGCTCACTGCGCTCCGCGCCGCGCTGCTTTACATTAATGACCAAATGAGAAAAAGGTGGATGATTTTCTGCGACTCCAAGGCGGCACTGCAGTCTCTACTGTCACCTTTAAGCCGTGGTCCACACGAACAGTTGGCATTTGAGCCTGCAGAGTTACACCATCTAACCGAGAAAGGACACCACATTACATTTCAGTGGCTATTTCAGTGGCTACCTAGTCACTGTGGCATCATCGGTAATGAACGGGCCGATCAAGCTGCCCGTTCAACCCATACAGAGGACCGCGACCTGTCGATACCTCTTTCGAGGACAGACGCTGCTCGGAAGCTCCGCATGCTCGCTCGCCATTGCACCACATCAAATTGTAGTGAGCCACATTTCATGCATGCACGATTGCACTCCCTCGATACCACGTTAAGCGCTACTTTCAACCGTTTGAAATATGGCGCTACTTTCAACAGTTTA
The DNA here is from genome assembly GCA_030522465.1 of Rhipicephalus appendiculatus. NCBI lineage: Eukaryota > Metazoa > Arthropoda > Arachnida > Ixodida > Ixodidae > Rhipicephalus > Rhipicephalus appendiculatus. The sequence continues at coordinate 841,344 of JALIZH010012784.1, read as the reverse complement.
TTTGGTGATCCCCATAGGCGTGCGCACGGGAGTGGGAGGAGGGTCAGGAGGGGGCGGCTGCCCCCCTCTAGTCACCTAAAAGGGGCCGGGAGCCTAAAGTCTTCCCCATACGTTGACTTAATAGGGAGGGGGGGCGCTGCGACAAAGCTTCGCCCCCCCCCCCCCCCCCGCCCCCTGGATGGGAACTCTGAGCAAGCTTATGGTGATCCCTAAACTACTTATTTAGCAAAGCATGAGCACATCTGCTGCGCAGAAGTAACAAAACATCACCAGGCAACATCAGGGACAGCAAGAAAATCTAATTCTTTTTTGTCAGGTGCGATATACGGCATGCTAATGCCCTTGTGACCCATCTCTTCAATCTCCATCGCTTCTATAATCTCGCGTGTAAGCTGATTCCTAATTATTCCCACAATTCTGCTCGTGTTGAACAAAGGAAGGCAACCGCACTTCTTACAATGCATTGCTAGGAAACCACCTGCCACGTTTCTAATGTTGTAATGGTGTTCACGCAGCCGGTCATTCAGTCAGCGATTGTGTTGTCTGCCGCTGTCTTGTGGTCTCAGTTAGTCGCAGCTACGGCGGACAAACCGGTGCAAGTGTAGAGCTGTAACGGTTGTGAAGTCGCACTCGCCCTGTGTGTGTTCTTTTCCTGCGTCCTTTGTGCTTGAGCAGCGCGCAGACAGTTTCTAGCTGCTTGCCGTTCTTCCTGTGGCATTCCATTTGCTGTCGCATTGATTGCTTCGCCCTTGAGGTGAAACTGTGGCATATTTTTTGCAACTTTGGCTAACGCTGTAGACATTATTTCGCTCTATATGTCTCCATCTATATTTTCCTACACCAAGTTATTCTCACAATTATTGATAGTATCAAATATTACATTTATGTATCCTGTTTTTCTACGAAAGCATACTCATCATGGACCACATTGTCCACCTTTAAAGCAGCATTAAAAACTCACTCATAAAAACTGATTTTAAATAGATTGCCTGATATCGTTGTATAGACAAAAAATTGTCCTAATCTGATTCAAGAACAGATTTTTTTTAGAACGAGTTTTACGAGCCATATATTCGAGCTTTCCGAAAAAATTCTCGGGCTGCTTGAACTGAATTTGTTTTCACAAAAAATGTATTACGGGAAGACCTGCCGCTTCAGATATATTCAATTTGTTTTAATCAAATCGCGGATGGTTGTGCGTCAAGGTTGAGACAGTTAGCGTGGAATGACACACGCAACTGTCATTTATGCGCTTGCAGGATGCATTTTGAAATGAGTTATTCTGCTTGTAGGATGGCTAGCGCCAGCGGAGGACCACCACCAATGGAAGAAGGAAATCCATGCACAGTCCAGCCTTTCGAGTGCAGTGTGTGCCACAAGGTTCTTGCATCGAAGAAAGGTCTTCGTAGGCACCAGGCCAGGATATGTGGCCTAAAAATTTGGGTGTGCCATCAGTGCGGCAAGAAATTTGTCTCGAAAAAGGCTGTTGGGAACCATCGACCACGCTGCAAACCATTCAAGTGTGATTACTGCAAAAAGGCTTTCAAGGACAAGGTCACGCTTGACTCGCACGTTTGCCCAAACGCTGGGAGACCCTTGTAGAGTGCCCCAAGTGCGGCAACAAGTTTCTGGACCACGCTAAACTTAAGTGGCATGATAAGATGAAGCATTAAAGTTAGAAGTAAAAGGAGTGTCCAGCATGCGTCACGCAATATTTGCGCGAGGACCACCTCACCAAGCACACGAAGGAAGTGCCCCGTTGTCAGGCTGAAAGGGGTTGTTGCATCGCATGGGGAAGGAAGGGGGGGAATCCTGCTTTTATAGCGACGCTCTGCAGTAAAACCTCGGTGATACGAATCTCGCGGGACCACCAGAAATATTCGTTTCATCCGAAATTCGTATCATCAGAAAGTATGAAAAAGAAAAATTACACCATCTCCCGCTAAAGGGAACCATGTGTAGATGCGAAGCAGCGGGCGCTAACGCTTACACTGGCGGCGGCGTTGACGCTGGCGCTCATCGCAGCGTTGCGCAGGAGAGAAAACTGGGGAGGCGCAAAGCACGCAGTGGTGGAGCGGTTGTTTCGTACTGGAACATGCCAATCGCTGCTAATGGGCAATGAGAGACAGAAGACTCCGACTGGACACAGAGACCCGCAGTCCGCTTTTAGTTAACGCGCACGCTGCGATATTTTAATTGTTCAACAACGCACAGGAGAAATCTCCCACCGGCACCACCTTGCAGGTCAAGATTCAGTGCCGTATATACGGGGTGGCCAGTGAATGGTTGTGCAGTGCGAGCTTATATCCCATGTGCCTTGGAAGCGTTTGTCTCCGATTTACGTGTTCCGCCCTTGCCACCTTCTCCTGTGTACATCTCTGACCATCGTCCGATTCTCCTAGAGCTTGACATTCCATTTTCTTTTTCGGAGAAACCATGGCGCCTTGATGTTCGCGTCCTCCAGGACTCGCGCTCACGGTCAGATTTGTCAAGCGCAATACGTGTGTCACTCGCTACGTCTGGTCCAGATGATTGGGATGCGCATAAAACGCAGTGGCGTCTGCGCTGCTCAGTTGAAGGGCGTTCGCTTCGTCGTCGCGTTTCTGAAGAGCGCTGGCCGATACTGCAACAAAGTTACGCATCGCCTTGCGCGCCGAAACGCCGTCTGATGGTGTTCACGCAGCCGGTCATTCAGTCAGCGATTGTGTTGTCTGCCGCTATCTTGTGGTCTCAGTTAGTCGCAGCTACGGCGGACAAACCGGTGCAAGTGTAGAGCTGTAACAGTTGTGAAGTCGCACTCGCCCTGTGTGTGTTCTTTTCCCGCGTCCTTTGTGCTTGAGCAGCGCGCAGACAGTTTCTAGCTGCTTGCCGTTCTTCCTGTGGCATTCCATTTGCTGTCGCATTGATTGCTTCGCCCTTGAGGTGAGACTGTGGCATTTTTTTTGCAACTTTGGCTAATGATGTAGACATTATTTCGCTCTATATGTCTCCATCGATATTTTCCTACACCAAGTTATTCTCACAACTATAGATAGTATCAAATATTACATTTCTGTACCCTGTTTTTCTAGGAAAGCATACTCATCATGGACCACATTGTCCACCTTTAAACTGATGAATGTCCGGGCACTGGGCCTAATATGTTGCGCAACGTTAACTGTTCGTGGTAAATCATGTCCACTTGTCGTTCAAGCAATTGTCTCTCGTCGCAGTACGCGGGGCATTCAAGTAGTATGTGCTCCACTGTTTCTATGCTGCCACAGTTATCACAACAGGGACTTGTGGTACGCCCAATGCGGTGCAGACGCCGGCAAAAATCTGTTTTTCCAATAAAGAGTATCTCTCTCTCTCTCTTTAAACTGATTTTAAATAGATTACCTGATAACGTTCTATAGACAAAACCTTGTCCTAATCTGATTCAAGAACAGATTTTTTTAGAACGCGTTTTACGAGCCCTGTATTCGAGCTTTCCGAAAAAATTCTCGGGCTGCTTGAACTGAATTTTTTTTCACAAAAAATGTATTACGGGAAGACGTGTCCGCTTTAGATATATTCAATTTGTTTTAAATCAAATCGCGGATGGTTGTGCGCCAAGGGTTGAGACAGTTAGCGTGGAATGACACATGCAACTGTCATTTATGCGCTTGCAGGATGCATTTTGAAATGGGTTCTTCTGCTTGTAGGATGGCTAGCGCCAGTGGAGGACCATCACCCATGGAAGAAGGAAACCCATGCACAGTCCAGCCTTTCGAGTGCAGTGTGTGCCACAAGGTTCTTGCATCGAAGGAAAGTCTTCAAAAGCACCAGGCCAGGATATGTGGCCTAAAAACTTGGGTGTGCCATCAGTGCGGCCAGCAGTTTGTCTCGAAAAATGCTGTAGGGCACCATCGACCATACTGCAAACCATTCAAGTGTGCTTACTGCAACAAGGCTTTCAAGGAGAAGGTCACACTTGACTCGCACGTTTGCCCAAACGCTGGGAGACCCTTGTACGAGTGCCTCAAGTGCGGCAAAAAGTTTCTGGACCACGCTGGGCTTAAGTGGCATGATAAGATGAAGCATTAAAGTTAGAAGTAAAACGAGTGTCCAGCATGCGTCACGCAATATTTGCGCGAGGACCACCTCACCAAGCAAACGAAGGAAGTGCCTCGTTGTCAGGCTGAAACGGGTTGTTAGTTTTCATGGGGGGAGGGGGGGGGGGAGGGGGGGAATTGCGTAGTGAGGCTGTACAGTAAAACCTCGGTGATACCCACCTACTTTCCCAGCATCCACCCGGCATACCCACCAGGTGTCCCACGATGCCCACCATTATTCCCAGCATGTCCACCACATTTTCCGTCATACCCACCAGAATTTCCAGCATTCCGAGCATAATTTTTTTGGTGGGCGATGCTGGGATTTTCAATAGGGTACACTTTCGTTTATTGTTTTTCAGGGCCGCGGCAAAGTGACGAACAGCTGTGAATGATTGTCAGTGAAGTTTGTAGGCGTCAACGACCATACCTGCACTCGTATATATGTGGTCCGTGCGCACGTGTGTAATTAATGAACGAGGTGTGTTGTGACCTGCGACAGCTACTAGCCCCGTCCATATCTTGGTATGCTCTTCTGCATGACATCAGAGCGCCGAAGCAAAAGTGACTAAGCGAGCGCTTTGACACGAGAGATGAAGGCCAGAAAATTTCAGAACCACTTTCCTATGTTATTATTTTCTTGTCGCGGTGGTGAAGGGGTGTTTTTCAGGAGATTTACGTCCGTGCCCGCATAAGTTTGCCCTTGGAACAGTCGTGAATGTTGCCGACGAAGGGAAGAAAGCGAAGACAAAAGTCCGAAAAAGAGAAACAAGAAATAGAGAGAAAGGGAGGAAGAAAAAAGACACAAAAAGCAAGACAGAAGAGAGCAAAACAAAAGAAATAGAGGAAGAAATAAAGAGAAAACTGGCAAAACTTAGCACAACAGCAGTCCGCCACGGTGGTGTTGCAGTTACGGTGCGCGGCTGCTGACTCAAAGGTCGTGTGTTCGATCCTGGCAGCGGCTGTCGCACTTCGATGGAGGCCATATTCGCGAGGCCCGTGTACTGTGCGATGTCTGTGCGCATTATTATTATTATTATTATTATTATTATTATTATTATTATTATTATTATTACAATAAAAGCAACAGATATCTCTGCCTAGGGGCCCATCAGCTTCTCTGACTCTCTAGCATTGCGCCTCCCGTGCAAGGTACGCAAATTTTTTAAATGCGAAGCATTTCTTTGCGTACTGTAAGCACTTTTGCGTATCTATCTATCTATCTATCTATCTATCTATCTATCTATCTATCTATCTATCTATCTATCTATCTATCTATCTATCTATCTATCTATCTATCTATCTATCTATCTATCTATCTATCTATCTATCTATCTATCTATCTATCTATCTATCTATCTATCTATCTATCTATCTATCTATCTATCTATCTATCTATCTATCTATCTATCTGTCTGTCTGTCTGTCTGTCTGTCTACGTCTGGGTGCTCTCGTGATGGCCTCTAACTTGGGGTAGACCTAAATTTGTGTGGGAGGGTAAGAGGTATTGACGAATATGTCTGGCTGGTCGTGACATGAAAAAGTCAGTTTCGCCACCAGGGCGAAGCAATGAATGCCCGTATACCACGGGCCGCGGAATGCGGGTATGCGCCACTGGACTTTGAAAATTTTTATGTACCCAGGAACGGCGAGAACAGGCATTGGTAATTTCAATGCGAGAGCGTTAGAAGAAACTGACATCGGTGGCGTTGACACTGGTAATTTAAAGACAACAGCGTTAAGAAAAACAGACATCGGCGGCATTGACGCGACGAATACAAAGAATAGAAATCAGAGTCCCAGCAGGAATCGAACCCCAGCATTCTGTGCGGCAATCGAACATTCTACCACAGAGCCACGTCAGATGTCGAAACTGCTTTGTAAGAACACCCTACGTAGGCGTAATGTTGGGGTTGTAGTGCTGGCTATCTAATTTTATAAACATTACATACGTACTTCTTTAACGAAGGAGTCATGTCGGGTTAACGTCAGTTGTATACTTAAGCGCCATCCACCGTAGTTGATTTACGTAGCACTATCCAGGGCTACCATCCATGCAAGCACAATCTCTAATATCAGCTTACGGCTTCTGGTGTTGGCGATACCCATGTTTCTGTTGGCATCTTTACGCAACTGTAAACAACTGGTTATATGAAACATATGCGATTGTTCAACATGTCTGTGCGTACAACATTTGTACCTATCTATAGCGTCCCTTCATAACGTTTCGCTCAATTAAAAAATTACAACCCACTCCCCTTAGCTCCGGATGCTTCGCATAACATCGATTCCCATGGTACTTGGGATCTGCCTAATTTTTTTTTTTTGCTCCTATCGACACTTGTCCTTCATCGATAAGCCCGTCAGTATCGTGATCGGATTGCCTGCGGCAAATACTCCTTAACGCTGCGCGTTAAGAATTCGCAAGTGTATTTTCGCTGTTCATGCATTCATATAATCAGTGAATCACTTTGGCACATGCCCGTACACAACATTCCGTGTTATGCGGGTATGTGCTACACGCGACTGATGGAAAGGGTGTCATGGACTACGCGACGGCCAGGTCAAGTTATTCAAGTCATGACCCGCGAATCATGCTCACCGTACACCCATATCCCCCCATGCCAATTTTGGTAGCTATATGCCAAACGAAGGAGACAACCATGAGAGTGCGCAGACGTAGGCGGCTAGATTGATAGATGGAAACGATCAAATCAGTAGCGTAGCCAGAAATTTTTTTTCGGGGGGGGGGGGGGGTTCAACCATACTTTATGTATGTTCGTGCGTGCGTTTCTATGTGTGCGTGCATATATAGGCAAGCAAAACTGAAAAATTTCGGGGGGGGTTTGAACCCCCCCAACCCCCCCCCCCCTTGGCTACGCCACTGGCTCAAATTACCTTTGGTTCGCCAAGAAATGCTTCGCACTTAAAATCACTCTATTCAGTGGAAACTTCCAATTGTTTAAGTAATTTACTTGTTTACATATACGAGTTTATACACACCCATCAAGGGGCTTCCTGAAAAATGTTGGCAAAAAAGCAGGCCATAACGTATGACGGGCCGCACGTTACTACATCTTATTCAGGCCATCGTAAAAGTATGCGATTTGGCCGTTGTAAGAGTGGAAATTTCGTAAGTTTCGCCAGCAGGGATTCGCGTAGGGCGCATGGCTGTGATGGCAGCGGCAATTCAGTGGGACAAGCATACACTTCTGCGTCTATCACGACGCGATGCCCTCTCGGCGATTTCGAGAAGCCGAGAGTGAACCTCCTGGTCGGCGTCTTTAAGGTGGGAGACGAGCTCTTTCGCATAACGCGTGTCGTCGGGAGCCAAAAGGCGTACGCCATTCCCGAACCGTCGCACTGCAACGCGTAATTCACCCGGTTCATGTAGACGTCCGCGTTTGCCGGGCGGTCGTAATGGACGACGAAGCGCACGCGGTCGACTTCCAGTTGCTGAGCTGCAACGTCGGTCACTACGAGAATGCAACAAGAACCCGACTTGAACGCGTGCAGCGCCCGCTGTCGGTCGCCTCTTGTCTTCGAGCCGTGGATGCCGATGGCGCACCAGTCTCGGAGTTGTAATTCGAGAACGGCCTCGTCCACGACCGACCTAGTCTCGACGAAGACAATGACCTTGTCCTGTTTCTCCCTCAGGATGTCTTCTAATAAGGTGACGAGCCGATCCAGTTTCTGAGCGTCCTCGCAGACGATGACGGTCTGCTTGACCAGCCGGTTCTCTACCTGCTTGCTGTGTCCGATGCTAACCTGGATGTAGTCGTTGAGCAAACAATCAGCAAGGTCTCTAATTTCCCTCGATTCAGAATTGGCTAATATCAGCGTCTGACGATCTGGTCGGACGAAGGCCGTGACGGAGCGAAGCATTTTCTCTAATCCCATCGCTAACATCCGGTCAGCTTGGTCCAGCACTAGAAGCGTGCAGCTGCTGACATTCACCATCCCTTCCTCCAAGAACGGGAGTAGACGACTGGGTGTCGCGATCCATATCCCATAACTCGCCTTCTTCAGCCTCTTCAGCTGCCTGTCCTTCCAGTCACCCGAGCACAGGCATACGGAACGAACATCGGAGCACTTTTCGAAGTCCGAAACCAGTCGTTCAATTTTCTCGGCCACCTCGCGGGTCGGAACCAGTACGAGCACTACGGGTCCCTTGCCATTCGATGGGAGTGGCTGGCGCATGGCGCGAACGATGGCTGGTAGGAGGTAGGCCTGTTCGTTGGCTGCAACTCGACTGTGTACGATGGCGAGGAGATCCCTGGCGCGGAGTGCCACTGGCCAGCACTGGGACTGCAAGGCGGTGAGAGGACCGTAGTTGAGCGCATAGGCGGCTTCGGCGACGCGTTCCGGGAAGTTGGCTTCGTACAGTCGCAAAATGGGCGTCGGAACTGCACGTCCTCTGATGGTGACGTTGTTGGCCTTTCGAAACTCGTTAATTTCGGATGGTGTCCGCCTTGACGTCGCAAAGTGTTCTTGATGGAAGAGTTTTTCGATGGACTGTGATTGGTACTCCGGCGCGGTCAAAGCAGGCAGCCGTTGGCTCTTGGGTACCGGTGGAGGGACTCCAAAAGTGCGCAACCATATGGTATTAAATGAATACATGTTGTCTCCCCGCGGCAAATAGTATTCGTAGTGATTTATCTGTTCCCATAGGTCCGCGGCCTCCATGGGCATGAAATCCCAATAGATGTTGACGCCCACCATGTCTGGCATACCGCTAAATCCATTGACTCCATTTGCGCCGTTCATGCTGCCGATGCTCCTATGAATGCAACGCTGCGCTGTTGCCACGTTGTTGGCACGCTGGTGTCTTCGTTTAGGATGAGGCAGCGTCCAGACGAGCACCGGCAACGGCACACTGCACGCACCATCCGAGTACTTCTTCTTGTTCGCCTACTAAATGTGGCTCACATCCACTGCGGAGAACTTGCCAAAAATTAATTGGTTTTGTTGCTTTTTGTAAAACTTAGGAATGGGGTCATTTATACAGCGTAAATGTTGCTGGATTATAGTGCATTAGAATATTTCGGTGCACGATCAAATATATTACAGACAAGCCTTTTTTTTTACAAGTAACACTAATACCTGTCAAAATAAATAAATATCCCTATTCTTAGATACGTGCTTGTACTAAAAGATAAGAATCACGCGTTTAGCCAGTTAACCAATTGGATTCACTAACACAATTCTGCACAACGAATCCTGCGCAGCAAAATCTAGAATGGGTGGCACCTGCGCACTTGCCGACGAAGAACAGACGAAGGTCTCTAGTTTTGTATTCTGCGGAGTAGGCCCTCTAGCGGCCAACCCCAGGCAAGTTTCCACGAAGCAGTACTTAAATTTGGTTTTTAGTAAACAAATATAAATTTAGAAGTAAACGAAACTGTCATAATGGGAAAGAATCGGCTGCATGATGGCATTTTTTTCGATACACAATGCTCATTATTGCTGGACTCAAATGGCATTTACCCGCTATTCGGAATAGGTAAAGAAATTGGACTTTACAACAAAGTTGGAAACAATACACTAACAACAAATTGAACACACAGAAATGAATCGAATGAAAATACTCTGTTAGGCAAAACTCACAGAGTCTTTTATTCACTCACTTGAGACGACTGCAAGGCTAAAGCCATCTTTTTTTTTTCTTCCCAGTCCATGTATCGATCCTTTTCCGACACTCTACGCAAGCTTTTTGGAGCTAACTGGATTTTCCGTTGCCTCCAGGATCCGAGGCTCATCGCCTGGTTTTGCACTGCCTCCGTGATCGGCCCACTTGTGACCAAGCAGCAATTTCACGTGATGAAGTCATCACGAGACGTTACGTCACGTGATGGCACTGTGAGGTCATGACAACGCCAATATGACGTCACAAACTTTGGCGATTTGTGACATCATGATAACGTCATTTAATGGCGTCGTCACGTGATGGTAATTTTTTTTCAATCACTCAGGCCATAGAGTTTCCTATAAATACACTAGAGGGAACTCTGGCGCTAGTGTCTATGGGAGCTGCAACGCACGGCGCTTCAGCCAGCATGGGAATGATGGGTAGTACACAAATTTGCCTAGTCTTGCCTAGTCTTCGTTCTTTCGGCTCCGTTTGGCTCCGTGTGGCCTGAATCCGCTTTGCCGCAAGACGAAGTTCAGCAAAGGTTTAGCAGTTACGTTTCACCCCCCTTGATTTTATTAGGCCCACCGATTCAAATAGGCTCGCGAAGTTCACAATGGTCCGTTCTTTTATTCGAAACAAGACCAAAACACAGCAATAAACAAAGCCACAAGAGCATTCGATGCCGCAAGCACGAAATTAGGCAAATTTGTGTACTACCCATCATTCCCATGGTGGCTGAACGATCGCAGCGCCACAGTCCCCTCTAGTTAATTTTAGGAAACTCTTTGACTCCGGTGGACGCCGCCGACGCGGGACACCTCTCAATTTTAGCGTTTGGTGAGGCATCTAAGGCTTCTGCCTTAATAAGGTTTGCGTATCATTACGTACAAATATGTCATCGCGAATTTTCCTCATTATTCTGCCTGTCGATGGTACCACTGTGATATTGCTCTTTTGAGGTAACGCTTTTCTACCGTCCCCTCTTGATTGTTGTATCGATGACAACAGCTGAATTAGCTACAGTTCAACAAAACGCGACGCCACTTCTCTAGCGCGTCGAAATTCGATTAAGTGCTATTCAACGTACCTTTCTGTACCATTTCGTTAATTTCTGGCAGGAATTGTGGGCTTCGGCAGTGCATGCTTCGGCAGTGAATGCTTCGGCAGTGCAATGCACGCCCTGTCTTTGTGTATCTGTTCTCGCTGCATTTTTTTCGCGGCCGCACCTCGGGATCGGCTCGATACCGGCGTTTCGCTTGTGTTCCTCTCGTTGGCACTTAGGGATTTTCCTTAGGCTGTTGCCGTTTGGCGGGCATCGATGGATGTCGAAGACGTGTAGTCGCGTCGGGCCTCGATTCCCTCGACGACGAAGTCCGGAAAGTTGGACTCTTCCAAGGCGACGATTCGTTTCGGCACGTTGCGACCTTTCACCGATACGCCGTTGGCATTTCTGTAGGCTTCCACTTCAGTCATCGACCGGCTCGCCGTGGCCGGGAGTTCCTCGTAGAGGTTCTTCTCGAACGGCTGCAGTTGGATCTTCTTCCATTTGTGCTTGCGGAAGAGCCATCCCACCTTGTTCTTTGGAAAGAAATCGCAGTTATGCAACTGACACCTAGGCATTTGGTTATGGAGGAATTCACTTCTCACTCGTCTTTGTTGCTTAGGCATGTCGAACCACCACATGTCGGTAGGATGTTTGCCACTAGCTTCTGTGGAAGAAACGGGATCTCTCTGGTCGTCTGCGGCGTGATTGTTTGTCCGCTAGGGCAACGTCGTGATCGATGATGGTTGCATCGTTGACTGTGGCTTTTGCCCACGGTGACGCCGCGTCCAGAAACTGCACAATAACGCATTTCGACGCGATAGCGTTAATGAGCCCGTTTCGTTGAAAATGCGGCGTCGGTGGCGTTGGCAGTAAGCGTTCTCTTTAAGCGAGAAATTTTGATAGATGCTGAGAATAAACATCAAGGTATCAAGCCTCAATCGAACTCAGAACAGTCACGTTGTCTATCAAAGAGCTGCGCCACTGCTTAAGGAAAAAAAAAAAAACACGCGGTACAGGCGTTATGTCGGACGAAGTGAGACGCTTACAGAAGCATTGACAGAAGAGTAGTATCGCATCAAGCATGGCGTCATAACCGTGAATTGCCTAATGAGTGAGTGGTCCGAAGATATTAATCGGTTACAAAGGGCTCAGCCATAATGCAGCATCATCTTTGTCATCAAGATCGTCTTGAGCCACATCATCAACAAAGTTGCAGCGCTGTGGGTGGCTCATATGGCTTTACGGATGCATAGTGGGCATTTCGCTTTTCCCAAAATGCTGAACTATAAAGTAATGGGTATTTTGACACTGCACTAGCAGTAGGCACCCTAGGAGACTTCACAAATATGCAAAGTTCTCAAATTTGGCTAACTTGCACCAATATGGCTACTTTTCTAGGCTGGTGGCGACAGAAAAATAACGCCATGGCCTGCGCGGAAAGCGCACCACAGCCACAGCGAAAGATGGAAGAGCGGTATTTCTAGAACCCGTTGTGAACACTTTTAGGGCTGCTAATACAAGCACGCTTGCAAGGTACCCACTACGCCATAAATCATAACTTTTGTCAAGTTGGGAAGCACTCAGTACGCCATTATTCGTCATTCTGCGGAGAGTGAGGTACCCGCTACGCATTTGCAAGGCATTATGGGAACTTTGTTGATGCGGTGGCTGATTACGATGAAAAATTATGGCTGAGCCCTTTGTAATGGGTTGGAAGCATTCAACGACCCAATGTTTACGCAATTCTTATTGTATGACGCCTGGTTACACAGTTCGCATTGCGTGACGGCTGCTTGTTATTTTACTCTTCTACCACTCTATAATACATATATGTTAACGTGGTTGATTGATGACATAACACCTGTGCAGGGTCTTCTTGCGAGTGAGTTTTGAGCACCGGCATAGCTCTGTGGTAGCACAGTGCACTGCCATGGTGAGGACCCAGGCTCGAACCCCGTTCCATTCGGATATCTTTTGCTTATTTCGTTTTACGCGCGATAGCGGTTACGCACGCCGGCGGCGGCGGCGACGATGGATAACTACGGCGCCAAAAACGGCCCTTGTTGTGATCTCATAACAGCTTTCGCTGTAAAATGCCTTGGCCACTTTTTGGCCACGGGAGTGAGCAGGGGGTAGCAGAAAGGACACTTGCACTCCAACCAAGACAGGTTTTTGGGTGTAGTGCCACATAAGAAATGGTAAGAAAGAAGATGACAGGAAAGAGGCGCCATTTCTTATGTGGCGCTACACCCAAAAACCTGCTATGAAATACCAACTAGCATGCATTGATACCCTTGTTAACCAACCAAGACACACCAGCGTACCCTCTCCCCCCACCGCTATATGCAACACCGGTTTGCACGCCTACTTCCCTCAAAGTCCTGCCAACGACATATTACAGCGCAATTTGTTATGACGTCACAACAATATCCGCCATGGGGTATCAGTGGTTATGGTGCTTCGGTGCTGACCCGAGGGTCGCGGGTTCGATCCCGGCTGCGGCGGTCGCATTTCCATGGAGGCGAAATGGTAGACGCCCGAGTACTGCGCGATATCAGTGCACGTTAAAGAACACCAGATGCTCAAAATTTCCGGAGTACTACCACTACGGCGTCCCTCATAATGATATCGTGGTTTTGGGACATGAAATGTCCTTGCATTGTTATTAGATCATAACAAGGGCCAATTTTTGGTGCCGTAGTTCTCCGCCGCCCCCCACCACCGGCATCCGTAACCGCTATCGCGGGAACTAAGAATTAGTTGAAAAAAATAACAAAATACCCAGTATAAAATGAGATTCGAATCCGGGCCCTCTGAGTGGCAGCACAGTATTCTACCACAGAACCAACCATGTGCTTGGAACTTGGTTGCAAACCGACCTTATGCAGGCTTCATTTCTGTTACGGAATCACGTTAACGTGTGTAATAGAGTTTCAGAAGAGTAAATTGACAAAATAGCGCCACAGTGTGCGAATTGTGTAACAAGGGGGTCGTTGGATTTTTCCAGCCCATGACAAAAAGCGAATATATACATACTTCTTCATTGTCGTCAGGCGCAGCATCAACAAAATGCACACAATGCCCTACAGGTGTGCAGCGAGTACCACGCTTCTCCGAAGAATTACGCATACTAATGGAATAGTTCATGCTTCCCTACTAGCCTACTTCACTGCCGGTGCTGTGGCACTCACCCGGCTACGCGTCCGCACATGCTGTAGGAGTGCCCGGTCCAGTACCCATACACCAACACCACGACCTTCTCGTCGAGGCTGCGTGAGGCTCTGCGGAGCTCCGCCCTCGATGAACAAATATGGGCAACACAGCACGCCCGTGAGGCGGCTTCGAGAGAAGCCCTTGGCGTCCCCTCATGAGAGGCCTACGCCCGGCCAGCTAAACTTGCTGGTTTCTGAGGGTCAAGTTCATTCCTACTCCTCCTACCCCTACTTCACGAAAATTATGATTTGTGGTGTAGTGGGTACCATACAAGTGTACTTACAATCATAAACGTGCGCAGGGTTCCCCTTCAGGAGGGGGGGGGGCGAAGGTTCATTGCAGCGCCCCCCCTTCCTATTACGTCAATGTATGGGGCTGACTCCCACCCCCCCCGTGCCCACGCTATGCTTATATTAGACTTCCCAAGAGTTTAAAAAAGGCTCTAAGGCCCCCTTCCAGCTTCGAGCTTAGAATGAAATTGAGCTTAGAAAAATATTCGGTAAAACAGGGGAGAGAAAAGAGCCGTGGGGAATTTGTTGTCTAATGCTAATTGGTGTTGAAAAATCTCGTTGAAAGCAATTAAACTTTCTATCTTTTAAAAACGATTTATCCAACCTGTAATATACAGGGGAAATTTTCAGTCCTTCCGGGCATTAAAGGTATCCTCAAACACTCTTCAAGTGATCGACTAATGGCTTCAATAAAAGTGACAGTTTCACCTCAAGGGTGAATCAATGAATGCGATAGCAACAAATTGTAATGCTATACGAAATGAAGCTGGCAGCAAATTCTTTTGGACCCAATCTCACGCAGCTCTACAAAACGCTGGTGTAAGAGAATACGACCGCTCCAGGGACACTTTTAGCAGTCTCTTCGCGTTGACAGCGCAGCATGTAGAAGGGTATACGAGCCCTCCGCTGATGGCTGCCGAGATAGCGAGATAGCGCGCCCGCTTGCGATGGCGACCGCGCCCGTAAAATCAAAGTGCACAGTTGCTGCTAGAGCAACCCCCCTTCGCGTCTTTTTATGCTGGTTAAAGACGGGCGGGGAATTTCCCCTCTGCTTGAGCATTCGACCGCTGGTCTAACGGGCGGGTGGATCTTATCGCATGCGCCCTCCGAGTGACGGAGATGGGCCGGCTCGTTTGATCTCCGCCTCATCCGCGTTCGTCGCCCCCGCTCGCGAGATATTACCCGCGGGTAGAACGTGCGATGCGCTAGATCTTATCAATGTGGACTTTATACAGGACGTGACGGCAACGGCGACAGCAAGCCGTCGAGACTGTCCAGAACACGTCGAGACTGTCCATATAATTGATATCGCTATAAACGAGCTTATTGCTCTACGAATGGACTGCCACAAACATTTTGAGAATCCACCAAGTGCGAGTGGGAGTTACAGGGATTTGCCGTACGTTTGAAGTGATTTCTCTTAGCTCTCGTAGCAGTGAGCGCGCTGAAAGCTACGCACGGAGGGGAATGACAAGCGGGCAAGAACATGCGTTCTTTGGTCACCACGCGTCATTACCTTGAGCATTCTCTTTTCATTTCTCTTCGAACACGCCGCTCACTTTCAGTGTGATCGCGAGCGAGCTTGCGGGCCCGTGGAGGAAACCGCGGCGACCACAGCAACCATGCAGCTCACGGCGTGGCCTCCGAAATCTGCTCTGGCTGAGTGCCGTTGCGCTCACAATGCTCAAATTAGTCGACGGCCGTAGACTTTGGTGTGAATGGCGCGGTAATTTGGATGTAAGGCATCTTCTGAAGAGAGAAGAGAGAGCGATTTTCAGCTGACTTGGGAATAAATTGTAAGTCCCAGGCAGCGTGCTGCGCTGTAATGTTTGGCTCGACTACCGATCGGCACTGCTCTCTGACCATGGTGAAAATGCGTTGGATGGCCCGTTTAATGGTTTAGGGTATTGTAAACTGCGCTGGAACTGTACTAGAAGTATGCGTCTTCTTTATCCCCTCAGCCACCAACGTGCACCTCGCGTATCTTGAGACGCCTGAACCCTACGCGTATATGCTGGTCATGCAGCTTGAGTGCTGGTAACAGATTTTAAGGCGAAAGCCTTTATTGGCTCATGCTCGCGTCCGTCCGTCCGTGCCCTGGGAAGGTGCCAGCTGTGCCCTCTCCCCCTCACACACTTCCGGTAATCACATTTGTGCCACCACACGGTAAAAAAAAAAGAAAAAAATTGCTGCAGATCCACGAAGTGCATGCTGATGATGGGGCGAAGCTAGGTCTTAAGGTCCATAATGTCGACGTTGAAATGACCGACTAGTATCAAGGGTTTGTGCTTCTAGGTGTTGTTCTGTCGCAATTATGATTGATATTAGTGTATTATTAAACCTTTTTTTGTAATATGCTTTGATTGATGGGTGCTTAAATGTCGGTGCTTTTTGGTATTGTGGCCTTATATTTTGTTCTGGTTAACAATGTTTTAATTTGTTCTTGTTAACCTTTTGTTCGGTCGCATGCTTTGATTGATGGGTGCTTAATTTCGGTGTTTGTACGGCGTTGTGACTTTTTATTTTGCTCTGGTTAACAGCCTTTTATTGTTCTGTCATATACTTGATTGATGCACACCGAAAGTGGGGTCGCATCTGCGCTTTGACTAGGAACTACGGCGAGCCTCGACAACAACGGTTTTCGTTAGGGCCTAAGGTGCTTCGCCCCTAAAAAAAGCCATGGCATAGTCAGTCGAATAGCCACAGGCTTTCCCTGATCACACTTTGGAATTTACAGTGTCGTTGAATTTTTTAAGGAGCGAAGCTGCTTAGGCCCGCGCCCTGCTGGCGCCGTCGCCGCCGTCGCAGCTCCCCGCCGCATCACCGCTCGCACCCCTCTACCACCTGTCTCCCTCTTTCTTCGTCTCTGCCCTCTCTCCTAAAACCGGCGAACGCGTGTTCCCGCCAGCGAGCGCAGCAGACGCTCTCCGCGCGTGCGGCGCAAACAAGGCGCGCGGCGCAAAAAACACTTCGCGTTAAAAAGAAGCCTGCGTTCTCCCTGTGCCACACACACACTCTGCCGTCATTGCCGACTACAGCTTCCTCCATGCTCCTATCTTTTCCTTCCTCCGACAGTACAGCCACTGCGGGTTCGACCGTTTCTGCGGTACTCGAAATACGACCTACCCGATGTGGACACCTTCAGCGAACGCTACTTTCGCAAGATAATTGGCATCGACCGAGACACCGAAAGGACAATCTGCCTCGCATCCTTCCGATGGTTAAACAGTTCCAAAACGTATATAGTCATTTGCGTCCCATATCTAAGGAGCTTCGGTCATCCATTGTATTCGTGCACGGAACAACTGCGAGTTTTAGATGGGAGGCATCTTATGGCGAAGTGCAATCCGGTGGTGGTGGTGGTGGTGTGCGGCGTGACCACCCTTACTGCGCATGCGCAAACCCTTTCCACGTACCTCCTCTCCTACGCTCCCCCCTCTCTCTCATCTAGGCATCCCTCTCGCGGCGTTTACACACCCATTGCGCATGCGCGTCCCCTCCCCCCTCTCTTTTCTCCTACGCTTCCCCCCTCCATCTCCTCTAGGCATCCCTCCTAGCGGCGTCCGCACCCCCCACTGCGCATGCGCGTCCCCTCCCCCCTCTTTCTCTTCTAGGCATCCCTCTCCGCAGCGACCACGCCCCCCACTGCGCATGCGCGTCCTCACCCCCCTCTCTCTCCTCTCCTACGCTCCCCCCCTCTCTCCTCTAGGCATCCCTCCCGCGGCGTTTACACTAGAGGTGTGCACGGGCTCCGGCTAGCCCGAAAGCCCGAGCCCGGCCTGGCCCGCGGGCCGGGCTCGGGTAGGCTGACGTCTTCTCATCTCGGGGCCGGGCCGGGCTCGGGCTACTCATAGCGGGCATCGGGTGGGCCGGGCCCGGCGCAAAGCCCGCATCAAGCCAAAAATATATACATTGTGCCGGAATGGTTTTCCAGCACTTAACGATGAGCACAAAAGATCACCTTTGTGATTATTTATCCATGCAATCATCCTCCTGTCCTGTATCTCAGATACAAACTTCTGGAAGACAAGCAGACTAATTATTCCAAACTTGCTATGCTTGTGAAAAAGATATTTGGGATTCCGGCTACCAGTGCGAGCAGTGAGCGAAACGTCAGCTCGGCGGGATGTGTGATGCAGGAGCGCCGCACTTCACTGAAGTCTGAGTCACTGCACAGCTTGTTATTTTCACACAAATCGTAACCTGTGTATACACACTAGCATGTGTCTTTTGCATATGTTTAACTTTGACATGTTGAATAAAATGCCACATTATCGGAAAGTGATATCTTGTCTCCGCAGCAAACTTTTATAGTGTCGGGCCGGACCGGGCCCGGGTTTCTGTTTTTGTACGTCGGGCCGGGCCGGACGGGCTCGAAGCCATTTAGCGTCGGGCTCGGGCAGGCTTTCGACGCAGTTCAGGCGGGCCCGGGCCGGGCTCGGGCTCGAAAATTAGGCCCGTGCACAGCTCTAGTTTACACCCCCATTGCGCATGCGCGCCCCCTCCCCCCCTCTCCTCTCCTACGCTCCCCCTCTCTCGCCTCGCAACGCCGACGCAGGAAGAGTCTGCTAGCGAGTTCCTTGATTGAAAAAAACCGAGTGCTCGCACTGCACAACCGTTCAACGCCGACGCAGGCAGCGTCTGCTAGCGAGTTTCTTGATTGAAAAAACCGACTGCTCGCGCTGCACAACCGTTCACTGGCCACCCCGTATATATAGGCACTGGATCTTGACCTGCAAGGTTGTGCCGGTGAGAGATTTCTCCTGTGCGTTGTCGAACGATAAAAATTCACAGCGTGCGCGTTAACTAAAAGCGGAGTGCGGGTCTCTGTGTCCAATCGGAGTCTTCTGTCTCTCATTGCCCATTAGCAGCGATTGGCATGTTTCCAGTAGGAAACACCGGTCCATCACTGCGTGATTGCGCCTCCCCAGATTTCTCTCCTGCGCAACGCCGCGATGAGCGCCAGCGTCAACGCCGCCGCCAGTGTAAGCGTTAGCGGCCGCTGCTTCGCATCTGCACATGGTTCCCATTAGCGGGAGATGGTGTAATTTTTTACAGCGAAAGCTGTTATGAGATCAGAACAAGGGTGCCGTAGTTGTCCGCCGCCGCCGCCGGTGTCCGTAACCGCTATCGCACGAAAAAGAAAAAAAATTTAATAAGAAAAAATGTTCAGGATGGAACGGGGTTCGAACCTGTGTCCGCTCCGTGCCAGTCCCAGTGTTCTACCACTGAGCCATGCCTGGGGTCGAAAACCCGGAGCACAAAAACCCTATACAAGCATCATGTCGGGAAGGAACCACGTTAACATGCGCAATATAACGTGGTAGAAGAGTGAAACAACAACCAGGCGTCACAGAATGCCAATTGTGTAACCAGGCGTCACACAATATGAATTGCATTACGATGGGGTCGTTGAATGCCTATAACCCATTACAAAGGGCTCAGCCATAATTCTTCGTCGTCATCAGCCACCGAATCAATTAATGGAGTAGTGGGTACCCTGCAAGCGTACTTGTATTTGTAGCCCAAAGATAGATTGCAACGGGTTTTAGGAATTGTGCTCTCCCAGCTTTCGCTGTGACTGTGCTGCGCGTTCCGCACAGGCCTGGCGGTTTTTTAAATGCGAATGCATTTCATAGTCGGGCTATGTCAGGCATCCGGCGTTGGCGTTGGCGTTGTCCGCGGAGGAGGAGGAGGAGGATAGGTTGAGGAGGTGTGCGCGCCGGCAGTTGTAAGATGTGAAGCATCTTATGGCGAAGCTTAATCCGGTGGTGGTGTTGTACGGCGTGACCGCCCTTACTGCGCATGCGCAAACCCTTTCAAAAAAAAATAAAAATAAGAAAACCTCCTCTCTCCCTCCCCTAGGCATCCCTCCCCGCGGCAACCACACCCTCACTGCGCATGCGTCTCCCCTCCTCTCCCCCCCCTGCTACGCTCCCCCCCTCTCTCCTCTAGGCATCCCTGCCCGCGCCGTCCACACTCCCACTGCGCATGCGCGTCCCACCTCTCTTCTCTCCTACGCTCCCCCCTCTCTTCTCTAGGCATCTCTGCCCGCAGCGTCCACACTCCCACTGCGCATGCGCGCCCCCCCTCTCTCTCTCCTACGCTCCCCCCCTCTCCCTCTCTCGCCTCGCGACGCCGACGCAGGCAGCGTCTGCTAGCGAGTTTCTTGGTTGAAAAAACCGACTGCTCGCGCTGCACAACCGTTCACTGGCCACCCCGTATATATGGCAATGAATCTTGACCTCCAAGGTGGTGCCGGTGGGAGATTTCTCCTGTGCGTTGTTGAACAATAAAAATTCGCAGCGTGCGCGTTAACTAAAAGCGGTCTGCGGCGGAGCTCGGCGGAGCTATATATGAAAAAAAAAAAATTAAAAAAAATAAATAAAAAAATTAAAGAAAACAAGAAAAAGCAAAAAAAAAAAAGGCGCTGCGCCGTGCTTCCGACCGGGCTGCAGAAATTAGGCGCCTTTTCCTTCTTCGAACCACAACCACCATATATAAATGGAGTGAAGCGCGCGCGAAATGCATTCGCATTTCCTCACGATTCCCTTCGGGGAGGTGGGGGCTTTTTTACAATACCTTCGCTGTATAAGCTGGCGAAGAGAAAAAAATCCGTCTGTTAGAGTTGGTAATAAATTGTGCGACGCTTTGGCATTAACTATTTCTGATATTACTGTATTTAAGAGTTAGTATAAAGGGTTCGCTCGAGGGCTCAGACACAATGTTATATGCGTAGAGCATGCAGTATTATCACCCTTCTAAGCAAGCAAATGTCTGGAAGATTGCCAATGAGCTAGTTCTGCTGCTGTGGTTCACAAGATAGCAGATTGTCAAGGAACAGCCGTTATGAATTGGCTCCAATCGCGGTCCGCGGAGTACCCCGGAGCAGTTAAGGAATCTCCCATGCACAGCCACGGCCGCTGGAATAAAAAACCGGCAGATCCCACGCACTGTGGGAATCGATGTAATGCGAAGCAGCCAGCAAGGAGCAAATCATGCTGTACGTGATATGCATGTCATTAGTTACATTTAGGGCCTGTCATTTGTGTTCGTCGTGCAGTCACGTCGCGCAATACAAATTTTGGTGTATACCAAGCTAGCGTACTGGACGCAAGCGCACCATGAGCGTGGCATTGTAGATGACATGCATGCCAAGATTTTCGTGTTACCACCTGCCACTTATGTTCGCTTAATTTTTTAACTCGAATCGCAGCGAGACGCGACACCAATCTGCCTCCGTTTGGCATGCGTTCGTATTCTCGCGCTTTGCGCATTGTGCAGACGCCGTCCGCGTTCCAGCGTTTAAATTGACGGACACTGTCAATTCCAAGGCGCGTTCCTCCAACGCATGTGCCCACTGAGACGGGGTCGGTCAGAATGGAACGTCATGCGCGCGTCTCCCTCCTTGCATGATTTAGAGACGCTGGGCACAGCACGCTACGTAAGCAAAGCGCGAGCACTGTAGAGTCCGACGCGACCGGCGTCCGTTTGCGCGCCCCGGCGCCCAACTGGCACCGTGCCAGGGCACGGCTGGAGGGAGGGACGGACGGACGGACGTGAGCATGAGACAATTAAGGCGTATGCCTTAAAGATTTGACGTATATCAAGCTAGCGAAACGGCCACGAGAATGACATCCGCGTGGCATGCAAGTCATGTCGCACATGACAAGTCATGATTTCCATATTACCTATTGTCATTTATGTTCGTCATACAGTCACGTCACTCAATACCAAATTTGGTGTATATCAAGCTAGTGAAACGGCCCCGAGAGTGTCATGAGCGTAGCATGCAAGTCATGTTGCACATGACATGTCATGATTTCCATATTACCACTTGTCATTAATGCTCGTCATACAGTCACGTCGTTCAATACCAAATTTGGTGTATATCAAGCTAGTGAAACGGCCCCGAGAGTGTCATGAGCATAGCATGCAAGTCATGTTGCACATGACATGCCATGATTTCCATAGTACCACTTGTCATTTATGCTCATCATACGATCACGTCGCTCAATACAAAATTTGGTGTATATCAAACCAGCGGAACGGCCGCGAGCGTGCTATGAGCGTGGCATGCAAGTCATGCTTCACATGACATGTCATGATTTCCATATGCCCACTTGGTATTTATGTTCGTCATACACTCACGTCACGCAATACCAAATTTGGTGTATATCAAGCCAGCGAAGCGGCCGTCAGCTCGCCATGAGCGTGGCATGTAAATCATGTTGTACATGACATGCAGGTCATGATTTTCATATTACCACAAGTCATTTATGTTGATCATGGAGAAATGTCTCATCGTACCAATTTTTACATAGATCAAGTTAAGAAAACGGCCTCAGGAGCACTATGGCCATGGCATGTAAATCATACTTTTCATGACAAGTTATTCATGATTTTCATGATATGACCAGCCATTCATGTTTGTCATACAGTCATGTTATGTCATACCAATTTTGGTATAAGTCCCATTAACGATACGGCCAGGAGAGCACAAAGTCGTAGGCGGCTAGATAGATAGATAGATAGATAGATACGCTCAAAGTCGCCGAAGTTCGCTAAGAAATGCTTCGCATTTAAAAAGAAGAAAAATCGAAGGACACTTTGTACATTCCAAAGTGTGTACGGCGAAAGCGTGTGGGCATTCGACTGACTATACCATCCATGTCTTGTAGATGTGAAGCATCTTATGGCGAATCTCCCCTCCTACGCTCCCCCCCTCTCTCCTCGAGGCATCCCTGCCCGCGGCGTCCATACTCCCACTGCTCATGCGCGTCCCTCCTCTCGCTCCTTCCTACGCTCCCCCCCTCTCTCCTCTAGGCATCTCTGCCCGCGGCGTCCACACTCCCACTGCTCATGCGCGTCCCCCCCCTCTCTCTCCTCTCCTACGCTCCCCCCTCTCTCCTCTAGGCATCCCTGCCCGCGGCGTCCACACTCCCACTGCGCATGCGCGTCCCCCCCTCTCTCGCCTCGCGACGCCGACGCAGGCAGCGTCTGCTAGCGAGTTTCTTGGTTGAAAAAACCGACTGCTCGCGCTGCACAACCGTTCACTGGCCACCCCGTATATATGGCACTGGATTTTGACCTGCAAGGTGGTGCCGGTGGGAGATTTCTCCTGTGCGTTGTTGAACAATGAAAATTCGCAGCGTGCGAGTTAAGTATAAGCGGACTGCGGGTCTCTGTGTCCAGTCGGAGTCTTCTGTCTCTCATTGCCCATTAGCAGCGATTGGCATGTTCCAGCAGGAAACACCGCTCCACCTCTGCATGCTTTGCGCCTCCCCCGTTTTCTCTCCTGCACAACGTTGCGATGAGCGCCAGCGTCAACGCCGCCGCCAGTGTAAGCGTTAGCGCCCGCTGCTTCGCATCTACACATGGTTCCCGTTAGCGGGAGATGGTGTAATTTTTTCTTTTACACTCTCAATGCGATAACACACAAACCGAATGTATGCGTGTTTTCTTGTTTAATTATTTACCGCGAATCGCACCGACACGCGAGACAAATTTTCTTCCGTTCGCATGCGTTCGTATTTTCTCTCGCTTTTCGCATCGTACAAACGCCATCCGCGTTCCAGCGCTTAAATTGACGGACCCTTTGTAAATTCCAAAGTGTGTTTCGCGAACGCCTCTGTCCATTGAGACGGCGTCGGTCAGAATGCTTCCAAACGCTGGGCACAGCGACGCTACGCAAGCAAAGCGCTAGCACTGTCAACACCTGCTAGACAAGCTTGTTGTTGGCACTGTAGAGTCCGATGCGACCGGCGTCCGTTTGCGCACCCCGGCGGCCACCTGGCTCCGTGCCAGGCTTCGGACGGACAGACGGGCGGACGATGGACGGATGGACACGGACGGACGGATGGATGGACGGAAACGGAAGGAAGGACTGACGGACGGAGGGACGGACGGACACAGAAGGACAGACGGATGGACGGACGGACGGACGGACGCCGGACGGACGTGAGCATGAGACATTAAAGACTTTCGCCTTAAAAAAAAGTAAATAAAGGTGCGGCCCGTTGCGTGCACCTAAAGCGGTGTGAATCACATAGTTGCGACTACTCCCGCTTTGGCGCCACAAGTCGGGTCGCACCACGGTTGATTAGAGGAAACAAGAGTGCCCTTTTGTTGCGGGTATTCTTGAGGAGCCACGAACTCCTGGAAAATATTGGCGATCAGGTCATGAACACTCCTCTGCGTGTTTTATTTTCTTCGGAAACAAAGAGCTTTTATGAAATCGTTTGGGCTTTCGACGCCATTCAGTGTCGCACGCAAATTCGTTGTAGCAGACGTTCACGTCCTTTGTTGTCGTTGAAAAATGCCACGAAACGCAGCGGCTTCACGGCATGCTCATATATGGCAGGCGTGGTGAAACCCACGGGGTGCGTAGCTGTGGCTTGGTTATTGCTAGGCAACCGCGCGGTGGGTTTTTTTGCGGAAGGTGGACGTTTTACGTCGAGCTTTAAGTGCTTCGGTCTTAAAATTGCGTTTGTCGCACTACTCGCCTTGCCTTACAAGTAGTTTATCAAATAAAGTGGTTGCATGGCACTCCATTTACGCCAGAGATGTATAAGAGAAAGTACGCTTTAACTCACGAACGCAATGTAAAATTGTTTAGAATTGAAGAACCGCGTACGGAGTGAAACCCAATGTATATGCTTGGATCAAAAGTAGTTGATCTAGATTAAGCGAGATAACAATGTTAAAGTACGTCAAATAAGTGGCGCCACTGCTATGGCTTGCATGTGAGACTTACGCGAAGGCTCGGAGTTCGCGAGTTGGCTTGAACACCAGTGTCCATGGCTGGTTTGCAGATTGTTCGGAATATTAATGATTTTCCTGCAGCTACGACGTTCTTCTTGTCGATACAAACCACGCCTGCTAATTCTGTCCACCTTCGCTTGCTGCATGTACGGGTTGTATGGTCACGGTACAGATAGGCATGATGGCGCCTTAAGATTCTTGAAAAGTCTTTAATAGAGCAACGAGATGGGGAGTGGAAATAATTATCATGATTCCAACACTTCTGAAGCATTACTATCATTCAGCGTGTTATTGAGAACTAATCGACGCTGAACGCGCAAACAGGCTCCGTACGTACAATGTCATGGTCATTGTGTGAAAGGAAAGGTGCGACCACCCTGTGAAGCCCTTAAGTGGAACTAACAGTGGCATAAATCATGGGGGGGGGGGGGGGTCAGGGGGTTCCTGACCCCCCCCTGTGTTCAGGCTGGGGGGGACACCCCATGCAAGTGTCCCCCCCTCGAGATTTATCGTCTAAATGTCATATTTGAATTTCTTGATTGTCAAGGACAACGCACTCTTCGTAAAACCAACTCTGAAATCTGAAGCACCTTCATTGAACAGAAACTAAGTACTTCTAGCCGGTACACAAGATAGGGAATACCTTTATGCGTTAGCAAAAAAAAGTGTAACAATTTTTATTGCATAATTTAACCCGAATGACGCAGCTGCAAAAAATGCTAGCACATGCCTACGAGTTGCTCTTAGAAACTTCGCCATTCGATGTCGCTTGCTATTGGATACTCTATTTTTCTGACCAGGCGCAGATGCTGATGCTTGTTTTATAATAATAATAATAATAATAATAATAATAATAATAATAATAATAATAATAATAATAATAATAATAATAATTCTTATTATTAGTAGTATTATTATTATATGTGAATGCATAATTTCAATTTTATATGATTAAAAATATAGCATATATATAAAAACAAAATGGCCGCCATTCCAAGATGTGTGTCCCCCCCTTGTGGTTTTTATGGATTTACGCCACTGGAAACTAACAATGCTAAAATCAAGTAATACTACAGCTTGCAGGAGAAAGTCTGTAAGAAATCTCGTAACGCAGATGACAGAAAAATTTTAGGGGCGAAGCTCCTTAGGGTGTGGGTCTGTCCCTCCTCTGTAGTAGTAGTAGTAGTAGTAGTAGTAGTAGTAGTAGTAGTAGTAGTAGTAGTAGTAGGTAGGTAGGTAGCCACGTATAGTGGAATGTACCCACTCCACATGATAAAGATGACGATGACGCAGTATAGTGGAATGTACCCACTACACGTGATAAAGATGACGATGGCGCCTGATGGTATGGTATGGAAAAACTTTATGTCCGTCGGGGCGTGAACCAGCACGTAGCGGGCCGCTCCCACGTCGGGACAGGGCGTTCCAGTATAGTGGAATGTACCCGCCACTACACGTGATAACGATGACGATGACGCTGATGACCATGAAGTATAAGCGCGTTCCAGACCACACATTCTCTATCTGCCATGGATGAAAACGATCGAGCTTCGCCCACTCATCATTCAATTCGTGGATATGGCGTGATTTAAAAAAAAAAAAAAAAACTTCACGCAAAATTTTCTTTGGGAGTTGTCTGAGCGATGCGCAACGCTGCGTTTCATTGCAGGTAGCGGCCATCCTTGTTTAGCCGTCTTCAGGCGGCATCGGCGTGGCCTCTTTCATCTCTCTCGTCATCTAATGCTGTTCCATGGCACGCGCATCTGGCGTCCCTCAAACGCGTGCTTGGCATGAACATTTTGCCAATTTCGCAATTTCCTGATGTGTAGTCCTCTTGTGGCCTTCGCGATTAGCTCTGGTAACGCGCCGCCGCGTTGGCGGAGCTCCGGAAGCTCAGGAATATACTAATTACTCCTGAACGAGTCGCGTCTCATTAAGCAACAGATATGTCAATTAGGATTAGCTAGGCGTAATCTGCATAATTCTGTTACATCAAACATGACTGCCTGGGCTTAGTTCGATGTCACACGTATTCATCAGTCATAATTATAATTAGTGTTGACGCTAATTAGACTCACTTTCGCGGAATGAGACTAGACTTGGTCAGGAGTAATTGGTATCTTCCTGAGCTTGGATTCTCTGAGTTCATGGAGAATTCGACTTCAATTGCTTTATTTAATCAGGCTTAATTAGATATGGCTGAATTAGCCCTAATTGTACTCTGATTAGTTAGGCAATGCCATGATCAACCATGCTTAATCAGATATATCTATACTTACCTTGGCGCCGCCTATTTACCTTAGTTATGCATAATCAGTGTAATTATGTCACGTGAAACTCCGGTACCTAGGGTGTTTTTGGTCCCTTCTCAGACTAATTAATCAGGCATAATGAGTATTCGTCCTGACTAACACTAATTAGAGCTGAATGAGCTTAATTATGTGGAGTCCCTAAGGAGTAATTATTCTCTTCCTGGGATCGACTTCTCTGGGCTCATTGGGAATTCGACTTGTATTAATTGGCCTCGATTAGGGTTGCCTTATTTAGGCCAGTTATGCTAGGGTTAATTAAGGGATATCACGGTCAACTATGCCTAATTAGATTTGCTACTTGTACGTTTTCCCCGGCACAGTAGAATCTTGTTAGGGAGATTCGCAAACACGGTGCGAGACATCTGCCTGCTCCTTGCTGCGCTTTATGAACTTCCTGCTCGTTACGGCAGTTGACATACGAGTCCTCTGCAGCGAGTTCCGTCACGTTGTTTCCGCCATCAGATGTAGCGACGCAGAGCCGCGCTTGCAAAGCGGGGGGGAGGGGCATTCACTCACTCGGCAAGATGGTGGCGCCCTCTCTTGCGCGGCACCATTCAATCGCATGTTTTCAAAAAGTCCCCTGCCAAGCAATAACAAGTTCACCAGCTTGAGAAGATCACCTGTTATCCTGTGTTTTTTAGGGGCGAAGCTCCTAAGGGTGTGGGTCTGTCCCTCCTCTGTAGTAGTAGTAGGTAGATAGCCACGTATAGTGGAATGTACCCACTCCACGTGATAAAGATGACGATGACGCAGTATAGTGGAATGTACCCACTACACGTGATAGCGATGAAGTATAAGCGCGTTCCAGTATAGTGGAATGTACCCACTACACGTGATAACGATGACGATGACGCTGATGACCATGAAGTATAAGCGCGTTCCAGGCCACACATTCTCTTTCTGCCATGGATGAAAACGATCGAGCTTCGCCCACTCATCATCATTCACTTCGTGGACACGGCGTGATTTTTTTTCTCTTTTTTATACCATGGTGCTGACGCCAGCAAGAGAGAGCACATTGTACATAGTCAAATAAAGTTTTCAATCAATCAATCAATCAATCAATCAATCAATCAATCAATCAATCAATCAATCAATCAATCAATCAATCAATCAATCAATCAATCAATCAATCAAAAAGCTCTTAGTGGTGTTAAGTCATTTATTGTTATTACTTCTGGGATATTTCGCTTAAATATATCGTTTTAGACCTTGTTCGTTCACTTGAACCCGGTTTTGAGCATTGCAAACCTTGTTATGGCCTGTATTGAGTGCTTTACTACATGGGAACGTGACCATGCCGCATGAGATGCATGGATGGACATGCCGGGCCCATGAAGGGCTCCGCGCTTAAAATTCAGCAGCCCTTTCCCTACCAGGAGAATTGGGGCAAGCAAAGCTTGGCGCCTGCGTGTTTGACCTACTACATATTTCTTTCTATCCCATTGCGCAATGCTCCCGGCTAAACTTTTTCCTTCCTCCATGCTGTGAATGGGACCTTCATCCAGCTCAGCACTCCGATTGGTACAGGGAACAAGGACGCCCATGAGTTCCGATCCGGGCAACAGTGAAATGTGGCAACGTGAACTGACACGTCATCTCGATAAGTAATGAGAGTGTCGTGTAAGAAACAGCTGGTCGGCGACACACCCACGATCGAGAGAGCATAACTTTTATTAGAAAACGGCGGACAGATACTCGTGTCATCGGCGCACCTTCGACGGTCCCATTTCTGCACGCACACCAGTGCCTGGTCTTGCGGCACATCAATGCCGCCACCGTAGTCTGCAGTTCGTCACAAAATTCACTAGAAAAAGTGGCTAATAGAGCAAAAGGTGATTATTTAAAAAGAAGACCTTCTAAAGCACTTCTGCATCATTACAAACATTTCCCATGTCACTGACAGATGATAGATTACGTACAAGATATGGCTATTTTGTGAAATGAAACATGGCACCATCCTCTGCAGCCCTTCGGTGAGGACGGCACAATGCTGCAGGAGAGGGTGTTGCCAAATATAAAGGAATACAATATAGATGAGACAGCGCTATGCACTATCCTCACCCTTCACACACATGCAAACGAGTCTGTGTGCCTGACCCAATGTCTAACGACATGAATCGAGCCTTACACGCTGTCCGATGACGTAGCACTGCCAGTGAGTGAACCTCTGGTGAGCGAAAGGAGACGTAAGAGTAGGAAATATATAGCACCAGCCCGCACACGTGATGAGGACGGCCCTCCAGTAATCTCCATGCCTGTTTCCTTTATCTGCGCGTTATCTGTGCCGGTGGTTGGAAATACGAACAATGCAAGAAAGGCAGGAACAAGGACGTGGGCGTCGAAGTTATTTGGCCAGAAGAAATTCAGAAGCGACAAAGAAGGACCGCCCGCCATCAAAAATACCACGTGGTCACACATACCGATGAAGGAAAATAAGATCTGAAAGGCCATCACCGCATGTATATTTTATTTGCGTCTGAAGTCGAGCCGTCCCAGTGGACATTTATTTGCTTCGCCGGTCAGCTCGCGGACGATGCGCTGACAGTCAGTATGTTTTGCACAACCAGGATCTCGAGTTCTGCCGAGCTGATCTCACGAGATAGTTCCATCGCTGCTTGAACATTGTATCTCGAAAAAATGATCTTCTCTGCTGAGTGAATACGTCAAGGAAGAATGTAACCCACATGTTGGCATTGATAGCCGGCTGCGCCAAAACTATGTAGTGTTCCTAACTAAATGTAGGCAACAGCATGAAATCTTCCCTGTTGATCCGGCGTCGATTTTCTTCTGTTTTATTTACAGCCTTATCGTCCTTTTTCTTTTCTGCCCAGGTTCTCATCCACCTCCAGCTTCTGTCCAATGGCCCCTACCGTTTCAAATATACTATTGCCAACCGTCAAAACGAGGCCTACAAGCAATTTGGATACCTTTGATGACGCAGGCACGCGCAGCGTCCTTCCGTGGCCCATTGAAGATGATGTGGATTGATGAAGGTGAGGGTGGTCTTGACTCGAAGTACGTAAACTACGAATTAAAATTTATATTGATTATTGTAACATTTCTCAATAGTTCTAAAATTCATGTTCCCATTTTAAAAGAAGTTTATTCGTTTCTAGGCCTATATCCCAGGGTGGGTGTGAGCCAGTGGTGTAGGTCACCATCATCAACAACATAGCGCGAGAGAGTTCTCAAGTAAGAGGCCAATTCTCAGAGGCCAGAGGCGACAAAGTCTATCGTGTTTCCGAGTTCTAGCGGTATTTTTACCGGCCACGTGTCTTTACGTTAATACGTGCGGAAAACAAAACAAAAAAGCAAATCTCTGACGTGTTTGGTAGCAGTGAAATAGTTATCTGCAACTTTGTTGTTTTAGCCAATCACGCACAACCCCAGTGATGACGTAGTTTCCGTCAAAAATGTTTCAGGCGAACTCCGCTCGTCTCACGGATTCAGGAGCGATGTTGCGATTTCTTCATGCGACTGCAGTATTTAAAATTTCTAGATCGTTGCTACTACCTACGTTAAACTCACTTACGAGAATAGGTCTCTTGAAACCACAGATGCAGAGGCACTTGAAAAGGGTGACAAGATTACGGTGCTAATGCATGAATGCAGAATAATCAGTCATGTGTTGTATTTGCCATTAGATTTTTTATGACTGAGTGATTGAATGTGTACTACTCAGACAGAAGCGGTGTAGGCTTCGGCACAGTTTTAATACCCGTCTTACGGCGGTAGTATTGGTGTTTGCGAATTGAGCGTCGATACAAGTTTCGTGTGGCAGCATTAAAAACCGTTCTCGTTTGTTTGCCAAGAAACCAATGTTGGTTAGTTAGAACAAGCATTTGTTGAACAATGTGGCATCCTCAGTGCAAAACACGGACAACATCACAGAGAAAGGAGTGGCTTGCGTACGTTCATGTGCTAAGCATATAGAAATTGAGTATCAAGTAGTCCAGTTAATGCCACAATTTCACAGGACAACGGTGCGCATTGAGGTTTGGGCAGATCGCAGTGTCACACGATCGATAAAGAACAGTAGGAGTTTAAAAAACAAAACGACAACATCCATGTTAACAAATGTCTCTGAAGTGGTACCTAACGCTAGGAGGAAAAAGTCACTAAATTGTTTTAACCAGAAACACAAAAAAGGTGCAATGTAGCCCTATGGCAGCATCGGGTGCAGAATACAGGTAAAGAAACTATACCATTAGTTGTATCTTCACATAAAATTTTCAATATTCATGAAGTCGATTTATAATCAAAATATGTTGACAGGCGAATTAGTTTGGTCTTAATGAAGGGGTAGGCGTCAAGCGCGTGCCATCGCACATTATTTGTCACAAAGGACCAGTGGGCAAATCGTAAGACCTGCCCACTACTAACACTACCCAAGACCCACTCTGTCCATCAGAAACATAAACACCGGCTGCTGAAAATGCTTACAGCACTGGGTCACGTGGTCAGTCAGCAGTTGGGCACCACTCACGCCAGTTCGAGCGAGTGCTTAACGAGATGCGCGACCAGACCCGAACTGTAGGCGAAGACGCAGGGGCACAGGGAACACTTGAAGTGGGTGCAATCGACGTGCTGGTCTAGCAGGTCTCGTCGCTCGTAAGAACAGCCGCACACGGTACACGGGTACGCCGGTCCTGCAGGCGCGACCGACGAGCAGCGGTGCCTGGAGAAGAAGCGACATTCCCGGAAACACGGCGTGGCACTTGTGACAGACGCAAGCTTTATCGACTCGCTGGCTTGGCAGTTGAGCGTAGTAACGATAGTTTGGCTTCTTAAACGGGGAACCGTTTTCTCGTCGCAGCTGAAGCTGACGCTTCTCGCTCCTGTGCAGGGCGTAATGCACTTGCAGATGCCACGCGTTCGAGAAGTCTCGCCCGCACACGTCACAGACGGCTCGAGTTCCTGGACCTTCGTCGGTCGTTCCGTTAGCAGCCCTGGAAGCAGACCTGGATAACGGCAACAAGAGGGAACTTCAGTTGAAAATGGAAGCTTGAATTGACGAGCAACAACGAAAAGCTGCAAGTTCCGAAAAGCTACAAGTTTCTACAAGTTCCTTAACTAACCACGCTGTACCCGTTTAGATGAACGCATTAATGCTGTTCAAATATCCAGTACTTGTACGTCGCACAAGCTCACTAATTTTACCTTAGAAAACTAGAAGTAACTTGTACAAACGTATCTAATTTCCCTTTACAATTGCACGCTTGAATGCCCTGCCCGGAAATGTTTGGCCCTTTGCCCGTAAGCGATTATCTGCATAGAGTTGACGAGGGGCGTTGTCGTCACTCTGTCCATAGCCCATGATGGCCTGGTTTGCCTACAAATAAAGAAATAATAAATGGGCAATCGCTGAACAACGAATGCCGCCGAAGCCAGCGTACGTCTCCACAAGTGCTCTTTGCTTCGTGCGGGTTGCTTCCTTGATGAATACATTATTATTATTATTATTATTATTATTATTATTATTATTTGCATACACAGATACACAAGGACACAGAGCAAAGAGGGAGAGAGCAAGCTGGTAACTGCCACCTGGAGGGGTACAACGCCAGCTTACTCTTTGGGGAGGAGCGAAGAGATTTAGGAAAGGAAGATAGGAAGAGAGAAAGAGGAAAGAAGAAAGGGAAGTAAAGAAAAATTGACGAAGACTTAGACAAGCGTAAGTAAACACGAAAAAATGCTGGCTCCAGCGACATTTCCCATTGTACAATTCCTCATCACTTCCTGCGAAAAATGGGTGTCTGAGAATCCTGACGTCTGTCGATGAGATCCATAGGACCTAAAGACTATTCTCGCGGTGGAGAAGGGCAAACCTTGTGTGGCTTCACATAGTTCGTTGCATAAAGTGTCATACATTCCTTTACAGCATGGTACCTTAAAAAAATATGCGGGAACTTTGCACTAAGTGGCGTGAAGCTTGGCACAGCGAAGCAAGTGCCCGTCGCCGCTCGCTGGGCAACCAATTTCTCTATTTCTGTATATAGCGGCGCTGCCTTCTTTGTTTCTGTTTAGCTTTTCCCTCCGCCCTTTCTTTTTCTGTCTTCTGGTTTTTGTTTCTTGTTTACTTTTATTTATATTTCCTTCTTTCTCTCTCTATATTCTTCCTATTTCTTATTCTATCTTTCTTTGTCTTTCTTTCCTATTTCTGTCTCACTCTAACTCTCTCTGTTCCTCACTTGCTGCCTCCTTTCTATCTTTTTTAGAGGCGAAGCTCCTTAGGGTGTGGGTGTGTCCCTCCTCTGTAGTTGTTGTAGTAGTAGTTGTAGTTGTAGTAGGTAGGTAGGTAGGTAGCCACGTATAGTGGAATGTACCCACTCGATGTGATAAAAAGATGACGATGACGCAGTATAGTGGAATGTACACACTACACGTGATAACGATGACGATGACGCTGATGACCATGAAGTATAAGCGCGTTCCAGACCGCACATTCTCTTTCTGCCATGGATGAAAACGATCGAGCTTCGCCCACTCATCATTATTCACTTCGTGGATACGGCGTGACTTTCTTTTGTCTCTCATGCACCCTATTTTTCGTTTTCTTTGATTTTCTCTGTCTTTCCCTTTCTGCATTTCTTTTTCTCTCTTGCTCATTCTTTATATGCTATGCTTCACTCTCTCCACCTCTTTTCTCTCTTCCTCACGCTCAAGTATCTCCTGACTCTTACTTCTTCCCTTTTTTACGCCCTTGCTATGCGATACTATACAAGGCTATGCTATGCTCTGTCAGCGTGCCTGGATAGATGAGTGGTTAAGACACCTGCCATCTGTTCGTGGGTGCACGGGTCCGAATCCCGCCACCTCATGAGGAATCGCCTTTCGCGACGATTTTCTCGCTTATATCTTTCTTTCTTTGAGTCTCCCTGTTTCTTTCTCTCTTTCTTTGCCCTCCCCCTCCCCCACCCATCGCTCCTTCGCTTTGTGCTTCCCCCTAGCTATAGTGAACTAGAACCAAGATGTTGGTTCTAGTTCACTATACCCCTAGCTATAAGCTGGACAACATAGGCGCATGTGTTCTGGGAGCGAAGCAGAAGATCACGAAGAAAGCGCGTGCCGGTTCATGGTGATGAAAATTTTGCGCCGAAAATTGATGGAAATTCTACGCCGAGCTTGTACAGCTTCGCCGTTAAAAAAAAGTAAACATCCTTTGAGCGCTGCAACGTCGGGCGCTTCATAATAATAATATGTGGGGTTTTACGTCCCCAAAACCACGATGTGATTATGAGAGACGGCCGTAGTGGAGGGCTCCGGCAATTTTGACCATCTGGTGTTCCTTTAAAGTGCACTGACATCGCACAGTACACGGGCCTCTACCATTTTCGCCTCCATTGAAATGAGACCGCCGCGACCAGGATCGGAACCCGCGACCTTCGGGATCAGCCGCCGAGCAACCCTAGCCACTGATCCACCAAAGCGGACGCCGGACGCTTCAGCTGGCATGGAAATGATGGGTAGTACATGGAGGTGCCTACGCTTCGTTCTTTCGGCTACGTGTCGCCCGAGGCCGCTTTCTTGCAGGACGATGTTCAGCCAAAAGTTCAGGAGCCCCACTTCATCACCTTGGACACTTTTATGCTCATCAATTCAAATCAGCTCACGAGATTAGGCAAATTCATGTGCTACCCATAATCCCCATGGTTGCTGAAAAATCGCAGTGACACTGTCCCCTCCAGTAAATGTTGTAGAAAGCTATACCCCTACCGCATTCATCCTTTATTAAAGACAAAAAGAACCTAGATTCATGCCTGTAACCGAGCAATGTTTAGTACGCTTTTCATTAATGCAGGGCTTACCCATTGCTGTGGTCTTTTACAAGAGAAGAGGTGACGTCAGAGCTTGCATCTCTTGTACAAGTAGTAGCGGAACCATTTCCTGAAGCCGAAGGCCTGACAGCGCTGGCTTTTCGTTGCGCAGTGTCTCGTACTGGATTAAAAAAAAAGTAATAGTTTGGTAGCATGGGCGAAGCGATGAATTCGACAGGAGGAAATTAGATTGTTATAGGAAACCTAAGCTGAAGTTCGGGCGCGACACTCGCGCGGCCAAGCTATGCGTTACCGGGAATAGACGCTGCCGGCGAAGGTGGTTTGTCTCCGGATTTGGCAGCGGCGGCCGCAAGGACACGTGCGCGCATGCGCTCCTCATTCGACCCGGAGCACTGCTAGTCAGCAATAGTTGCATAGTGACGCACCACATATTGAATCCGAAAGCTCTGCGCGTGCGCTCATGCGGTGGCGGCAGTTTTGTGGCGACAGGAGAAGCGCCGTGGATATTCCCAGTTACAATAAGAGCAGTGGCGCCGCGCGACGTTGCTTTGGGAGCCTATACAAAGTACAGGCTAGCAGCTCGCTCCTCTTGTATGCGATCTGGCGTAAGTAAAATAAAAAAAAAAAAGAAGGCTTGCGTAAGAAAATCCAGCCGCTGCAGCGAGTGAAGCAACCATCGTTCTGCCTGACTTCAAAATAAACTTTCCAGTGAAAGCACAACACGTACAAAGTGGAGAGCAGTCTGCGTATCCCCAATTAAGGTATACGGTGCGCACGACCGCCGCCGACCACGACCGGCCCGTCTAAAGTACGCATCTATTACCGGAGATACGCAGCCCTCCCTCCAGCATCCTTTGATGTGTCTTTCGCACGACGGAACGACGTTCTACGACGCACGGGGAGATGTTATCGCATGCGCCTTTTGCGCGGCAGAGACGACCCGTTTCATCTCTGCTTCACCAACGTTCGTTGGCAGCGGTCGCACGCTTTAATTCGCACAAAGAACATGCGACGCGCGGGGTGTTGTTATTCAGTCGAACTTTACACGTAACATAACGGCGACGACGACGACAGCGGCAAAAAAAAAAAAGCCCGATATGGCCCATATAACCGTTATCGCAACAATGAACATCTGCTAACACTGTGTGCCAGTGAATTATTGGCGGCGAATATATTCTGCGAAGACACGCTCCACGTTTGGGAAAATCACGCGACCCCCAGCATATGCAGACATCGCAGAGATAAAAAGTATTATTCGCCGACACTCATGTTCCTTTTCTTTCCATAAAAGAGGTGGTTAAAGGGGCCCTGCGACACAAATTTAGCGTGTCGTTTTCATCGCTTTTTCTCGAACTGTGGAATGCACCGATATCGTTGCGCGAGTGGCAACGCCGAAAGCAATGCTGTTATAGTTTTATTTCTGCGGAGAAACCACACTGTTTTTGGACTGGAGCGACATACAGCGGCTATTTTTGTGATCGGAAGTGACGCTTGACCACGTGGGAGTGACGACATAGGCCGTTCGTTTTGATTGGTTCTGATGCGACAAGTCGCGTGTAATATTCATACGGTCCCAGATAGACCACACTATTGTGCGCTAAAAATGATAAAAGCTCTCTCTATGCTTCCTCAGACACAAAAGGATTTCCGTTTTTAAATATGAAAATTTCAAAACAATTGCAAGACGACGCTAGGAGCGCTGCACAACGGCCACCACCACGGCCGGACTAGACTCCCTCCTTGGAGGGAGTCCAGTCCTGCCGTGCCACCACGAGGCGAGTCGTCCGGTACGTCTCTGTAAGAGGCGCGCGGTGATTGGAAGCGGCCTTTGACGTCAGTGGGAGAGTGAAATGCGGAAAGGGAACGTTTTTTCTCGTCGTCTGCTGGGGTTTTGAAGTTTGACGGCTTATAACTTCCGTTGCCGTGTACCGATTTCGATAATTCTTTTTGCGTTCATCTAAGTATTCGGCACTACACGAATTCCAGCGCTGTAGAATGCAGAAGAAAAAAGCGTCGCAGGGCCCCTTTAAGCACGTCGTTCTTATTTCAGTTCATGTCTCTTTCTGTGAGAGGTAACTGCTGACGTCCGTAAAAAGCAGTTGAGGACGTTTCTCAGCAGAAATGGAAATATATGCGAACGCCGGTAATTACCAGAAGACGAGAGTGGTGATTAGTGTGGGATAGCAAAACATTGCAAAATATTTTTCCCTCCATCTTTTGCTAAGTATGGTTGCCTCCCCCTTCTCCTCACCACGCGCATACATACAAAAACAAAATGGACACTCATTGGTATAGCACTACGTTACACCGCCTCACAATACAAAAAGGTGACGGCGACTTCTTATCGTATTTGACCCGCGCGTTCACATAGATTCCATAATCGCATTCCGCATAGCCTTAACTCACTTTTGTAATGGCTGGTGTACGTTACGGTGTAACTTTTTTTTCACTTCAGGCGAGATATTTCCTGATGCTGAAGAGCTGAAAGAAACGGAGGCTTATGAAGAACAGATACCAACTCGCCCAACTGGCTGTTATTCTAAAGAGATATTTCAAGTAAGCCTGAATGATAGTGCTGTATACGAATTGCGCATGATCAGAGTTCTCGGCGCAGTGGTGGTAACTGCATTACCATGGTGCGTCTCACATTAGGCTTGGCTAGCGCGTGACGCAGGATAACGATAAAAATTGACAACAATGATTCATGCATTAGTCTAACTAAGCATCGTTCGTTTTGTTGTTAAACTACAAAACGGCAAGGCCATAACAAAAGATAGCGGCACTGTAATCTGCCCGTAAGATAGCCAGAGTCCCAAGCGATCTCACGTACACGCCGTGGGGCTTGCTTGCCGAGTGCCTTTGGAAGCGCAATAGTGACACCGAACGTCTCCCTTAAAGCCTGTCAGCTACCCCTCTTTGTATGAAAAGACAGTGGTGGTAGGCATAACTTCTCTTACCTGTGTGCCTTCGTAGATGCACCCCCAGTTGGCGTTCGCTCACGAACGATGCACCGCATTGTTTGCATAAGTAATGCTCGCGGCTAACGTGCACGCGTTGGTGCTTACTTAGCTCGCCCAAACTTCTGCACTCCACGTTGCACACGCCGCAGATGTACCGCCCATCTTTTGTGCGTCCATTTGCTTCATCGGTAGGCCTACAAGCGGAAGGAAGAAGAGGCCTTAATACGAGGACCATCCTTACGTGCAGGCCACAGCGCACATCGTAGCAAACGTTTTAAGCACAAAAAATGCAGAGGTATTGCGAAAACTGTTGTCTGTTTCAAGGCGGTGAAAAATACTTGGAACTCGCTTGAGCTTCGCCTCCAAGAGTAAAACACGACAGAGTAATTGGTACGCGTGCCGTATGTAGTTTTAAACTAGCCTTGAATGGCTACTGCCGGCATACCGTTACTAGCTGCCCACTGCGCCATAATTAATCGTTGTGTGAATTAGCGAAGTACCCACTTCACGTCCGCAAGGCAGCTTGCCGCCTGCGCAGCTGCACCCTCTGTTGATGCCGTTGCTGATGATAATGATTAATTATGCCTGAAAGCTTTGTAATGGATGGTTCTTTCAACACCTAACTCGTTGCGCAATTCATATGGTTGGACGCTAGGTGCGATTCTATTGCTCCTGCTATGCAATATTACATGTGTTAAAGTGACACCTCGCGCTATATAACTGATGCACAGTAAACGCGCGTTAATACGGTCCCCTTAATTAGGAAAATCCGATTATTCGGACGCGTTCTATTGTGGCAACATGCATATGTATTGTTTAGTGGCATCTCACTCTTCTTAATTTGGTCGTATTTGTCCGCAATCCAGTTCACTTGGACGATCCTCGGAACGTGCCAAGCGCGAAGCGCCGCAAAGGAGCGAAAACGGCGTTCGCGATCAATTACCGAAATGGCCGGGGGCCTTCAGCAAGGCGTGATTTCCCTTCACAACCTTACCACAATCGCGCTGTTCGCGACAAAAGCTTCAGCGGCTGCGGCAGTGGCGTAGCCAGGGGGTGGCACACCGGGCACGTGCCCGGTGTGCTACCCCTGTATTATTTCATGTAAGTTCCTTTTGAAAAAAAGGACAGCTCACCTCGCTTTGGTCGGCATCGGTGGTAGGCTATAGTGCGGGTCTTGGGCGACTTGCTGTGCGTTTGCGCTGCCGCTATTCGTCAGACCGAGGGTTTCTCGTTCGTCCGGCTGCGAGCCGTGAGTGAATGCCAAAGCAATAGAGCGCACGTTCGGTGTGATGCTAACCAACGCAGGCAGGTTCGATGGCGCTAAAGCGCGGAATCCAAAAAAATTTGGAGGTGAAGTTTATCGCCTTGTGGTGATGGGGAGACAGCGCTGAAGACTAGAGATGAGATAAGACAAAAAAAAAAAAAAAGACAAAAAAGAAATACAGGGAGCGCCACTTGGCCCTCTAATCAGTTCTAAATGCTTGTGCATGTTGCCATCCAGAATATAGCGCCACAGATGGCGATGCGTTCCATAAGATCTGTCACGTTCGAGACTACATGCTGCCGCACATTAAAACTCAAAACGCATACGTAGCAATTAGTTTTGCTATTCATGCGGCATTCGAAATTCGACAGTACTAGTGCAAATTTCGAAACAGCTTGAAGGGCCTTCATACTTTAGAACACACAAATATAGAGACAATATTCGTGTGGTGATTTTTATCGCCAATAAAACACAACTTCATGGTGTCCACAACGACGGTCATACGCGTGACGTTGTCCCAAGTTATCTGTATTGCACAATATTTTACATGCGAAGCTTGTTATGGCTCATAAATTTTGATGGCGGCGTCACAAGTGAAATAGCTGATGACGCTGAGTGTAGAGAAACGCGGTTACATGCGTATTTGTACGCGACGTTTCCGAATAATTGATGTTCCTTCGATCGCATGGTTGTCGAGGGATAGCCGGCTGTAATTTGTGAAATGTAATCTGTTATCGAGGTTCACACGTCATTTCACGTCAACATATGTCATTGTTGCACAGTCCTTTTTAGGCTTAGTCTACTGAAAGCCAGCGCCGGAACGTGAGTCATTAAGCACGACGTCAACCGCATAGGCGCGCCCTCATGCTACGCCTGCAGCCAGTCCGAACCGCTTCGGTTCCGTCGGAGATGGAAAGGATACATAGGCGGAGAGTACGGGGGGGCTCGGGGGCTCGCCCTCTCCCCCCCCCCCCCCCGGGCGGCTTCACGGGGGGCAGAGCCCCCCCTGGCGCCTGCCCGGGATATTTTTTAAGAGCTTGGCCTAGGTCCCCGTCCATTGATAACGAGCGTTTGGCCTCCTGTCTGGCAGCTATCTATTTCACAGGGGGCTGTTTATACCCGCTTTTTTCATTTCAGGCTTTTAACATTCCGATCATGGACCAGCAACAAGTGAAACACTCAGTTAATAATTCCCCTCAAACAGATTTGCATGTGCAGAATATGTTGTGTTGACAAACAACTGAGGCGACTTCTTGATGTTCTATAGTGGTAGAAAATTGTGTTTTCTACCACCTGAAAATTATCTTTGGCCATCACAAATTGAAGATTAAAGCTTCCTGTACCAGCATTAGGCCACTGTCTTATGTCTGGTGCATGTTTTAACAAAGTAATGCATGCCAATAAAGAAAATAGGCGGGTCCCACTCATTGTGGGAATCGATTTTATGTGATGCAGTCACCGAGCAGCAGCCTATACGGCATTTTTCGCTTTGAGCCAAGCGTTGCGATGAGGATCGATGTCCTTGTGTAAGTTGAAAAATAAATCGGGAGTCATCACAAGAAATATTCATACTGATATCGTGGTGTAGGCGCCAAAGAGAATAAGGTGGTATTAAAGTCTTTAATTATATTCTGTAATTTAGGAGGCGGATATTCTCTCTCTGTCTCTCGATATATATATATATATATATATATATATATATATATATATATATATATATATATATATATATATATATATATACATACATATGAAGCGACAGCGAGAACGATGTAGAAGAAGAGCAAGCCGGGCCCCGCCCCCTCCGGCAAAATGAAAACTCTCCGCCTATGAAAAGATACCAAAGGGTTTTGGCCGCTCTGCGCCAAGTTTATTTCCGTTCGGACACACAGAAAGCAAGGAAAAAAGCAACAAAATCTTGCACTATACCGCGCAAGCCTCGAAACAGAGAAAGTGGACGATTCTGAAGATTAATCTGGTTGCTTCTTGGTTGTTTCTAGGCCTCAGCTATACGTGATGCAGGTTGTTTCGAAGTTGCTTCTTGGTCTTTCCAAGGCTGATGCTAGGTTGTTTCTACGTTGATTCTCGGCGATGAGAGGTTCGAGTTAAACCACAGACAGTCACAGACACGACACACGCACGTCGTTGGCGTAGGCCTCGGGGTCTTCTCGCAGCCGCCGTTGCCAATCCCGTTCCCTGGTATGCTCTCGTTGTACGTACTTGGGGTCTTCGGCTCGCCGCCGTCGCTTCGCAGCCAATTGTTAAGTTAACTGTTGCCTTCTTCTTTTTTGGTGGAAGTTACAAAAGTTTGGTGCGACATACCCATTTATGATGATGATAGTTTTCTGATAGGCCGCACAGAGGCACATACCCGTTTCTTCTTGACTGTTGCCTTCCTTCATTTTTAGTTCACCAGTGTTGAATAGTGGCACTTACCCAATTTCTTTGGTACATACCCGTTTGTAAATCGAGATACGACATACAACTTACGGCTAGATTAAACCGCTTAGCTGTTAAAAACAGCCGGGGCGTAACTTGCAATAGTGGCGCTGGGATAAAGGCACAACGCAGCTCATCAGTTCTTAGCTGGTCCTGGTCCCAATAAGTGATGCCAAGTTATACGAAGTTATGGCAAGTGATGCTAAGTCGTACAAAGTAAGGCCAAGTGATGCCAATTCGCCTCTCAGCGCTTGGGCCGTGCTACGTCGAGGACAGACATGCAGAAAGAAAAACTTTATTGTCAAGGGCTGACTTCTGGTCATGTTGGTACGGCATATCTGAAGAGGTACGGAAGACACGACGCACATATGAAAGCAGTTCAGGAGCGGATTGTCGAGGATCACCACGAACTTGCGTCGGAGGGAAAGCACGTGCCGGACGTTACAAGGAATATCCAAAGGTGTGTCTTCCATCAAGAGGGGGGATTCAGGAGAAGCGCGTTGCATCTCTGACAGATTGGACGTCTTGAACACAAGCAAGAATCCTCAAATATTCCTGTCAAACGCGTTGAATCCTATCTCGATTAAAATTTGTAATGTGTATTGGCCGCGGATAAGTAAGGGGGTTTTGTTGCAATGTCACATATAGGTTTCCATCCGAAAGCCAAAGAAAGGATTTCTGTTGTTTTCGAGTGCCATGCAGAAGGGCGCACGTCAAGAAACAAAGAGAGAGAAAATAACTTGTGTGAGAGGCTTCATCTGGATAACATGCTGGGAAAAATTGTGAAATGCAAAAAAAGAATGTCCTGAGGCTTTCTTTAGTTCGAAAATGCAAAAATCCAGAAACTCGCCTTCGTGTGAGTGTATTAGAAGCTGACACGTGGCAAAAGGCCTTGGCTCTGTTCCTTTAAATGGGCCCTGCGACACTTTTATAAGTAGCCATAGAATTGATTCACTAAAGGAGCTTATTGTCACACGAATTCATCGCCGCAAAAACTTTTTTGAATTCGTCCAGTACAAGCGAAGTTACAAAGATTTGTCGCATGCTGCAATTGCATTCTCTCTACTGTCGTCCTTTCGAAAGCGCTGGAAGCAAAGCAGGGAAGGATGGCATGGGGAAAGAAAATACGTCACGCGCGCCTCGTGACCTCGAGCACTTTTTCTGTTATTTTTTTCTTTGAATGCGCGGCTTTTCAGTGCCATCATGCTCGCGCACGCGTGGACAAGTCGTGGCCTAACGTGGCGGCCCCAGTAAAGACCGAGCGCACCATGCTCAAATCAGCCAATGGCGGATACAATGGCTGTGCCGAGTGATTTTTGAGCTTGTAGCCTCATTTGTCGAGAAAAGAGAAAGCAATTTTTAGCTGACTTTGAGAATTTATTGTGAATTCCAGGCCGCGTGCTGCGCTATAATATTTGGCTCGCGTGTTCTCGGGAGCCTCGACTACCGATCGGCAGCGTTTTCTGACCATGCTAAAAAAGTGTTGCAGGGCCCCTTTAACCGATACACCGTTTGCTTTTCCGTAGGTTTCCACTTCCGCCAGCGACCGACTTGCATGGCCGGGTGTTGCTCGTAGAGGTTCTTCTCGAACGGCTGCAGCTGTATGTTCTTCCAGTTGGCCTTGCGAAGGAACCATCCCACCGTGCTGTTTCTAACATGTCGGACGCACGCAACTTACCCATAGGAATTCAGTTATTCAGAAATTCACCCTTCGCTCGTCTTCGTTGCTTGGGCATCTCGTGCCACCACATGTCTGCGGTGGCACGAGATGCCATTTACATTACAATTACTTCTAATAACATCCCCTATACTTTCCTTGGCATCATTGTCTGTTAGTTCTCATTAATAATGTGTTTAACA
This sequence comes from Rhipicephalus appendiculatus, assembly GCA_030522465.1. Taxonomy (NCBI): domain Eukaryota; kingdom Metazoa; phylum Arthropoda; class Arachnida; order Ixodida; family Ixodidae; genus Rhipicephalus; species Rhipicephalus appendiculatus. The sequence continues at coordinate 797,990 of JALIZH010012784.1, read as the reverse complement.
AAGCTAACGAGCCCTTAGGTTTACACTTCATTCCTTCATTCATAGCGAGGGTCTCGTTCTGGCAGACTTGATGCCTTCAGGTGGTATGCGAGGGATTATTGGTCAGCTGCCAGCTCGTAATAATATCACGTGCCACGTGACGCCAACCGGCAGAAAGAGTGTCCCACACTCGCCGCAGTGGCAACAGGCGGCGCTGACTGACGCTCCCACGTTCAAATGCATATATATACCCTATAAAGCGAACGGAGGAATGACCGCCACTGTAGCTCACTGGTAGAGCATCGGACGCAGGCTCGAAGGTCGCAGGTTCGGTCCCTGCCCATGGAAAGTTATCTTTTCGTCCACGTTTCTTTCTCCCCATTTACATTGCAATTACTTCTATTGACATCCCCTATACTTTCCTTGGCATCATTGTCTGTTAGTTCTCATTAATATTGTGTTTAACAAAGCAAACGAGCCCTTAAATTTACACTTCTTTCCTTCACATGTCTCTAGGACGTTCTCCGTAGTCTTTTGTGAGGGAGCCGGGATTGCTGTGGTTGTGGCGGCGTGATTGTTCGGTTGGCCGATTGTGGAACCAGGTTGCTGATGATGATTACATCTGTTTCAACAGTGGCACATGCCCACTGAGAGGCCATGCCCCAAAAAATTAGGACATACGAAGACATACAAGGAATAATCTGTTTCGACATGATAGCGTTAATGAGCCGGTTTCGTAGAAAATGTGGCGTCTCTGTTGGGTAAGAGCGAAATGGGTGCTCTCCGTGAGCAAGGATTTCGATAGAATGCAAAAAATAAATATCAGAGGATCAAGCAGCAGTCGAACGCAAACGATGAAAGCGAAGTTGTCTGCGCAGAGCGCTATTTTGTCGTGAGCGACAAGGTCGTATCACTAACACAATCATCTTTATAATTTACAATGTGAAAAGCTTCTTGTAAATTGTAAATCATAAAGATAATTGTGTCATTGATACGTCCTTGTCTCTGACGTCAAAAGAGCGCGAATACTTAGCGGAAAAATAAGTGAAGTGTCACTTGTCGTGGGAAGTGGCAGCAATGCGCATGCGTGAGAAGTTTGGTGCGGCAGTGTAATTTTCAATAAAGTACAGTTGGAAGTCGAGCGTTCGTCCGTGTGTACCGCCTTCTTTCCTGTTGTGTTCGTGTTTCCTTGTATTCGCTGGTACCCCGTTTTCAAGTTCATGATGCACACCTGGCCCAACAGCTAGCGCTTATATGCTCGTATTCCCTTACAGATGCATAGTGGGCACTTCGCTTTTTGCGAAACTTTGCACTGTGGCGTAACGGATATTTCGCAACAGTTCATTTTATTTTACCTTTAAATGCGAGTTTTAAGCATCTTCCAGTTGTACGTATATGTATATAGGCCCGCAGAATAATAGTTCGGAAAAAATGAAGATACAAAATAAGAGCGACAGAGGGGTCAGACGTGAACGAAAGTGCCTGTGAGCTTGAAGTAAAACAGAAGATCAAAAACTTCGAAATCAGGTCTCCGAGAAAAATTCGCATCTTCCTCAATGTTCATATCTGCCCGATATTTAGTAAGAACTACCAAACAAGGATGCCAAGGAAAGTATAGGGGTTGTTATTAGTAGTAATTGTAATGTAAATGTGAAGAAAGAAAAGTGGACAAAAAGATAACGAGCGCTTAAATTTTGCACTTCTTTCCTTCATTCATAGCGAAGATCTTGTTGCGGCAGACTCGATGCCTTCAGGTAGTATGCAAGTGATTATGGGTCAGCTGCCAGGCTCGTTAATAAGATCACGTGCTACGTAACGCCAACAGGCAAAGAATGAGTGTTCCACACTCGCCGTTATGGCTACTGGCTGCGCTGACTGACACTCCCACGTTTAAATGCACGTATATATCCTATAAAGTGGACGGAGGGGATGACCGCCTCCGTAGCTCAGTTGGCAGATCATCGGACGCGCATTCGAAGGCCGCAGGTTCGGTCCCTGCCGGCTGCAAGTTATCCTTTCGTCCACTTTTCTTTCTTCACATTTACATTACAATTACTACTAATAACATCCCCAATACTTTCCTTGGCATCCTTGTCTGGTAGTTCTCATTAATGTTGTGTATAACAAAGAAAAAAAGAACGTGCAGTTCAGATTACACTTCTTTCCTTCATTCGATATGTAGTCAGTCGCTCGCCCGGGGTGGGTAGGCGCCAATAAATCATAATGCATCATCATCCTAATCATAAAGCAGTAAAATAGCTACAACTCGAAAAGTTTAAAGAGTACAACTACAAGCAGTGAAGGTCCGAGGAATGAGCGTTTCCTGCGTACACCGGATGTCACAGAGCAATTACGAGAGTACCTCAGCTAGCGTGCTAGGTACTGGTGGATAAGTAGTATTTCATCCACTGCAATAAATTGTAATCAACATTTAGGATGTCAAAGTAAACGGCGAAAAACGGTATCGAAGCCTTTGTTAATTCAGGCACGCAATTTTATTAGCTTCTATTAGAAGTTTGAATTTCTTTCCCGGACCGCTGTGATACCGAGCACGCCGCCGACCACTGGTGTGAGACTCGTTATAGTTTGCGACGAACATTTTTCGCTATGTTGTGGAGTTTTGGATTGGCCGGTTGGTTGGCGTCCTTCAAAACATCTATCAGGATCTTTGCCTGCAGCCGTTGGGTAGGAAGGATGAAAGTGTGCACAGCACCTGGCGTACCCGGATGCTTGACATGTCTCGACCGATGCGCGTAGACCTCACAGGAGTCCGGGCAGTCGTAGTTCACCACCAACCGCACGTTCTCGAAGTTAAGGTCCTGCGAAACCTTGTCGGTCGTCACGAGCACGTTCTCCGCTCCTTTTAAGAACATAGACACGACCCAGTCGCGCTCTTTTTGTAGCTGCTTGCCGTGAAGTCCGATAGCGGGCCAGCCATGTTGTCTCAGTCGGGAAGCGATCTCGTCCGACCTTCCACTTCGTGTCACTGAACACTACGGCTCTGTCTGTCTTCTCCTTGAGTACGTTGCCGAGGAGTTCGGCCAATTTCTCTTCCTTGTCTTCCTCCTGGCACACGTCGACGGTCATTTCAACGCTGTTTTCAACAGGCACCGGCGTCGTACCAAACCTTACTTCGACGTGCTCGTCGAGCAGGTCCTCAACAAGTGGCTTGAGGTTCTTTTGCCAGGATGTGGCCCACATTATCGTTTGGCGATCCGGCCGGCAAAGCTCGGCAATCTTGAGGACGTGGGGCTCGTAGCCCATCGTCAGCATGCGGTCCACTTCATCAAAAACCGAGGTACGTGCACCGGTGGAGGTTCACCTTGCCTTCTTCGAGGAACTCGATGAGGCGTCGAGGCGTGGCCACGAATATGTGACATCCCCCCCTTGAGCTCGACGTACTGGCCTCCCTTGCTGTCGCCGTTCGCGGCACACACACTGCGTAACCCGGCATGTTTGCCGAGATCTGAGGCCATGCTGTGAATCTTCTTTGCCAGCTCGCGCGTCGGAACTACAAAGACGGCGATGGGTCCATCTTGCTGCTGCCTGGGTGGCTGCCGGCTGACGTGTATCACGGCCGGAAGGATGTAGGCGAGAGCCTTGGGCGATCCCAGTCTGCGCTATGGCGAGGAAATTCCTGCAGGAAAGTGCGATGGGCCAGCAGTGGGCCTCGATGCACGTCGGTGATGTGGAGTCGCGTCTTGCCTCTACTCCCTTGAGGACAAAGTCCGGAAAGTTGGACTCGTCGAATGCGAGGATGGGTTTAGGCACGTCGTTCCCTTTCACCGACACACCGTTGGCCTTTCTGTAGGCTTCGACTTCGGCGATCGACCGGCTTGCCGTGGCCGGATGTTCTTTGTAGAGGTTCTTCTCGAACGGCTGCAGCTGTATGTTCTTCCAGTTGGGTTGGCGAAGGAACCATCCTACTTTGCTCTTCCGATACAAGTCCGCATTAAACCTCTTACCCCAAGGAATACTGTTACTGAGGTATTCACCCTTAATGCGCTTTAGCTGCTGAACCATTCTGTTCTTCGCTTCGGCAGGACGGGCAGGACGGGAGATACGGGATCGCTGCGGATGTCGGTGGCGTGGGTGATCGGCGGCCAATATTGGAGCTCCGTTGCTGATGATGATTGAGTTGCAAACCATGGCACATGCCCTCTTAGAGGGAGGGCCAGTCTGAAAAGCCGGATGGCAAGAACAAGATTCGTTATGGAAATCAAATAACAACAACAACAACAACAATAATAATAATAATAATAATAATAATAATAATAATAATAATAATAATAATAATAATAATAATAATAATAATAATAATATCTAAGGTATTACGTCCTAAAATCACGATATGATTATCAGAGACGCCGTAGTGGAGGGCTGCGGAAATTTTGACCATCTGGTGTTCTTTAACGTGCACTGACATCGCGCAGTACACGGGCCACTAGCATTTCGCCTCCATCGAAATGCGACCGCCGCGGACGGGAGAGAACCCGCGACCATTCGGGTCAGCAGCCGAGCACCCTAACCACTGCTCCACCGCGGCGGACTATGGAAATATAGAGGAAGAGCTGGATAAAAGAAATCTCGAAAAATAAATGCGTCATAAGAGTCAGACGCCGGCTGACATTACGAAATTTCATAATTAATTGTGATGAAATAAACAAATGAAATGAACTGTGATTCTTGCGTTTTATTCGCTGAGATAGCTAGCCATGGATGTATATAGATTTTAATAGCTTCCCACACAACACGACACTTAACCCTGTTTTCCGCAGAAAATATGAACGCGCCTGAATAGGGGTTGATTCCGCATTATGCTGTTTTGTGGAATCCCATTATGGTGCTGTGCTGCTGTGCAAATGCAGTATGCATTTTTTTCGGCTGTCGAAGACATACCAGAAATCCTGTCGCACGTTCTGTTTTAATGTTTCCATCGTGTCTTCAGAGTACCACCTACTAAATAAGGCCATATAGAAGAGAGTTGAAGAGAATGGTGACGACAGCCTCTACTGTCGCACGTACTGGGCAACCGACACCACGCGTCAGCACTCAGCAACGCGATACCATGGCGCCATGGCGTCTGCCACGCAACGTTCCACACTTACCTAAACACCTGACACCCAAGCCTATCCATCTCGTGCGCTGGTATGGTGGCGCCACCACTAGGCTCCCGTAGTGACCTATCGAAGGAGAAAGGCGGTTGCACCCTCTCCCAAAATGCCATAGGATCCCATGCATTTTCAATTAAGTTTGCGCTACTGTTGCACAAAAACAAACTAAGCGTCCATCTCTCGAGAGTGCGAAACCCCGGGAACCCCGTATAAGCCAGCAATTTTCGTTCCTTCCAATGCCTTGCCATCTCCTCAAATACCTTGTCTGTGTTGTTTTTATTATAGAGGATAGTCTTCCTTGGGATACTTAAACGCAGAAATTTTGGTCTGTCTGTCTGTCTGTCTGTCTGTCGGTCTGTCATTTGTCTGTCTGTCACACGATTAAACCACCCGGCCAAAGTTTAACCACTGTCTGAACGCCCAGCCATCTTGAACTGGTGTTTGCGTTCAGACTTGTGAATATGGCCGATCAAAAAGCTAATGTTACGCATATCTGAGGCGCAACATCAATACGTAAGTATTAGGTGATATGTTCCTTTACAAGAAAATACATAGTTACGTAATTCTAAAGACCCTAGTGTTTGTTAGGCTGCGCTGAAAATGCGATGCTATGCACGAACTGCGACGCTATGCACGAAAAAGTCATCTGCTGATGATAAGGTGCTGCCGCTGGCAGTGGCCTTGGGTTTTGCACAAGCTCATGTTTCTCGACGCCACTGCCAGATGGCGTCCATATCTCACGCAGCGCCTCCTCTATTTTATCAATGCCAGCCAGATGGGGCCTATTCAACATAGAGGAAGAGGAGGCGCTGTCTGAGGCAAGGCAAAACATAGTAGTACGGCCGGCAGAAGACTATCGTCTTTCGACGACATTTGCAGCGAAGCACGCAGATACGCGGCCAAATTTTTTACTCTTCGTTGCCTGTAGGAGCGTGCGCCGTGCAGACGCCCACGCCACCGACTGTAGCGGTTCGACTCTTCGTCTTATCGCCTGTCCTTCCATTGTGCGTCGCAACGTTAAAACTGTGTGTGGACGTTGGCCACGGGTAGGAGGATGGGCCTTGATTTCGTTGCACTGGCATATCATGGATTCTGCCGTCTCAGCTGTGTACGTTTGTCCGTTTATCTTGAAAAGAAATGAGGCAAGATGGCCTCCCACTAAGCGGCGTTTCCCGGGGACCGTGAGCGAATTTAACGTGAGCAATCTATGGTTCTCTGGTTCTCAGCAGGTTGCTTGACGTGAGGGGAGAAACTGGAGCTGCATCGCCATAGCCACTAAAAGGTGAGCGCAGCGAACAAGTGGGACTATGCCGCTAAGCTGACCTATGTAAACTTTTACTTTACCGGCGTCGCCAGTCTCTGGTTGCGGAATCGCGAAGCCGATATTGCCAACTGGGATGAGTTCTAGAAGGCCTTTTGGGAAGTCTTCGACCGCCCCGCTGTACGAAAGCTCCACGCAGAACAACTACTTCGTGAGCGTACTCAACAGCCAGGAGAGAACTGCACCGGCTACAATGAAGACATTGTTGACCTGTGCAAGCGTGTGAACCCATCGATGGTCGAAGCAAACCAGATCATACAGATACTCAACGGAATAGCCGATGACGCATTTCAAATGTTGTTAGCCAAGGACCCACAAACTATAGCCGAACTGGTCAGTTTGTGCCAAAGTTTTGAGGAAGAGAGACTGTATCGAGAAGTAGCAGGTAGAAGACTACTACGACGAAGAGCCGAGAGAGCGGGTGACAGTGACTGACGCCCCTGAAATCAGGCAGTTGGTTTTTGCAATAAACTCCCTTATACCTCGTATTTATCGAACCAAAAGTCAGCTCCAATGAATGATTGCTTTGAATTAAGCAATTGACGAGGATCAAGGGATACTTCGCACGCTTTTCCTTGATTTTCATGTTTTATTTTGCGTTGTTTTATCACTACGGCTCCATGCCATGTTTAAAGTTCGGTTGCTCATGCAGTACTGCGTAGTTTTTACAGTCCTTCTGTGCTATATTTAAGGAAAAAAGCTTAGCTGCCTTATAAAACGCGAAAATTGACCGTCAGCGTCGGCATTCCGTCGACGCTGACGGTCAAAAAAGGAAGCAAGCGCGAAACAGAGAGAGGAAGGGGGAAAAAATAAGAAGGAACGTAGAAAAAAGCAAGAAACAGAAAGAAATAGATAATGAGATAGGGAGAAATAAATTGAAATAAAGAGGGAAGAAAAAAGCGGAAAATGATAAAATGAAAGAAAGAGGAAAAGAAAAACAAAACCGACGAGAAACAAAGAAGGCTGCCCAGCGCCGCAGTTCTTGCAGGCATGGCACCCCTTGTGCGAAGCTGCCTTATTTCTTTAAATGCCCTTAACACTTACGTACACGCGCATGAGCACGCACACATAAATGTTAATGTGTGTAATCGTAATCCAAACGCAAACAGGTGGAAAACTTTGGGCCGCATCATCGTCTTGTTGCCACATCCACCAACATTTGGAACAGTCGCTGAAATAGGGCTTTCTTAGTACACTGTGTAGACACGCTTCAGGACACGCCTCACAGATGTTCTAATTCTATCTTTTACGCAATCATACGAGAACGCGAGAACACTTCAGAGTGCAATGTGAATGGTATATCCGTACATAATTACAGACGGCGCTCAAAGCATGCATGGTACAAGGCCTAAGCAGAAGTTTATTATCATCGAAACACGGTGTTCACTATTAACGCGATAGCATTAAAGAGCTCGTTTCGCAGAAATTCCGGCGTCGGCGTAGGCGTCGTTGGTTGTGAGCGAAAAATCATCTTGTCGGTGACCGAAAAATTGAGAAAGAAGCAAATAAAATAAATAATAAAAAAATTCCCCATTCCGCCGTACAAACAGGTTCAGATTTTCCTCTCCTCGATAGCGGCGCCGGTGCAGACGAGCCCGGATTCGAACACTTTCGAATTTGCAAAGCATCCTTCATTTTTTTCGGCATGTGCACAGTATGTCCCACAGCATCAAGAAGGCTGCTGGGCGAGCAGGGGTTCATGTGGTATTCTCGCCCCCCCCCCCCCCCAAAAAAAAAAAATTCCCCATCTCCCGCTAAAGGGAACCATGTGTGGATGCAAAGCAGCGGGGAGATAATTAGCTTGAGCGGAAGGAACGTCGCCGCTCTCATTTCACGGCAGCGGTCCGGGCGCTCATCGCGGCGCTGCACAGGAGAGAGAATGAGGCGCGCGCGCTCCGTCATTTTCATACCGCGGAACTACCGTGGCGCCCCCCAGCGGAGTATGCAGCTGTCACACCACCTGTCGTGCGCGCCGCTCCGTAGAGGATTCCTAGAGGATTGGACGGGGGGGGACCGTAGGAGAGGAGAGAGAGGGGGGAGGGTACGTGCATGCGCTGTGGGGGGTGTGGGACGCGGGAGCCGCTCCGTAGAGTAGAGGATTCCTAGAGGAGAGAGGACGCGCATGCGCTGTGGGACGCCGGAGCCGCTCCGTAGGGTAGAGGATTCCTACAGGAGAGAAAGTGGATGAGTGTAAAAGAGGATAGGGGAGGGGACGCGCATGCGCTGTGGGTGGTGTGGGACGCGGGAAGGAAGGACGGACTTAGCCCCCTCCAAACACATGCAAGCAAGATAAAGGTATGGGGTCAACCTGGGCGACAGACACCACCTGCCTAGCCATTGCTAAGCAGCCTCTCTGTGCTCTCGGACATGACTCTGATGACTGTAGTAGTGGTTGACGGCCTTCGTATTACTACAGTGATCTGGTTCGCATAATGGGTGCTTCCCTACTTCATGAAAGTGGCCAGACGCGGGACGGGGGGACGGGGGGACGCGGGAGGGACGGACATAACCCCAAGCATAAGATGCTTCGCATCTAAAATTTTCGGGTCCGAGTGAGGATCGAACCCGGGTCGTCTGCGTGGCAAGCAGGTGTTCTACCACATAGCCATACCTCTTTTTTTTTCTTTCATGGTATTTATTAAAATGTGTTAGAATGAACATAAATGGCACTAATAGTATGAAACAAATACAACCTCTGCTTGGGAATACTGTGAAAATAACTTCCTCTGCTTGGAAATTCAGTGAAAATAACTTTCATGCTTCGCAAACGCAAGCGTCTTTTATATAGGAGTCGCAATATAACCTGTAATATACCAGGAATATTGCGTGGTACAAGCGTACATTGCCATCGGGCGTCAGAATATGTGACTATCATAACGATTTCATAGTTTAAAGCCAGCCACCCATTACAAACGGCACACACCTTACTGCGCGTATTCCCTTAACACCACGTAGTGGGTACATAGCAAGTTCGAAAACATTTCCCACATTTGCCGCGCATAATTGCTCCTGGTTTAAAGCATGCTACCCATTACATAGTATGCACTAAGTGATTGAAGTACGCACTAGGGACAGGATATCGCTATCGCGTTCAACTCTTAAAGGCGAAGATTAACCGCCGTATTCATAAACGCTCCTTGACTTGAACTTGACTTGCCACCGCCTTCAATGCAGGACAAACGCGTTTCAAACGCACTGACTTTAGGCGGTGCCAAGGCAGCACAAGTGGGTGCGTTCGAAACGCGTTTGTGCTGCATTGAAGGCCGTGGCAATTCAAGTTCAAGTCAAGGAGCGTTCATGAATACGGGGGTAAGGGTCCCCCAATTTTTTTCAGACGTCTTCTAATGCAAAGAAGACCAGTGTCGAATTGTTCTGCTGGCTGGAGCATAAGTAATTTTTTTGTTTTTTACATTGAAAGCTGATATGAGATCACAACAAGGGTGCCGTAGTTGTCCACCGCCGCCGGTGTCCGTAACCGCTATCGCACGAAAACAAAAAACGAAATGAGAAAAAAAATCACGCCATATCCACGAAGTGAATGATGATGAGTGGGCGAAGCTCGATTGTTTTCATCCATGGCATAAAGAGAATGTGTGGTCTGGAACGCGCTTGAACATCATGGTCATCAGCGTCATCGTCATCGTTATCACGTGTAGTGGGTACATTCCACTATACTGGAACGCGCTTATTCTTCATGGTCATCAGGCGTCATCGTCATCTTTATCACGTGTAGTGGGTACATTACACTATACTGCGTCATCGTCATCTTTATCACGTGGAGTGGGTACATTACACTATACGTAGCTACCTACCTACCTACCTGCTAAAATGCTTTGCTGGGCGTGTTGGTTCATGGTTTGGATAAGGTAGAGCGCGGAAAAAGACGACACACAAGAAGAGACGACGACAGCACGTGCGCTCACTACCAACTGACCGCAGTTGACGCGCCCATTCTAAACTACTTGCTTAAGGAAAATCTACCGAATCGTTATCATTTACTGTATATATATGTCGGCGTTGTATGGGTTTATTTGTCACCAGTAAAATTGTCGAGATAATAAACACTTGCCAATGGACATGGGAGGCGACTGGAAGAAACCATAACGTGATGTTTGTGAAGTTCTTCGAGCAAGTACCCTCGATCTTCGAGGTTCAAATCGCCGGTGCTAGGGGGCGCCCAGGTTGATTAACGGGACGTTGTGAAGCTTACAGCTTAAGAAATAGCTGGTAGGGGCAAGCACCTGCCTCACCCACTGTGTGGGAAATGAATCAGGGAGCCAAGTTTAAATAGGTGATCTGTTATCGCCACATTGATACCCGAGCCACGACTAGCCCTCTGACACACGTGAAACATACGCTATAATGTAAGTTGAGCGTATATTGATGATTGAGCATGCTTTCGACGATGGTAACCTCACCTATGTGCTCAGTTTGATACATACATAGTACAATGTTGCGGAGCTAAGTTGGAATTTGCGCAGTAAAGTGCTTTTTTTTTCCCTCTATCATCAGGATCCGCCCTTTATGCAGCTCAAACGAAGTCCAACTTACCTTGTTTTACATACTACGAAAAAACCGCCAGGCCTGCGCGGAACGCGCAGCACCGTCGCAGTGAAAGCTGGGAGAGCGCCATTTCTAAAACCTCTTTCAAACTATCTTGGGGCTAATAATACGAGTACGCTTGCAAGGTACCCAGTACTCCATTAATTGATTCGGTGGCTGATGACGACGAAGAATTATGGCTGAGCCCTTTGTAATGGGTTGGAAGCATTCAACGACCCTTTCGTAATGCAATTCATATTGTGTGACGCCTGGCTACACAATTCGCATTCTGTGACGCCTAGTTGTTGTTTTACTCTTCTACCACGTTATATTGCGCATGTTAACGCAGTTCCTTCCCGACATAATGCTAGTATAGGGTTTTCGTGCGCAGGAGCTTCGAGCACAGGCATGGTTCAGTGGTAGAACACTGGGCTGGCATGGATCGGATCCAGATTCGAACCCCGTTCCATCCAGGCCATTTTAGGGACGAAGCTCCTTAGGGTGTGGGTCTGTCCCTCCTCTGTAGTCGTAGTAGTAGTAGTAGTAGTATGTAGGTAGGTAGGTAGGATAAGTTAGAGCGCGAAAAAAGACGACACACAAGAAGAGACGACGACAGCACGTGCGCTCACTACCAACTGATTTTATTCGGAAAATACAGGAATATAAAGGCTCAGTACGCCACAAGCGCGCCTGCGCACACGTCAGGTGATACACACATACACACACAACAAAGTTTTATCTAACATTGCGTTCAATCAGCTCAAACTCACACCCCCCGCAAACATACTGACGTTTGGCTGACACAATCCGTGCCTTTCTTTTTAAAGACGATAGTCTTTCTTGGGATACCTAAACGGAGAAATTTTGGTCTGTCTGTCTGTCCGTCTGTCCGTCTGCCTGTCTGTTTGTCGGCACGTCACACGATTCAGCTAACTGGCCAAAGTTTAACCCCCTGCCTTACGGCCTCCAATCTTGACCAAGAAGCATGTGTTCATACGGGTGAGCGTGGGCAATTAAAAATCAAATATTACGCATACCTGAGGCACAACATCAATATCTTAGTACTATTCACAGTGTTCCTTTAAAACAAAATCTATAGATACGTAATTATAAAGATCCTAGTGTTTATTACGCGGCGCTGCTGTGTACAAAACAAGTCTCCGCCCAGTGATTTAACTTCGACGCTGTGGCTGGCTGTGGTGCTGCCACCTGGCAGCAGCATTGTTCAACACAAGCCGATGTTCCCCGGTAGCGCTGTAGATGGCTTCCTCTTCTGTTTTATCAATGCCAGCCAGATGCGGCTGATTCATCGTAGAAGAGCGCTGTCTCAGGCAAGGCAAAACATATATGGCCGCTTGATGAAATACGACCCACTCTACAAGACATGATCAGAGAACGCAGAGAAAAGACCGACGACCAAATTTCAGCGGATAAACGCCGGCGTCCGTCTAAGCGCGCCCGGAAAACGTCCGAAAAACGAGCCCAGCGGCTAGCCCAGCTATTAAATTGTGGTACTCATGCCGCTCATGCAGTGCAGTCGGCACAAGACTATCGTCTTTCGACGACATTTGCAGCGAAGCACGCAGATACGCGGCCAATTTTTTATATGGAAAGCCTCCAGAAGCTTGCGTGCTACGGTGTCCCTGCTGCGGCCCAGCACCTTCAGTTCAGAGAACAGAGGCACACATTCGCACTCCGCACAGTGCGCCGGAAGATGCGCGCGCCGATCACCCGTGAGCGACAGCTCACGCTCGCGTGCCCGGTCGTTGACACACCGGCTGGTTTGTCCGATATAGGACTTCCCGCAGCTCAGTGGCAACTCGTACGCTACCGCCTCCGCTATATATTTTATCGGCGGTAGATAGACGCTTAGATCGTGCTTTTAATCCGGACAAAGTGCTTAAGGTGTGCAGATACGTCGACGATTTTTTAATTGTTCTTAAGAAGCAAGATTTTACCGATGTTAGTGATTTTAGCGATTTTAGCAATTTTAGTGTTTTGCGCGAAGTGTTAGACACCTTTCATCGGCTGGGCCAGGGCTTGACATTTACTCACGAACTTCCTTCAAAAGGGCACCAGCAGTTTTTAGATGTTAGGCTGAGCTTGTCGCACACCCATGTTTGCTGGACCTATAACCCACGCTCCCGCAAACCTTTGCTGCCGTTCAATTCGGCTCATTCTAAGACCGTGAAGCGAGCGATTGCTTCACTAGTTTTAGAATCTGCGCTCCAGAAGTCTTGTGAACACGCAGCCCCAACTAGTTTCTGCCAACAAGTGGAACGGCTGCGGTCCTCGGGGTATCCGGAACCATTTCTGGTGGCCGCCATGAAGTCGCTGCTCCAGAAAATCAAAAGAAAAAAGAGGAGCAAGGAAAGACGAAAGAGCGCCACAAGGCCCGAGGTGCTACCGTACATCCATAATGTGACGCACAACCTCAAGAAGGTGGCGGCTAGGCACAATGTGCCGATCGCTATTTCAGCGCCGAACAAGCTGTCAAAGCTTTGCGCGCGCATAGCTGGTGAAAGTAAGAAAGCGTCCTGTGGAAAAAAGCACACCTGGTCCTACAGGGATTGTGCGGAGGCGGTAGTGTACGAGTTGCCACTGAGCTGCGGGAAGTCCTATATCGGACAAACCAGCCGGTGTGTCAACGACGGGGCACGCAAGCATGAGCTGTCGCTCACGGGTGATCGGCGCGCGCATCTTCCGGCGCACTGTTCGGAGTGCGAATGTGTGCCTCTGTTCTCTGAACTGAAGGTGCTGGGCCGCAGCAGGGACACCGTAGCACGCGAGCTTCTGGAGGCTTTCCATATAAAAAAGAAAGGCACGGATTGTGTCAGCCAAACGTCAGTATGTTTGCGGGGGTGTGAGTTTGAGCTGATTGAAAGCAATGTTAGATAAAAGTTTGTTGTGTGTGTATGTGTGTATCACCTGACGTGTGCGCAGGCGCGCTTGTGGCGTACTGAGCCTTTATATTCCTGTATTTTCCGAATAAAATCAGTTGGTAGTGACAGCACGTGCTGTCGTCGTCTCTTCTTGTGTGTCGTCTTTTTTTCGCGCTCTAACTTATCCTACCTACCTACCTACCTACTACTACTACTACTACGACTACAGAGGAGGGACAGACCCACACCCTAATGAGCTTCGTCCCTAAAATAGTCAGGATGGAACGGGGTTCGAATCTGGATCCGATCCATGCCAGCCCAGTGTTCTACCACTGAACCATGCCTGTGCTCGAAGCTCCTGCGCACGAAAACCCTATACTAGCATTATGTCGGGAAGTAACTGCGTTAACATGCGCAATATAACGTGGTAGAAGAGTAAAACAACAACTAGGCGTCACAGAATGCGAATTGTGTAGCCAGGCGTCACACAATATGAATTGCATTACGAAAGGGTCGTTGAATGCTTCCAACCCATTACAAAGGGCTCAGCCATAATTCTTCGTCGTCATCAGCCACCGAATCAATTAATGGAGTACTGGGTACCTTGCAAGCGTACTCGTATTATTAGCCCCAAGATAGTTTGCAACAGGTTTTAAAAATGGCGCTCTCCCAGCTTTCGCTGCGACTGTGCTGCGCGTTCCGCGCAGGCCTGGCGGTTTTTTTGTAGTCTGTAAAACAAGGCAAGTTGGACATCGTTTGAGCTGCATAAAGGGCGGATCCTGATGATAGAGGGAAAAAAATGCGCTTTACTGCGCAAACGCTAACTTAGCTCCCCAACATTGTACTATGTATGTATCAAACTGAGCACATAGGTGAGGGTATACCATCGTCGAAAGCATGCTCAGCCATCAATATACGGTCAACTTACATTATAGCGTATGTTTCACTTGTGTCAGAGGGCTAGTCGCGGCTCGGGTATCAATGTGGCGATAACAGATCACTTATTTAAACTTGGTCCCTGATTCATTTCCCACACAGTGGGCGAGGCAGGTGCTTGCCCCTACCAGCTGTTTCTTAAGCTGTAAGCTTCACAACGTCCTGTTAATCAACCTGGGCACCCCCTAGCACCGGCGATTTGAACCTCGGAGATCGAGGGTACTTGCTCGAAGAACTTCACAAACATCACGTTATGGTTTCTTCCAATCGCCTCCCATGTCCATTGGCAAGTGTTTATTATCTCGACAATTTTACTGGTGACAAATAAACAAATACAACGACGAAATATAGATACAGTAATCGATAACGAGTCGGTAGATTTTCCTTAAGCAAGTAGTTTAGCATGCCCGCATCAACTGCGGTCGCCAAGAGGAGGGGGGGGGGGAGGGAGGGAGGGAGGGGGGACGTTGAGCACTCTTCCAAGAAAAAAAAAAAACGCTAGACCACCCGCAATGGTGGTCGAGCGTTTACGGTGCTCTACTGCTCACCCGAAGATCGCAGACTCGAATCTCGGCCGCGCCGGTCGCATTTCGGTCGAGACTAAATGCTAGAGGTCCCTGTACTTCGACTGAGGGGCATATACAGAACACCGAATGGTCAAAATTTCCGGAGCCCTCCGCTATGGCGTCCCTTATATCGCAGTTTGGAGCCATAAAGCCCCGAAAATTATCATTAATATTACCATGAATAATATTATTAATACAGCATCCTTAGTTGCAGGGTATTCTGGAATAATGCTTGTTGTAGGGGTAAAATGAAACATCGCCTATGAACATTTTTCGCAGTCTTGTCAGCCCGGTTACTTGTAGTGCATGTCTGGAAAACGGTCTTCGCAACTTCTGATGTGCCTGATTACGCATCCAATAAATGAAAAAAAAAATTGCCTGATTACCCATAATTTTATGAATGTAGTGTGTTATTGGTCGTCTTCTTCACAGAAAACATAAACAATTATTACATACCTACGGTTTCGTTAATACAGAGAGCGACGGAAAGATGGAGTTGTAACAACATAGCCGTCCAAAAGGAAGACTACAGCCATAACGAGGTCGCCACACAGCCATCTGTGGCACAAGTGATGCCACAGATATGGAAATTGATATCCGAGCTCTTAAAAGTACAAGATCCCCTATTTCTGCGGACCTTAAGTCAAAAACTAAAAAAAAAAAATCACGCCATATCCACCAAGTGAATGATGATGAGTGGGCGAAGGTCGATTGTTTTCATCCATGGCAGAAAGAGAATGTGTGGTCTGGAACGCGCTTATACTTCATGGTCATCAGCATCATCGTTATCACGTGTAGTGGGTACAATCCACTATACTGGAACGCCCTTATACTTCATCGTTATCACGTGTAGTGGGTACATTCCACTATACTGCGTCATCGTCATCTTTATCACGTGGAGTGGGTACATTCCACTACACGTGGCTACCTACCTACCTACCTACTACTACTACGACAACTACAGAGGAGGGACAGACCCACACCCTAAGGAGCTTCGCCCCTAAAATTGGCAGATCCCAAGTACCATGGGAATCAGTGTTATATGCGAAGATGTGGAGGCAAGATGACTCGGTTGTAATTTTTTATGGAGCGAAACGTTACGAAATGACGTTAAGGGTATGTACAAATGTTGTACGCACAGGCATATGTTCAACAGTCGCATATGTTTCGTATAACCAGTTCTTTACAGTTGCGTAACGATGCCAACTGAAACATGGGTATTACCAACACCAGAAGCGGTAAGCTGATATGCAGCACTTGTGCTTGCGATAATGGATAGTGCTTTGTGGACTAACTACAGTGGATGGCACTTAAGTATACAATTGACGTTAAGCCGACATGACGCCTGCCTGTAAATGAATGCGAAGTTGGGCAAGTTGAAATGCTTGCATGAATGATGCAGGGCAAAATACGAAGACGTTTACGTATTTCGCGCTACATCAATCATGACCTATGTAAGCTTTTACTTGGCCGCCATCGCCAGTCTGCGGTTGCGGAATCGCGAAGCCGATGTTACAAACTGGGATGCGTTCTAGAAGGCCTTTTCGGAAGTCTTCGACCGCCCTGCTGTACGAAAGCTCCGCGCAGATCAACGACTTCGTGAGCGCGCTCACCAGCCAGGAGAGAACTTCACGAGCTACGATGAAGACATTGTCGACCTGTGCAACCGTGTGAACTTATCGATGCTCGCAGCAGACAGGATCAGATACTCAAGGGAATAGCCGATGATGCATTTCAAAAGTTGTTAGCCTAGGACACACAAATCGTAGCCGGACTGGTCAGCTCGTGCCAAAATTTTGTCGAAGAGAGACGGTATCTAGTAGGAGCAGGTAGAAAACGACTGCGATGAAGAGCCAGAGAGCGCGTGACAGTGACTGACGCCCTTGAAATCAGGCAGTTGGTCTTTGTCAGTACACTCCCTTATACCTCGTATTTATTGAACCAACAGTCAGCTTGAATGAACTATTGCTTTTGAATTAAGCAACTGACGAGGATCAATGGATACTTCATAAGGCTTTTCCCCTGATTTTCATGTTTTATTTTGCGTTGAATTTTTCGCTACGGCTCTATCCCCCTTTTAAAGTTCGGTTGCTCATGCAGTACGGCGTAGTTTTCACAGTTATTCTGTGCTATATTTAAGGAAGACGCCCTAGATGCCTTATCAAGCGTGAAAATTGAGTGTCAGCGTCAGCATTCCGCGTCGAAGGCGTCAACACGAGCGTCAACTTGAAAAGAAATGAGGCAAGATAGCCTCCCACTAAGCGGCGTTTCCCGGGGACCGTGAGCGAATTTACCTGAGCAATCTATGGTTATCTGGTTCTCAGCAGGTTGTTGACGTGAGTGGAGAAACTGGAGCTGCATCGCCATAGCCACTAAAAGGTGATAAAGCGAACAAGTGGGACTATGCCGCTAAGCTGACCTATGTAAACTTTTACTTGGCCGGCGTCGCCAGTCTCTGGTTGCGGAATCGCGAAGCCGATAGTGCCAACTGCCACGTATAGTGCAATGTACCCACTCCACGTGATAAAGATGACGATGACACAGTATAGTGGAATGTACCCACTACACGTGATAACGATGAAGTATAAGCGCGTTCCAGTATAGTGGAATGTACCCACTACACGTGGTGAAGATGACGATGACGCCTGATGACCATGAAGATAAACTGTTGGCCGATCCCCCCTGAGTGGGTAGGTGCCAATCATACAAGGAGCATCATCATCATCATCATCATAAGCGCGTTCCAGACCACACATTCTCTTTCTGCCATGGATGAAAACGATCGAGCTTCGCCCAGTCATCATCATTCACTTCGCGGATAGGGCGTGATTTTTTGTAGTCTGTAAAACAAGGTAAGTTGGACTTCGTTTGAGCTGCATAAAGGGCGGATCCTGATGATAGAGGGAAAAAAAATGCACTTTACTGCGCAAATTCCAACTTAGCTCCGCAACATTGTACTATGTATGTATCAAACTGAGCACATAGGTGAGGTTACCATCGTCGAAAGCATGCTCAGCCATCAATATACGCTCAACTTACATTATAGCGTATGTTTCACGTGTGTCAGAGGGCTAGTCGTGGCTCGGGTATCAATGTGGCGATAACAGATCACCTTATTTAAACTTGGTCCCTGATTCATTTCCCACACAGTGGGTGAGGCAGGTGCTTGCCCCTACCAGCTGTTTCTTAAGCTGTAAGCTTCACAACGTCCTGTTAATCAACCTGGGCACCCCCTAGCACCGGCGATTTGAACCTCGGAGATCGAGGGTACTTGCTCGAAGAACTTCACAAACATCACGTTACGGTTTCTTCCAGTCGCCTCCCATGTCCATTGGCAAGTGTTTATTATCTCGACAATTTTACTGGTGACAAGTAAACGAATACAACGACGACATATAGATACAGTAATCGATAACGAGTCGGTAGATTTTCCTTAAGCAAGTAGTTTAGCATGGGCGCATCAACTGTGGTCGCGAAGGGGGGAGGGGGAGTACGCTGAACACTCTTCCAAGAAAAAAAATTACACCATCTCCCGCTGAAGGGAACCATGTGTAGATGTGAAGCAGCAGGGCGCTAACGCTTACACTGGCGGTGGCGTTGACGCTGGCGCTCATCGCAGCGTTGCGCAGGAGAAAACTGGGGAGGCGCAAAGCACGCAGTGATGGAGCGGTGTTTCCTACTGGAACATGCCAATCGCTGCTAATGGGCAATGAGAGACAGAAGACTCCGACTGGACACAGAGACCCGCAGTGCACTTTTGTTAACACGTACGCTGCGAATTTTCATTGTTCAACAACGCACGGAGAAATCTCCCACCGGCACCACCTTGCAGGTCAAGATCCACTGCCATATATACGGGGTGGCCAGTGAATGGTTGTGCAGCGCGAGCAGTCGGTTTTTTCAACCAAGAAACTCGCTAGCAGACGCTGCCTGCGTCGGCTTCGCGAGGCGAGAGAGGGGGGGGGAGCGTAGGAGGAGAGAGAGGGGGGGGAAGCGCATGCGCAGTGTGAGTGTGGACGCCGCGGGCAGGGATGCCTAGGAGAGAGGGGGGAGCGTAGGAGAGGAGAGAGAAGGGGGGACGCGCATGCGCAGTTGGAGTGTGGACGCCGCGGGCAGGGATGCCTAGAGGAGAGGGGGAGCGTAGGAGGGGAGGAGAGAGGAGAGGCGCATGCGCAGTGAGGGTGTGGTTGCCGTGGGGAGGGATGCCTAGAGAGAGAGGGGAGAGGAGGTTTTTTATTTTTATTTTTTTGAAAGGGTTTGCGCATGCGCAGTAAGGGAGGCCACGCGGCACACCACCACCACCAGATTAAGCTTCGCCATAAGATGCTTCACGTCTAAAAACGCTAGACCACACGCAATGGTGGTCGAGCGTTTACGGTCCTCTACTGCTCACCCGAAGATCGCAGACTCGAATCTCGGCCGCGCCGGTCGCATTTCGGTAGAGGTAAATGCTTGAGGCCCTAGTACTTCGATTGAGGGGCATATTACAGAACACCAAATGGTCAAAACTTCCGGAGCCCTCCGCTATGGCGTCCCTTATAGCGCAGTTTTGGGCCATAAAACCCCGACTATTATGATTATTATTACCGTGAGTAATATTATTAATATAGCAGGCTTAGTTGCAGGGCTATTCTGGAATAATGGTTGTTGTAGGGGTAAAAGGAAATGTCGCCTATGGTCATTTTTCTCAGTCTTGTCAGCCCGGTTACTTGTAGTGCATGTCTGGAAAACGGTCTTCGCAACTTCTGATGTGCCTGATTACGCATCCAATAAATGAAAAAAAAGTGCCTGATTACCCATAATTTTATGAATGTAGTGTGTTATTTGTCGTCTTCTTCACAGCAAACATAAACAATTATTACATACCTGCGGTTTCGCTTAATACAGAGAGCGACGGAAAGATGGAGATGTAACAACATAGCCGTCCAAAAGGAAGACTACAGCCATAACGAGGTCGCCACACAGCCATCTGTGGCACAAGTGATGCCACAGATATGGAAATGGATGTCCGAGCTCATAAAAGTACAAGATCCTCTATTTCTGCGGACCTAAAGTCAAAAACTAAAAAAAAAAAAAAATTGGCAGATCCCAAGTAACATGGGAATCGGTGTTATGCGAAGCATGCGGAGGCAAGATGACTCGGTTGTGATTTTTTTATGGAGCAAAACGTTACGAAATGACGTTAAGGATATGTACAAATGTTGCACGCACAGACATATGTTCAACAGTAGCATATGTTTTATATAACCAGTTCTTTACAGTTGCGTAACGATGCCAACTGAAACATGGGTATTACCAACACCAGAAGCGGTAAGCTGATATGTTGCACTTGTGCTTGCGAGGATGGATAGTGCTTCGTGGACTAACTACAGTGGATGGCACTTAAGTATACAATTGACGTTAAGCCGACATGACGCCTGCCTGTAAAGGAATGCAATGTTGGGCAAGTTGAAGTGCTTGCATGATTGATGCAGCGCGAAATACGAAAACGTCTTCGTCTTTCGCGCCGCATCAATCATGACCTATGCAAGCTTTTACTTGGCCGCCATCGCCAGTCTCCGGTTGCGGAATTGCGAAGCCGATGTTACCAACTGGGATGCGTTCTAGAAGGCCTTTTGGGAAGTCTTGGATCGCCCCATTGTACGAAAGCTCGGCGCAGAACGACGACTTCGTGAGCGCGCTCAACACCAAGGAGAGAACTTCACGAGCTACAATGAAGACATTGTTGATCAGTGCAAGCGTGTGAACTCATCGATGCTTGCACCAGACAGGATCAGATACTCAAGGGAATAGCCGATGACGCATTTCAAATGTTGTTAGCCAAGGACCCACAATACGTGGCCGGAACTGGTCAGATTGTGCCAAAGTTTTGAGGAAGGAGAGACATCATCGAGTAGGAGCAGGTAGAAGACGACTACGACGAATAGCCGAGCGAGCGCGTGACAGTGTCTGACGGCCCCTGAAGTCAGGCAGTTGGTTTTTGTCAATAAAGCTCCCCTATACCCCGTATTTATCGAACCAACACTCAGTTTGAATGAATTATTGCTTTGAATTAAGCAATTAAAGAGGATCAAGGGATACGACCTTTCCCTGATTTTCACGTTTTATTTTGCGTTCATTTATCACTACGGCTCCATCCCACCTTTAAAGTTCGGTTGGTCATGCAGTACTGCGTAGTTTTCACAGTCCTTCTGTAGTATATTTATGGAAAAAGGCTTAGCTGCCTCATCAAACGCGAAAATTGAGCGTCAGCGTCAGCAGTCCGCGTCGAAGGCGTCAACACGAGTGATGGAAAAAACAATCACATGATGACGTCACCATATGACGTTATATCACGTATCGTCTACATTTGTGACGTCACGATGACGTCAAATAATGTGATGTCACACGCATAGGTCGGCAAATCTTGTGGAGCTCACTCGGACTCACTCATGAAATATATTTTGCGCTTAGGGCTCACTCGAACTCAGACTCACCAAACATTTCCCGAGCCAAACTCACTCGAACTCACACTCACGAACATTTTCTTCAACCGGACTCAAACTCAACAAAACATTGCTCATCTGGACTCACTCAGACTCGGACTCACGGCTTCATCTGAGTCTGAGTGAGTCCGACTAAGTCGACTCACGAGTCCGTGAGCCTAGAATTAGCTTTTTCAACCATAGTGTCAATGCTCTTTAACACCAATATCTCACGTAATAGGTTCTCTTCATGGCGCCTTTTCATATAGTACCTTCGCATACGAGTTATGAGTGCAAACCAGCAAGGTCATTTTTCTTGAAAGAGAAGACAAAATAAGATATGTTTATCAAGAACTTCTCCGAAAATGTTGGCGGGGGGAGGTCAAGGCACCCCCTACGTAATTCACGCCTCTGATCATTAAATATTGAAATGGTGTATGAATGACACTGCTTTGGAATACGGGTGAGTAGACGTGAGTGTAAACGTGAATCCAGTTGAGGCTGATAGTAATGCTAAAGATCAGTAGAGAGGACTATAGGTCGGCAAGAAAAGTGGAACTCACTCAGACTCGCTCAAGAAATATATCGTGCGCTTTGCACTCACTCGGACTCAGAGTCACCAAAATTTTCCTCGGCCGAACTCACTCGGACTCACACTCAGGAAAATTTTCTTCTACCGGACTCACTCGGACTCGAACTCACCAAAATATTACTCACCGGGACTCACTCAGACTGAGACTCACGGCTCGATCTGAGTCTGAGTGAGTCCGAGTGAGTCGACTCATGAGTGAGTTCGCCGACCTATGGTCACACGATGAGGCCACCACATAACATCGTAACTCTGCATTGCCTCTATGATCATTCGACCGATCACGGAGGCCATGCAGAAACATTCGAGGTGCAGAAAGCTTTCGGAGGGGGGCGGGAGAGGTTCATACCATCGACTGCGAAAACAAGACATTTCTTGCCCGACATGACGCATGTGTAGGGCATTTTTTGAAGGGGCGTAGAGCACCAGCGTAGAATACTGAACTGCCACGCAGAGGGCCCGGGTTCAAAGTCCCTTACGAGACTACAAACATTTTTCTTATTTCATTTTTTTCTTATTTCGTGCGATAGCGTTCACGGACACCGGTGGCGGTAGGCGGCAAAGAACTACGGCGCCAAAATTGGCTGTTGTTGTGAACTCATAACAGTTTTCTCGCTGTAAAAACTAGGTCGACAAATATCGGTTATTCGTCCCTTAAATATTAACGTTCAATGCACGTGTGCTTATAGGGCGTGGCAGAAAAAGAACTTTCTTTTCTTCGCTGAATGCTATTTCAAGCTGCCCCTCCTAAGATGGCAGGCCGCGGTCCACCATCTTGGAGGGAGTATGGCTTCACTGTTGTGGCATTACTTCCACTCCAGTAATTAAGTGCGGAGCATTTTAGGGAGCCGGGCTGTCGTGTGTTCTCGTATGCTGTCGTATGCTGTAGTGTGCTGTCGTCGTCGCTTGGCGTAACGCTGCATGTGTAGCATCTCGGGCCCGCGCGAGCCAACGAGAAATCTTCCTCTTGTTCTTCGAGCGCCTTGATGATGATTACTTATCATCATCAGCAAAAAAAAACTAGTGCGTTTGGCGTAACAGAGGCAAAACTACGTATAAAAACAGAAAAAAAAGGAAGCAAGCGCGAAACAGAAAGAGAGAGGAAGGGAAAAAAAATAAGAAGAAACGTAGAAAAGCAAGAAACAGAAAGAAATAGATAATGAGATAGGGAAGAAATAAATTGAAATAAAGAGGGAAGAAAAAAAGCGGAAAATGATAAAAAGAAAGAAAGAGGAAAAGAAAAACAAAACGGACGAGAAACCACAGAAGGCTGCCCAGCGCCGCAGTTCTTCAGGCGTGGCACCCCTTGTGCGAAGCTGTCTTTATTTCTTTCAAATGCCCCCAACACTTACGTACACGCACATGAGCACGCACACATAAATGTTAATGTGTGTAATTGTAATCCTAATCTAAACGCAGATAGGTGTAAAACTTTGGGCCGCATCATTGTCTTGTTGCCACATCCACCAACATTTGGAACAGTCGCCGAAATAAGGGCTTTCTTAGTACACCATGTAGACACGCTTCACAACACGCTTCACAGAGGTTTAGATGCGAAAAGAAACCAGCGAAACTCAAGACAAGGACGAAACAAGAGGGCACAATCAAGCACACACCGGCGACGGTGTGTGCTTGATTGGGAGGGCCCTCTTCTTCCGTCCTTGTCTTAAGTTTCGCTGGTTTCGTATCTGAATGAACCAGCCAGCCCAGCTTTTCACGCTTCACAGAGGTTCTAATTCTATCTTTCACGCAATCATACGAGAACGCGAGAACGCTTTCAGAGTGCAATGTGAATGGTATATCCGCACATACTTACAAACGGCGCTCAAAGAATGCGGGGTACAAGGTCTAAGGAGAAGTTCATCATCACCGAAGCACAGTGTTCACTACTTTCAGACGTCTTCTAATGCAAATAACACCGGTGTCGAATTGATCTGCGGGCTCGAGCATCAGTTCTTTTTTTTTCTTGTAGTCTATAAAACAATGGTAAGTTGGACTTCCTGTTTGAGCTGCATAAAGGGCGGATCCTGATGATAGAGCAAAAAATAAATATAAATAATAAATAAATAAAGAAATGCACTTTTACTGTGCAAATTCTAATTTAGCTCCACAACACTGCATTATGTATGTATCAGACTGCGCACATAGGTCAGGTTAGCATCGTCGAAAGCATGCTCAATCATCAATATACGCTCAACTTAACATTATAGCGTATGTTTCATTTGTGTCAGAGGGCTAGTCGTGGCTCGGGTATCAATGTGGCGATAACAGATCACTTATTTAAACTTTGGTCCCTGATTCATTTCCCACACAGTGGGCGAGGCAGGTGCTTGCCCCTACCAGCTATTTCTTAAGCTGTAAGCTTCACAACGTCCCGTTAATCAACCTGGGCGCCCCCCTAGCACCGGCGATTTGAACCTCGGAGATCGAGGGTACTTGCTCGAAGAAACTTCACAAACATCACGTTATGGTTTCTTCCAATCGCCTCCCATGTCCATTGGCAAGTGTTTATTATCTCGACAATTTTACTGGTGACAAATAAACCAATACAACGCCGACATATAGATACAGTAATTGATAACGAGTCGGTAGATTTTCTTTAAGCAAGTAGTTTAGAATGGGCGCGTCAACTGCGGTCGCGAACGGGGGGGGACACTGAGCACTCTTCCAAGAAAAAAAATTACACCATCTCCCGCTAAAGGGAACCATGTGTAGATGTGAAGCAGCGGGCGCTAACGCTTACACTGGCGGCGGCGTTGACGCTGGTGCTCATCGCAGCGTTGCGCAGGAGGGAAAACTGGGGAGGCGCGAAGCAGGCAGTGATGGAGCAGTGTTTCCTACTGGAACATGCCAATCGCTGCTAATGGGCAATGAGAGACAGAAGACTCCGACTGGACAGAGACCCGCACTCCGCTTTTAGTTAACGCGCACGCTGCGAATTCTTGTTGTTCAACAACGCATATGAGAAATCTCCCACCGGCACCACCTTGGAGGTCAAGATCCATTGCCATATATACGAGGTGGCCAGTGAACGGTTGTGCAGCGCGAGCAGTCGGTTTTTTCAACCAAGAAACTCGCTAGCAGACGCTGCCTGCGTCGGCGTCGCGAGGCGAGAGAGGGGGGAGCGTAGAAGAGGAGAGAGAGGGGGTGACACGCATGCGCAGTGGGGAGTGAGAACGCCGTGGGTTGGGATGCGTAGAGGAGAGAGGGGGGGAGCGTAGGAGAGGGGAGAGAGGGGGGACGCGCATGCGCAGTGGGGAGTGTAGACGCCGCGGGCAGGGATGCCTAGAGGAGAGAAGGGGGGGAGTGTAAGAGGGGAGAGAGGAGGGGAGGCGCATGCGCAGTGAGGGTGTGTTTGCCGCGGGGAGGGATGCCTAGAGGAGAGAGAGGGGGGAGAGGAGGTTTTTTATTTTTATTTTTTTAAAGGGTTTGCACATGCGCAGTAATGGTGGGCACGCGGCACACCACCACTACCACCACCACCACCGGATTAAGGCTCGCCATAAGATGCTTCACATCTAAAAAACGCTAGACCTCCCGCAATAATGGTCGAGCGTTTACGGTGCTCTACTGCTCACCCGAAGATCGCAGACTCGAATCGCGGCCGCGCCGGTCGCATTTGGGTGGAGACTAAACGCTAGAGGCCCTGGTACTGCGATTGAGGGGCATATACAGAACAACGAATGGTCAAAATTTGTGGAGCCCTCCGCTATTGGATCGCTTTTATCGCAGTTTTGGGCCATAAAACCCCGAAAATTTTGACAACCACCAAAATTTTGACAGCTAGTGGTGTGTAGTAGAATTTGCTCCATTTTGGTTGTGCATGCCCTTTCATGATGACAATAGCTTTTGTAAAAATTTCGGCGCTCCAAAATTGATCAATCCGCCTAAAAAACCTTCGTCGCTAAAAGCCTTCGTGGCAGAAGCGGGCACTTCCAGACTGTGCTAGCAGTAGCATTGAATGATACTTTGGAACGGCCAATGTTACGCGCTCAGTCGTTCGTTTCCTTACGGCACGGTTGAGGCATGCTCCGAGAACCTAAGCAGGCTAGCAGTATAGAAGACGACGCGCACGAGGCCCTATTACGCTATCGAGATCTGCTCTTGAAGGAGAAGCTCGAGCGTCCTCCAATTTTCTTTGTATATTTTATCATCATCCATCGAAGACGATGTAGTTCTTGACAGGGCGATAACTTCCTGTCGAGACGCCCTGTCATACCACTCAATCGCATCGTCCGAATATATTTCAATAGGTCGCAATGTCAGATGAGTTGTAAAGAATTTATATTTATTCAAGCGGTCGTGAAAAAAAATGTGATTTTGCCGTCGCAAAAACGGAAATTTCGTAAGTTCCGCATACAGAAATTCACGGTGAGCACATGGCTGTAATGGACGTGGCAATTTAATGGAACAAGCGCCCAGTTTTGCATCGATCACAACGCGATGTACGCTCAGGCGATTTCGAGAAGCCGAGGATGAACCTCCTGGCCGACGTCTTGAAGCTGAGAGACGAGCTCTTCTGCTTGACGCGCGTC
Organism: Rhipicephalus appendiculatus; assembly: GCA_030522465.1. NCBI lineage: Eukaryota > Metazoa > Arthropoda > Arachnida > Ixodida > Ixodidae > Rhipicephalus > Rhipicephalus appendiculatus. The sequence continues at coordinate 771,062 of JALIZH010012784.1, read as the reverse complement.
ATCCGGAGCCAGAAAGACGTAGACCACTCCCTATCCGTCGCCGCGTGACGCGTAGTTCACACGGTTGACGTAGACGTCCGAGTTCGCCGGGTGGTCGTAGTGAACGACGAAGCGCACGCGGTCGACGTTCAGTTGTTGAGCGGCAACATCGGTCACCACGAGAATGCTCGAAAAACCCGACTTGAACGCGTCCAGCGCCCTCCGTCGCTCGTCCCTCGTCATCGCGCCGTGGATGCCGACGACGGACCAGTTCCGGAGTAGTAATTCAAGCACAATTTTGTACACCGTCAACCCAGTTTCCACGAAGACGATGACCTTGTCCTGTTTCTCCCTGAGAATATCCTGTAACAAGGTGAGGAGCCGGTCCAGTTTCTCAGCTTCCTCGCAGACGATGACTGTCTGCTCGACGTTCTGGTTTTCTACCAGCTTGCTGTGCCCGACTGTAACCACAATATAGTCCTTGAGCAAGCAATCGGCAAGGTCCCCAATATCCCTCGATCCAGAGTTGGCCACTATCAGTGTCTGGCGATCTGGTCGGACAAGGGCCGTGACAGAGCTAAGCGTTTTCCCGAAGCCCATCGCCAGCATTCGGTCAGCTTCGTCCAGCACCAGAAGCGTACAGCTGGTGACGTTCACCTTCCCCGTCCTTAAGAATGACAGTAGACGGCCAGGTGTAGCTATACACATCATGTAACACGCCTTCTGAAGCCTCTTCAGCTGCCTCTCCTTCTAATCACCCGAGCACTGGCATACGGAATCGAACATCCGTGTATTTCTCAAAATCCGAAAGCGGCCGTGTAATTTTCTCCACCACTACGCGGGTTGGAACTAGTGCGAGCACAACGGAACCATCACCAGTCGATAGGACTAGCTGGTGAATGGCGTGGACGATGGCCGGCAACAGGTAGGCCTGCTCGTTGGCTTCACCTGGGCTGTGGGCGATGACGAGTAGGTCCCTGCCGTGAAGTGCCACTGACCAGCACTGCGTCTTCGAAGCGGTGAGAGGACCGTAGTTGTGCGCGTAGGCGGATTCGGCAACGCATTCCGGGAATTTCGCTTCGTAAAGTCGCAAAATGGGCGTCGCAACTGCTCGTCCTCTGACGGTGTTGTTGGCTTTTCTAAACTCGTTCGTGTCAGCCCGTGTACGCCCTGGCGAAGTGTTCCCGGCAGAAGAATTTGTCGAAAGACGGAGATTGATTTTCTGGTGTGGGCAAAGCAGGCCGCAGTTGTCTCTTGGGCACCTTTGGTGGCACTCCTTATGTTTGCAACCTTATGGTATAAGCTGCATAATATGTCTCTAAACGCCAGATAGTATCTATACTTCCTTATTTTTTCCAAAGTTCCGGCGTCGCCATAGGCGTCCAGTCCTAGAAGAGGTTGACACCCACCGCATCGGCCATTCCATTCACTCCATTAGGCCAGTTCATGCCGCCGATGCTGTAGTGAGAGCTGCTCTCTCAGTCGCCCGGTTGTCAGAGGACTTCCTTCAGTGCTTATTTTCGATGTAGCAGCGTCCATTAGAGTAGAATAGAGTAGATCATTTGGACCTTGGCACACACCCACGCTGGGGGGGCCAAGAACCGGTTAGCGTCCAGCTGAGCCCCACTGTGGTACGCGCCATTCACCACACGCGCAGTTTGTATTATCTTCCGTCTCTCCTCTATAGCGTCCCTCTTGTGGCTATAACCCGACTTTGTTTGCACGGAATAGGATGTCAGTTTGGCTTGCTCAAAACAAATACAAAAATTAGAAATAACCCAAGCAGTGGCGCTGGGAAAGAACCGCCTGCTACAAGCCCTTTGTTAACAGTCCAACTGTTAAGCGCAGCGTTAATTTGTAATGCTTATCCTGTGATGATGATCAGTGATCATCATCAACGTGCTCGAAGAACAAGGGGAAGAAAAATTCTGCTTGGCGCGTGCTCGCGATCAATATGCTACACACGGAGCGTTATGCCAAGCGACGACGACAGCACACGACAGCATACGACAGCCCGGCCCGCTAAAGTGCTTCGCACTTATAAATATGTATGTGCCACATGTGACTGGGGAAGAGGGTCTCACGACGTATGCGACCCGCATATCATGACATTCATGCAATAATCAGTCATATTCGTCAGACACTGGTACCTTCCTGTGCCAATTTTGGTATGTAACAAGCTTCAGGAGGCGACCACGAGAGCGCCCAGAGGTACGCGGTTACATAGATAGATAGATAGATAGATAGATAGATAGATAGATAGATAGATAGATAGATAGATAGATAGATAGATAGATAGATAGATAGATAGATAGATAGATTAAACAAACAAGCAGATAGATAGATAGAGGCAAACAAACAGACACCTTTTGAAAGAAGGTATTAGAGGCAGTGTTTCTCGGAAAATTTGGCTTTAATCTTCGCGTCACTGATTCGGGGGCTCGAACAGGAGAGAGCACTGGCCGGCTGGAAGAGTGCCGAGCAATCTTTAATTTTCGCTGTCGTGGGGCCCACATTTTTTAACGGCTAGCGATGATTCCGCTGCGGCAATACTGTATAAAATAAGGACACTTTCGGGCGTGCTCAGTGCGAAGTGATAAATTCGAAGTCTAATGTATAGTAAACAGGTCACTTTCGGGACGCCATATTCGCAAGCTTGCGTAGCTGCGGCGGTATCGCCTGTTTGGTCTGGCGGAAGAACCTGATCATCTCCCTGGCATGGACGTAGTCGTCGGGTTCTAAGAACGTGCACTTCCTCGCCGTCGCGTCAGACCGAGTCACGTGCTTCAGGCGGCGCGGGTATTCGCTTGGGTTGCTCGGGTAGTCGTAGCTGACCACGCAGCGCACGTTGTCCAAGTTGATGTCCCTCGCCGCCACGTCGGTCGCCACCAAGATGGACGCCTTACCCGACCGTAGAGCATCCAAAGACCACTTCAGTTCGTGCTCGGTCTTCTTTCCGTGAATTCCGACGGCTGGCCAGCCCCGAAACCGCATGCTCGACGAGAGCTCGTCCACAGTTTGCTTCCTCTCAACGAATACGATGGCCCGGTCACTCTCGTCGTTCATCATGTCGTTTAAGAGGGCAAAGAGCTTGTCCTCTTTCTCTGCCTCTTTGCAAACGAAGACGATGTGCTCTACTCGCTGGCTCAGGTCTTCCTGGGTCGCGGCAGCAACAGTGACGGTTACAGGGTCCTTCGTCATCTCCTCGACTAGCTGGTCTGTATCATTCGTCTGCGATTCCAGCACGACGAACGTTTGGCGGTCCGGTCGGATGTTGTGCGAAACGATGCGAAGCTGTTTATCGAGCCCCATCGTAAACATGTGGTTCGCTTCTTCTATTACTAGGTACGTGCAGCGACGGAGGTTCACCTTGCAGTCTTCCATGAAAGCTACGAGGCGACCTGGCGTCGCGATGAGGATATCAGCGCCTTGCTTCAGCTGTTCGAGCTGCTCTTCTTTCCGACCGCCGGACACTAGACAAATGGTCCGGATTCGTGAGGTCCCGCAGAGTTTGCGGGCAGTGACATCAGCCTGCTGAGCTGCCTCTCGCGTCGCTGTCAGCACCAAGACGATTGGTCCACTCCCGCGTGCCATGGCCGGTGGTCGCTGCACGTCCGGCTTGTGCTGCACGTGGACAATGGCCGGGACGAGGTAGGCAAGCGAGTTTACTTTGGTTGCAGTGCAGTCAACGACCACGACGTCTCTTCCGCGGAGTGCTGCGGGCCAACAGTGAGCTTGCAGTGGGGTGGGTGACGAACCATAGTTTAGCGCTTCGATTACGTTGGTCAATGGTTCTGAAAAGCCTGATTCGTCAAGGTGCAAGATGGGCTTGGGCACGCAACGTCCCTCGACAAGGACACCGTTTGCCTTTCGGTAAGCCTCCACTTCTTCCTGCGAGCGTTGGGTCGTCTTGAAATGCTCAGTGTATGAACTTTCGCGGCATGCGGGCAAGCGAACATTTGTCCAGTTCGGCGGGCGAAGATTGCCTCCCACCTGGCTCTTCTGGGAAGTGGTGGGCAGCCGGTATCTTACGCGGTAGAAGGTTGCGAAGCCGTCCCCATAGGGTGGTGGGGGGAACACGTGCGCCTGCGTAGGTGAACCCGATGTCGGGTGGCAGTGGCCCTTCGTTCGGTCCGTTGGCTGCGCCGTTTGGTCCGATGAATGGCTGCGGCATGAAGAAGAATGCGGGATTGGCCTGACCGAAGTTGAACATTCCTCTAGCTGCTCCTGGGAAACGTCGTCGGGGGGCGTTCACTGCACGAACGCCTGAACTCTGCGCTCTGCGGCTGTCGATACCCTTTTAGCGGCCCCTTTGGGCACGTAGAAGCAAATTACATTAACGTTGAGCGGCTTGTCCTGATGGAACGCAGCACCACCTCGCCGTTCTCTCGCGAGGCTAAGGAAAGGTCCTTCCCCACTACGTGACAGAGATATGGGGGGCAAGAACACACGCAAGTCTCATGAAGGTGATCCATATTATTGTGATGAGACGAAACTAATTATACTACAGCTTGTGTGTGAGACGAACTGCGTTACAAAAATACAAAAGAATAAATGACGGAAAAATACAAATAAAAGCCTTTCCGCTAGTGTGAAACCAAAAACAGCGATGCTGTGACTATGGCAGGTCTGGTATAAGGAATATCGCCATAGTGAACTTATATATTATATGGCTGCAAACCGTTCTTTGACAACACTGTCATCCTGCGCAAACATAGTGATAGGAGGGCACGGGAACTCGCGGAAGCGTACTTCATAAAAGATGCGGGAGATGATTGCATATCTGAGCCGTCCGTTTCCCTTTTAGATTGTGAGCTACGTAAGCTCAATGAGTTCTTCCATAACAGTTAAGTTTTGCGCATGCGTTGTTGGTTTTTAAGGTGGTTGATTTTCTTTCAATAAAACTTCAGTTGTTAGACAGCGCTTGTGTTGTGTAGTGTCCTCTCCTTTGTGCTCCGTCCCGTTCGCGCTGAAAAGTTTTCAATATGTATATATTATCATTATTGGCTATATCGACAGAATAATCGAAGACCGCTGGTTTCTCTTGTGCATGACGCTTAATATCTCATCAAGGGCAGCCAACGGCGGTCTCAAGATGAAATCCAGTAATAGAATAAGAAACCCCGTTGTTTTGAAAGTACAAAAATGACGACGTTCGTTTGTTATGCGAGTGGCCTTATAATTCAGGCAATGTTGTTCACGTCATTCTGCCATGTCGGCGCAACCATATATCTTTGTGTTTACTTTCGAAGGAACAATGATAACGTTGTGCAAAGATAGCGCCGATGCAACAGATTACTGCGATAGGAAGTTAAATATAAAAAAAAATCTGCAACCGTCAAACGCCTTAACAAAGCAATTCACCGCATCCATTCTTTCCAGATGCGCTACGGCTTGGCTCGACTATGAAACTCTTGTGATAGCGCCCTTTCGATAGCCGGTACCATATGCGCATGTGCTGCGATTTGGCATCGCGCGGTTGCCAATGTTCGCCAGTATCCTAGAGGCGTAGCGAGAGGCATGGCTGAAGCAACAAGCAGTGAAAACACGCCTCCTGAATCGAACGACAGGGTCGTAACACCTAGCGCAATGTAAGTTTTTCTGCATACGTCGATCTTCATTAACTTACGCTTGTTACTTTAACGATGACCAGGAATGGATGGACTGCAGTAGGCTTTTGTTTGTCGGTGCAGTAGAGCGGGTATCTCGACGCCAACTTACGGCTTCTTCTCGACAACAATTATTTTTCTTGGCTGATTCCGTGGGCAGCATATTGTAGAGGGAAATATCGGGGTATGCAACGCCAGAGCCTTACCTCAGCTAAGCACTTTATTTTAAATAAACGTGGTAAAGACTCACTGTCGAAGCGTCCGGAAGAAAAAAAATCACAGTATCACCGTTAAGGGTGAAGCAATGAATGCGATAGCAACAAAAGGTAATGTTAGACGAAGTGAGGCTGGCAGCTAACCCTTCTGGATCTGGTCTCACGCACCTCTACAAAACGCTGGTTTAAGAGAATACGGCCGCTCCAGGGACTCTTCACACTCTTCGCGTTGAGAGCGCAGCACGTAGAAGGGTACGCCGGCCGCCCGCTGTCGGCTGCCCAAATAGCGAGATAACGAGAGCGCCAGCGACGACCGCGCTCGTAACATCAAAGGTCGCTCGAGAACCCCCCCCCCCCCCTCCCCCCCCGTCGTGTCCTTGCACGCTCGCGAAAGACGTGCGGGGTGTTTTCCTCCTCTCTGCTTGAGCATTCGACGGCTGGTATAACATGCGGGGGGATCTTATCGCATGCGCCTCGGAGCGACGGAGATGGGCCGGCTTGTTTGATCTCCGCTTCAGCCGCGTTCGTCGCTCCGGCTCGCGCGCTATTGGTAGAACGTACGATGCGCTGGAGGATCTTATCAATTTGGACTTGATACGCGACTGACGGCGACGGCAAAAACCCGTCGAGACTGTCCATATAATTGCTATCGCAATAAAAGTGTTGCTATGACTAGAGGCAAGTGTTCGGCTGCTGGGCAACACTTGATAGAGAAGCCTTCAAACTGCTCAATAGGCTTCACGCAGAAGTAGCTGCGGCAGTATCAATCGTGTGTTGCCAGAAGTGGTTATTTTACATACACGTATATGCTAAAGGCGATGTTGTCATCTGACCATATGCCTATATATCTTCAGCCACTTCCGCAAGCAAAAAAGCACAAGCTTGTTTAGAAAATGGTCACATCTTAAAACCTTCAAACGTTCATTTCAAGTGAAAATCTAATGCCTATATCTCATTTTTTCATCTAGAGTCATTCAGTCCTTGTATTTTCTTTTGAGTAGGTCACCATACCCCTGCATGTCCTTCGCCGAGGTTATCATCTGCTTGTCAACGAATTGCCGCCACACGTCACATGCTAGGCACTTTGTCCTTTGCCGCTCTTACCACCAACTGTATACGTCGGCGAGGTTTACTATGCTTCATGGTTAAAGCAGCGCAAAAACACGGCAACACGAAAGAGGAGTAGTAAAAACCTTTATTGAAGCTGGTGATGCTAGATATACCTTATCCCCACCGAACTGGTCGACATCCCTAGCCCGGGACGTCATTGGTCGAAGCCGCCACCCGAGCTCCCCGGACCAGAGTTCACTTTTCCTCTACTTCTGAGCTATTGAGCAGGTTCGCCTCCCGGTTCTGTTTGGTGGGGTTGTGGTTTGAAGCTAATGTTGGGTTCAGCTAGTAGGCCCAGACCATACGGTAACTGTCGGCCACTTCACCACAATACTGGCACTGCCCACCTTTTTTTCTGGGGGGGGGGGGGGGGGGGGTCTTAACGATTTCGTAATTTTGGACAGAGCAGCGTCTATAGGTGCCGCAGGATGCGCTCCTCTGTTTTCGAAAGTATCTTCGCTGGTGCGGGATACAAACGGCGTTGTTCAGTGTAGTATTATCTGATTTCTCGGAACCGTGTTAAGAACGACACATAACATTCAGTGACAGACCTGTTCGGTTGTTCGTCTCGTGATTCTGTGTTCTTGCGCTGCTTTTACCATGCTTGACAACTAGTCCAGTTTTGCACGATATTGCAATGCTTGTGTGCTACCGGCGAACGTCGATCTGAGTTCGCTCCCTCTTACCGCGTTGTTCCATCACAATGTAATAATTTATTCGTCAAATTATGTATTGCTTCGTCTAACATCATTCCGCTTACAAAATTTTAGTGGTCAAGCTTTAGTGGTGTCATAATCTGTCCACTGCGCCGTTCATCGGTCGCCGTTCATCATGTCGATCATTGAATTTGCACCGATTTTCAAAAGAAGTAGGAGGGAGCAGAAAGGTCGACCTTTCTACTCCCTCCTACTTCTTTTCTCGAATCTGTGTTTTTCCAAGTTTGCGCTATTATGTACCCGATTAACACTTCTTGTTCGGTTAAATATTTTTTCGCCCCATTTGTTGTCCGTTTAACTCAAGGACTAGCCCATAAAGCTCACTAAGTTAGTAGGCTCCACTTCCAAAATTTCATCGTCTACTTGTTTTACATACGTGTTTCATTTGGACGTTATTGCTGGAGGTTTACTGACTAGTAGTACCATTACGTGTCTGTAGGAGGCCTGACAGCACTTCGGATGACCGATGGAACAACGCGTGCGACCCGGACAATGAAGCCGCTACCATCTGCGGTATGTATGCGAGGTAGTTAGAGTGCGCATGCACGTCATTTTGAATCCACCTGACCAGTCGTTAAAGAAAATTAAGTCATTTTTGTTTAATGTAGAACGAACATCTGTATTTATTCGCATACAGACATCAGCCAAAAACAGATGCACTGGCTTCCAACACCCTGTCGAGACCAGCGAGGCCTCTGAAGCAACGGCCCAGTGCGAGCCGCACGAGCATGGAGGAGGCAGCGGGCGTTCTGGGCAATGATGCACGGTGAGCCAAACGTTCATGAAATCCCGAAAGCCACAAATGCGGTACTGTTTGGAAGCATAAGTATCAGCTGCGCTTCTACTCATGAACTTGTCTTCGGAAATAGAGGCTGTGAGGTCGCAATGTAACGCGATACCAACTAGTTCTTTTTACGGGTAATATTTTTTGATGCCATGCTAACCTTAAAAATACCGCTCTACCATGCATGTCACCGCTTCCTCTAGGAATGACTCGGGCATTTGTTTCAGCCCTCTGACAGTGGCGTACTTTCAATTTTCATTTTACGTCATCCCCTCCTGACAATGTTATTCTGGCCAAACTTCTCAATATGCGCGCCATATAAGCCAATAAATGACTGTATTGGCGTAACAGTTTCTTTGCATCGTCTTCTAAAAAGTGTTTCGTCCATAAAACCATTTTCATATTCCTACTTTAAACAACATTAATACTACCCACCTGACCATTGCGCTTTGCGTTCTTGCAGGGTTCCCGAAGACGCCTCATACGTCCTGCACAGCCTGACCGCCTGCACGCCTTCATACTGTGGTATGTGTGGAAATGCCTTAGGCCGGAACTGTAACGCACAAAAGTGCTCTTCACAATGCACACTATTGGAAGTCCTTTTGTAGAGCACACATTTAATCAGCGTGACGGACGATCGTTTTCCAGGGCTAAATCGAATTGTATAATATGGCTTGTTACAGCCTTACGCGGTGCATGGTTGTATGAACTATGAACACGAATCGGCGCATCAGGCAGCCTTGCCGACGTTTGGATAGGCGGACCTATCTTCGTGAAAAGCGACTTATCATTTTCGTCATTCTGCCTTGTCAACATGCAAGGACTTATACATCCCTCAGTGTACCACAAGTAGTGCTAACGTTCTCCACTGACATCAGTTTACACTTTAAAATCCAGAATGCCTAATTTTAAGAGTATATAGTGGGCACGACGTTTTATATAAGTCATATTTCAGAAAGGTAACCCGGTTTGTCACCCTTTCTTAACCCTGAGTACTGCATCATCGAGAATTATTGGCCCACAACGACCAATCGACGCGTGTTATTTCAGAATACACAGACGTGGCAGGAAGGGACAGCAGCTGCGCGTCACTTCCGGCGTTCAGAAGACTGTACGCCGGTGACGCAGTTTCGAGTACAAGTCACGTGGACCTAGAGGAAGTTTCTTCCGAAAACAACGCAACGTGAGTCCAACTTTCGCTCAAAGGAGAGGGGCTTGCAGAGTTTGCACAAAATGTTGCCTCTGGCTGAGTTATGGTCGCAATGAAAGAACACCTTCGTGAGATCAAAGACTATATGTATAAAATACCATCATATCCACTACTGTTCTCAGGACACGACGATTGCGTTAGAAATGATCTTACGCTCCGGTTGACTAGAGTGAAATAGTTAACGTAATGCAATTTCAAACAGAAGTTATCGAAACAACTTATAAATCTATTATTTCTTTGTCGAAATAAAACGATGTAACGTCATAACGGCCTCTAAGAAAGAGCATGTAAATGGCGGTCCATAATCACCAAAATTTAGTTGACGCGAATTTCCTCCCTGGTAGAAACTCAGTTTAGTTTGTCAATGCTTCGACTGTGAAAAACGTGCTGCTCTCGTAACGTAAAAGCACGAAGCAGGCTAGTTTAAATTTCATCGTTTGGCTACTCGTAGGAATGCTACCGGACACAGGAAAAGCAACCAGCTGGAGAACTCTGTTATCTGCAGTGACGTTGACAGCGCACAGGACTCCTCGAAGGGACCACTTTAAGTGCGAGTCGTGTGGCAAATCGTTTAGGCATTTAAATTTTCTAGCGAGGCACCGCCGTACACATACGACCGAGAAGCCCTACGAATGCGAAACGTGCGGCGATGAATTCAAGGAATCGGAGCAGCTTATCCTACATCAACGTACGCACGCTGAAGAGAGACCTTACAAGGACGCAGTGTGCGACAAATCATTCGAACAGGTAGCGCATCTCGTCACTCCTCAGGGCACGCACGATGGAGAAAAACCTTACAATTTCGAAACAAGCGATAAATCATCCAGGATGTCGGAGAAGCTTGCAATGCATGAAAGTGCGCATACTGAAGAGAAACGTTACATTTGTGAAGCATGCGGTAAGTCGTTCGATCGATCACGCCGTCTTGTCATTCACCGACGCACGCATACGGGGGTTAAGCCTCACAAGTGCCAAACATGTCACAAGTCCTTCGCGAGATCGGACAAGCTTTCCCGCCATCAACGTACGCATACCGGACAGAAACCTTACGACTGTAAAACATGCGGCAAGTTGTTCGTGAGGTCGGACAAGCTTTTCCGTCATCAACGCACGCATACGGGTGAGAGGCCGTACAACTGCGCAACATGCGGCAAATCATTCGCACAGACGGCATATCTCGTCAGACACCAACGCACACATACGGGAGAAAGACCTTACGTTTGTAAAACTTGCGGTAAGTCATTTGCTAAGTCGGACAAGCTCTCCCGCCATCGACGCATGCATACCGGAGAGAAACCCTACGACTGTAAAACGTGCGGCAAGTTGTTCGGGAGGTCGGACAATCTTGCCACTCATCAACGCACGCATACCGGAGAGAAACCTTACGACTGCAAAACATGCGGCAAGTTGTTCGGGAGGTTGGACAATCTTGCCACTCATCAACGCACGCATACCGGAGAGAAACCTTACGACTGTAAAACATGCGGCAAGTTGTTCGGGAGGTTGGACAATCTTGCCACTCATCAACGCACACACACCGGAGAGAAACCTTACGACTGTAAAACATGCGGCAAGTCATTCGCACAGACGGCATCTCTCGTCAGTCACCAACGCACACATGCGGGAGAGAGACCTTACGTTTGCAAAACATGCGGTAAGTCGTTCAATAAGTCGGGGAAGCTTGCCATTCACGGACTCAGTCATACGCCTGAGAAGCCACACAAGCGTGCAACACGCGATACATCATTCGCAGAGGTGGGACATCTTGTCAAACGTCGACGCATGCGTACAGGATAGAAATGTCAAAATGTGTGGGAATATGATTCAATGTGTCGGACCAGGCTTGTCGGTTGTCAACGCACTCAGGTGGGAATCTCTACACCTGCCACAAAGGCACTAGGTCATGTAAAACGAAGCGAAATTCTAGTGAGGCACCTCAACCTGAATTTGCACATCAGATCTTCCATTTGACACTTGACTGTTTCTCTATGGGAAATATAAGCTGTCACCACCAAAGCACGTCGCTGATTCATGTTAGCGGTGTGCGCAGTGCGATCTTCAATTTACCAGATAGAGGAGCACGCCACGGAAGTGAACTCTAGATGCCAACGGGGAATTTCTGCGGAGATTGCTTCAGTGATGGCCGATACTCGCCTTGTGACGCGTACGATTCAGTGGCCCTAGCAATGTGAACGGTGCGCAGATGATAGACTTTCGCACCCTTTATACATCAAGACGTGAAGATGCAGCCGCGAAGAACAAACGTTACTGCCGTTCTATCATGGAACTGGGAAACTCACTAGCAAAGAATTTCACCAACCAGTTCTATTCGACATTGAGAATGACTATAAAGATGCGGTTCACGTGAGTGTAGTTGTAGGAGGCTTATTTTCAGACAAGTCCCAATGAGCAGCAATTTTGTGGTTGTGTAGCTAGAACGTGGAAATGTCTACTTCAAAACACCGCCAGTTCCTTCAAGTGCGGCACCTTTCTGTGCCGGTCTTTCTCGGTGTGTTGGCCTAAGACCATTTGTCAGTGGAATGCTTATATTATTGTGTTAATAAATATAAGCAACAGCCATTGTTAGGATAAGTGAAATACAAATTTTGTTTTTATCCTCGCGGTTTTCTTTTTGTTTATGCTGTAGTATCATTTCAGTCTGACTTGACAAATCTACTTGTGCGTGCGAGCAAAAAACCACAAAGAACGTACGGACGTCTTTCGATGACTAAACAATATTTGTGCGAGAAATCTGTGTATAATAAAGAAAAATCTTATACAAATAAATGTCGGCGTTCATTTTCATTACTGTGACAGAAGCGGTCTAAGTAGTCTAGCAAAGAGGGAAAGAAAACACGTGAAATCATGACGTAAAACGTGCTCACCCTCCCCCCCTCCCTCCCTCCATCCCTTGTGATCGCAGTGCGCGGTGGTTTTTGTGTTGGGTAATTTGAACTTCACATGAGGGCTTAAAATGACGTCAAACGGCCCTTCCTTCTTGCCGTGTGTGTTTCCCGCTTTCATATATAAAAGAGAGACCCGTCTAGCAACACATTCAGTTCATTCTAGGACTGACACGGGTAGACCACACAACGCTCGACGAAAATTCATCTTGCTGAGAATGGTCGTCGAACCAACCATGTTCTACCACAGCGACCACAAGGCGATTATCACTACCACCACTTCAAAGTAACAGTAAAACGTACCCCCCACAATCGGCATGTGTGGTGTTTGATACAGCTTCTCTGGATATTCACGGTCGCAGGGCTGAATGGCCGCCATTTTTGTTTGTGCCACCACTAGCATCTGTATATTTCAGCGTTGACGGAACAAACTGGGAGCTCTCATTCACTCGAAGGTATGCAGTGCACATCTCGTTCGGGGTGCACTGTCCAAGGATGTGTAGTCACCGTCGTACGTGCCAGCGCTATTTTCTGACTGTTATCGTAAGCTGTCCACACTTGCAGAAATTAGCTTGGAAGCTATGAATTGTGATAATTTCGCAGAGTAGACACCATCTTTTTAAACTATCTGGAAAATACTGACATTATTCGATGTGATTAATTTCTTGACGACCCCTCGGCCAATATTTTGTCAGGTGTGCCCGGCGAATCGTGTGACGGATTTCGTTTTAGTGCCGGCGGAAGCGCAGCTGCTGGAGTACAGTTGTGCGAACCGGAAGCCAAACCCCCTTCCCCAAATTGTCGAAGGACGATTCCAGGTTAAAAACAGCGCAAAGTAGACAGCGACAACAATGCACACAGGATTAGCGCTGACTGCCAACTGCTTGGTTTATTGTAAAAAAGGCGCATATATAAATTAAACTGGAACACTCATGAGGGAGGGGAACATATCAAAGCTTCTAGCAGTGCATGCGTCAAGCGGTGCATTATTGTTTAGGCATCAGACATTAGTTACGGAGATAGCAACACTCATTGTCTGTTAGATTAATCGAAGGCACGAACGCATGCTTCATCTTTACACTTTATCGCTAAAGCGTCATACACTTCACGTGCAGTTTGGTCTTTGTATGTGCGCAGAAACCTGGTGTCCTGAAAACGTGGTAGGCAGGCAAACTTCGCACAGTGTATGGGCAAATTGCTACCGCTGCTTGCCTACAGGTTGTTGGGGTGTTCGCGCAGATGGTCGTTCAGGCAACGGCCCGTCTGCCCAATATAGGAACTCCCATACGATGTTGGGATCTCGTACACTACTTCGCACCTGCATGGGACATAGTTCGTCGTATGCTTCTTCAGACAACGCTTACTGGCTTGATTCTTCTCATTCACATTCTTGCAAAGGGCGCTCAGTTTTTAGATGCGAAGCATCTTATGCTCGGGGCTCTGTCCGTCCCTCCCGCGTCCGGCCACTTTCATGAAGTAGGGAAGCACCCATTATGTGAACCAGAACACTGTAGTAATATGAAGGCCGTCAACCACTACTACAGTCACCAGAGTCATGGCCGAGAGCACAGAGAGGCTGCTTAGCAATGGCTAGGCAAGTGGTGTCTGTCGCCCAGGTTGACCCCATTCCTTGAGTCATGGCCGAGAGCACAGAGAGGCTGCTTAGCAATGGCTAGGCAGGTGGTGTCTGTCGCCCAGGTTGACCCCATTCCTTAATCTTGCTTGCATGTGTTTGGAGGGGGCTTAGTCCGTCCCTCCTTCCCGCGTCCCACACCACCACACCGCATGCGCGTCCCCTCCCCTTTCTCTCCTAAGCTCACCCCCCTTTCTCTCCTCTAGGAATCTTCTACTCTACGGAGCAGCCTCGCATCCCACAGCGCGTCCCTTCCCCTACGCTCACCCCCCCTTCCTCTACTCTAGGAATCCTCTACTCTACGGAGCGGCTCCGGCGTCCCACATCCCCACAGCGCATGCGCGTCCTCTCCCCCCTCTCTCCTCTAGGAATCCTCTACTCTACGGAGCTGCTCCCGCGTCCCACACCCCCCACAGCGCATGCACGTCCCCTCCCCCCTCTCTCTCCTCTCCTACGATCGCCCCGTCCTTTCCTCTAGGAATCCTCTACGCAGCGGCGGGCACGACAGGTGGTGTGACAGCTGCATACTCCGCTGGTGGCGCCACGGTAGTTCCGCGGTATGAAAATGACGGAGCGCGCGCGCCTCATTCCCTCTCCTGTGCAGCGCCGCGATGAGCGCCCGGACCGCTGCCGCGAAATGAGAGCGGCGACGTTCCTCCCGCTCAAGCTAATTATCTCCCCGCTGCTTCGCATCCACACATGGTTCCCTTTAGCGGGAGATGGGGAATTTTTTTTTTTTTGGGGGGGGGGGGGGGGGCGAGAATACCACATGAACCCCTGCTCGCCCAGCAGCCTTCTTGATGCTGTGGGACATACTGTGCACATGCCGAAAAAAATGAAGGATGCTTTGCAAATTCGAAAGTGTTCGAATCCGGGCTCGTCTGCACCGGCGCCGCTATCGAGGAGAGGAAAATCTGAACCTGTTTGTACGGCGAGTTTTCAGGAATGTGAGACGCAAACGTCAATGTGATGTGCAGCGATTGTGTCTTGTGTTCTCTCTCCATCGCCGCTGGACGAGCCGGGCGCGCCGCTTCCCTCTTTCCTGGCTTGGGAAGGAGGTGGTGCTTGACCTTTCCATTTTGGAGGCGGAGATCACGGCGACTTTGATTGGGCAGTCCTGGACTGAATGGTTTTTCTAAACAGGGAGTCTGGGGAAGACCAAGACCTTGTAACGAGAGCGTCTAGACGATGAAAAACAAGCTACCATTAGTCATGTAAATAAACATTCCTGTGATCAGCTCCGGCTCCTCATCTCTACTTCTCCCAGAGGCCTGGCTGGTTCCCGGTCCTATGGGCAAACTCCGACGATATCCATGTAGATAAATAAATAAATAAAAAAACGAGACAAAAAAGACAGGAAAAATAGAATTGAGGAAAGAAAGAAAAAAATAAAGACAGACAATGCCTGCCAGATCCGCATTTATTTCAGACTTCGCACCACTAGAGCGAAGTTGCCTTAATTTTTTGTCTGTTTAAGATATATTTGCGCGTTTACCACAGATCCGTTCGGGCTCAAATATAGCAGAAAATTGAAGACCATTCCAAGACCATTCGATTTTGAAGACCATTCGAGGTAGCGCCTTGCTTCGTTGCTATGATGTTTGTCACGAAAGAAACGAAAAAATTGGTCGGCGTCTGGGCTTCGCAAACATCCACAACCAGTTCCCGGACTCCAATCTCGAAGGCGATGCCTTACCTCCATGCAAGCGGACACAAATTCGAAAACCTGACAGAATTCGTATAAGATCTGCATATTATGGTTCCAATCTTTCAATATTACAGTATATATAGTTAATTGCTTTATTTGTAAAGTAAAAAAAAAAGGCTGCTTATTTGCTTTTGTCTGCAATCGGTGCGTTGTGTTTGAGCCCTATGCCTATAAGTTGGCGTTTATTTGGTTGTAAGGCACAGCCTTCGAGGTAGCAAGCTTGTCGGCCATCTTTTTTGTGCTGTTGCCACAGGCTTCAGACTCCAACATCTACGTGAAATGTTTGCCAAGAGTTCAACAGTACTTGCGCTAGCGTTTCTCAGATGACCCCCACATAAGGTAGGCACAAAGTTGGGGGGGAAATATGGCACATCTGACGCCCTGCGGAAATCGAATTCACGCGAACCAGAAACCGAGTAGCAGCCTATGCCGCATGTTTAGCTCTGCGCCAAGCGTTACTACGTGCATCGACGTGTTTGTGTAGACTGAGTAGTTCTGCGCACATCGCGGGCGTGCCAATCGCGCGGACTACATGTAACTGGTATCTCATGGCCCAGCGTCATGTCGGCACTCCCGTTAGTTGGTGCTTGCTACATTTAAGCAGCGGATGATCTCTCTGTCATAGGAATCGGTATAACACGAAAGTGAAACGCGTCTTCACAGAGGTAGTTGAGCGTTTATTGTGCATTGTTTTGCCCAAGGACGGAGAGATGGATGCTGTAGCAACAAATTGTAATGCCACGCGAAGAACGGCAAACAGCTCGAAAGTTGTAGCGCGTTCCTGAAGCAGAAAGGACGCACGAGGACGAGCGTAAACCAATAACTCACAGCTCAATACCTAAAGCACGCTGCTCAAACACAAAGAAGGACGCATGAAACGAACGCACAAGTACACACAGCACTAGCGCGAACTAACAACTGCCACAGTTGTTAATTCTTTGTGTGGGAGCAGCGCGCTTCTTTCGCAAACGCGGCCACTGCAGCGAGCGAAGTGACCTCCGCGCTCTCCATAACTTCAAAGCAAACTTGCGGGAAAGCACAAGACGTACAAACCGCCCCCCATCAAGAGTTAAGCGCGCGCGCATCGCAACGCGCGGGGGCACAACCTTCAGAGCGCGCCCTTTGAACCAGTCGCGCCATCTCGCTAGTGATAACGAGAACACGAAGTCCACCGAGCTCGGAGTACCGCCAACGGCGGATCGTGTATATAAATAGCTCGCCGTTAGCACGCTGAGGAACGTTTGGTGTGTGGCCGAGTCGTTTTGCGCCGTGCGCTGCGGGGCGAGAGATCGGGGGGTTCGACTCACGGTGACGGAACTTTTTCTTGGAGCTTTTTCTTTGCCATCTGTGTATATTTTACAACGTCATATCCGTGACGGAAATACGTCAGTGGAGCCGTGGTAGACCCCGGCATAAAACACTTTCGTGTAAAAAAAAAAAAGGAAATGAAGTGATTATCCTACGTGCTTTTTACGAGAGCCCGGCATTGGTCCCCTGCTTACCGGGGTTAAAGTGGGAAGCAAACAGCTCTTGGAACGCAACAATAGCGGTACTCGGCCGTCATTATTGTCAAGAACGTTCAAGTTCATATCCTGGCACTTTAAAGAATAACGGGACGGGTCCAACTGAGTAAAAACAAAGGGAAAACTTGGCGTCCGCTCTGAAGATTTGGGGGGGGGGGGGGGGGGAGAGTGGTGCCAGTCTCTCGTGCGCACGCTTATGCGTGCGATGATGTGCATGTCAGTAGTAGTGGTCGTAGGCGTATTCCAGCAACACTTGACTATACACGATTTTATTTTCGATTCATGGGCGCCGATTCATCTTGGACTGATAAGCGATTGTTTTGCCGATTTCCTATGCCGTAATATGATTTGATCATGGTCATGAAACGTTGAAGGTACTGGCCCAAGCGTTTTCGTACGTGCGAGTTCAACGTAGCAGTGTTTGTTTATTTGATACGGATACAAAACTGCAACGTTACCAGTACAAGATGGCGGCGCTTGAACGCGTCTGGAAAATGGTGTATATGTTGCGGAGAAGTAGTTCAGCTTATGTAATGTTTATTACATAAATTCGGATAGCGAACACTACAACGACGGTAGACGTTGTCCCGACATGACGCTTGTATAGGGTCTTTTACCGAGGCTGTTTGAAGCCATGATGTGGCTCTGTGGTAGAGTACCTCCCGAATGCTCCAAGATTTTGACACAGAATACCCTGGGTTCGACTGCGGCTTGAGCCGTGATTTTTATCCCTTGCTTCCATCGGGATCTCTCGCTCATCGAAAACGCAGCTGACGCCGGCACCGGATTTTCAGCTATACAGCATTCTGTCACGATTAGCACGACATTTGTTGCGCTGCTGTGCTCGAGTGCGCGTGTTCCTTTCCCGGCTAAGGCAGAGGCATATCGATGGCGGCTAAATGCAAAGGACACTGGTGTTCTTAGATTTAGGAGTACGTTAAGGAACCCCAGGTGATCGAAATTTATTGAAACTCCTCGACTACGGCGTGCCCCATTATCATATCGTGGTTTTGGCATGGGAGATCCCACCAGTTATTGTTATTATTATTTCCTCATGTCCTTCTTTAGTCCCCGTCTCGCGCTCGTTCGGTAAATTGCGACCACTACGGCCCACTGCTGAGAAGTACACTGGGGCGTACAAGTGTTGTATATTTTGGAAGTAACCGTCACCTTGCAAAATAAAGAAAAATAAAGAAAGCCGGATCCCTAGTAAAAGTGGTAATCGACGTGAAGCGAAGCATTTGGCATGTTTACACAAAAAGCAACAAATGTATGCAAACCGAACAGTATTTACGAATATGTTTATTTAAGTGTGTTGCAATGATGAAAATTTAACAAAATGACGCGCGCATTTCGATGCGTCACGGCTTCCTTGTCACATTAAACACACATCAAAGTGTTAGAACAACCACGCACATCTCTGTTTGTCCTTTGTGCTGCATGATGATCCCGCTGTAGCGCGCTAGTACGCGCCACAAGAATCCGAACAGCAGAAGACGACGACGACAAGCCAAGCATGACGCGGCCGCGCCCGTTCGCGTCTCACAAAAATGCTTGTAAAATATATAATTTTTCGACTCTCAGCATCGGCGTGTGATGCAGCAGAGGTCACCTGGAATCTTGTTCTTGCATAGGTTGAAACCTCGTCGCCAATATGTTGTATTTAGAACACAGAGGAACGATGCATCCGATGCCTGAACATGATGATAATGATGATGATGATGATGATGACCTCTTGCTGATGGCGCTAACCCACAAGTGGGAGGGGCCAAGAACCGGGAGGCAGGATCTTTGAGTTAAATACCTATGAAGCTAGAAATAATCTTGAAAGAGCGTATGCTTGGGCATGTTGGTAATTCATGTTTCACTTCTTTAGCGCACAAAAGGACAAGGACGAAAAGCGACGCGGACACAAGCGCTAAAGAAGTGAAATAGAAATAAACGCTGTAACTTTAGACTAAAAAGAAAAAAAACGTAGCTAATCAATGAAAATTCTATAGAACAAACAGTCAGACTATCAGATGGGATGTTTGACGGATGTAACAACAGGTCATCTTTATGTAATGTTTTCACGCGCCTATCGTTTTCTTTCATACGCCACATTCTGTAGGCCTGTTGACTTACAGAAAATCTCACAAGACTCACACCCTATTCAGCAGCAGTCAATAAGCCGGATACACAAGACAGTCTTCCTCACGTTTTTCACCGTAAATAATGTCAGTGGTCCTAGCTGTTCGATAGAATTCAAGTTTCACCCACCTCTTCTAGCGGGTCCACTCCATGAGCGTTGGTTATCACCTATCATCAAGTAGAGAAGAAGAGTTGCTCCTAAGGCCGGCGGTCGCTGTCGTCAGCCTGTCCCACGTACATCGTGAGCCTTAACCTATTAAGAACCGTACGATGATCTATTTTTTTGTGAACTTGCTGTACGCGATCTCCAGGCAACTGAGATATCTTGTAGCAAACTTTCCGCCGCTACAATAACCGCTCAAAAGTCTACGACGTCTAGGTGGCACGCGCTTTACAATATTGCTAGTTATCATACTGCTAGTTCAAATGACTGAGTACACGCCATAACAGAACACCGTTAATATTTTGAGATCGTTTAGCAGTGCTCGTTAGCTAGCAAAGCCGAGAAAAATGGCGTAGTCTCAGTACGTTACTTGCCGATGAACAAAACCCAAAAATAGTGTTAATGTCCAGGTGGGCAAGAGGCTTTTTTAGCCACGTTGTAGTACATCACAGACATTGATCGGATGAATGGATTAAGTTCGCGGTTACACTCAAAATTTGGACCTTGGCCAAGGCGCTGAGAAAGGGAAGCGTGCGTACTGCGAAATTCTTCCCTGTTTTTCCTTTATTAGGGCTGAATTTCGCTTCTCAGTACGAAAGTGAACCATGGTCCCACACTGTGAATTCTTTCTAGCAGGCGCATTATCTGTGATGCCTTGAATATACCGCTGTAACACTCTGTCGCTTAGGAACAATACCACGTCACATTGGTGGTTTAATGAATAAATGACTGACTCAATGATAATGAATGAATGAATGAATGAATGAATGAATGAATGAATGAATGAATGAAAAAAATGTTGCTAAAAGTCCTTCAAACTTCCTCTACCGGGGCCGAGGCTTACCCGAAACTGCAGGCCGCGAGCCCATCGGATTGTGCGGCTTGCTCGGCTCACTGGACAGGCCTAAAGTTGCTCTTCTGATACGGAGAACAGCCGCCTCCCGGCACGCCCTGCGGTTCGAGACTTCCTCCTCGCGGTTTCTGCGTACTTTTACATCCAAGCACGAGCAGCTCCCCCATAGCATGTGTCCTAGTGTTGCCCTTTCATCACACGCTCTACAATTATCCTAAAATGAAATTTACCGACACGTGCCTTGCAAGTGTTTGTTTCTTTTGTTTCCTCTGCGCAGGATTTTCTTCACTTTGTTCGTAACAACCGCCAAGACAGAGAGCAAAATGGAAATGTCAGTGATGCGTTCTGGGATGATGCGGTCGGGGATATCAAGGATCGCCGTACAACAGCCACCGTGAGTTTGGGCCGTCCAGCATTGCAACCTCATCTGTAATTCTTCATTTCAGTAGTCCCCTGCAGTACTGTGGACGTTATAGGGCTCTTTAGCCCTGCAACGTCTCGCAGGTTGTGTTTATCCGCACCATGTCGTCCGCTCGTTGCTTGAATGACGTATGCACGGCCGTGCTGTCGATGCAAACTGACCGTAGTTGACGTGGTTCGTTTTTAAGGCGAACGCCTTTCAGTAGTATATTCATCACTGCACAGCGATGAATATACCTCAAATAGTTATAGTAAATGACAAAGATTCTTTTATCAGAAATGCGCTTTATCTCATCTAATGGAGCGCATGACGATTATCGTTCTACTTGCAGTTCAACGGGCGCTGTGTGCATGCGGTACCTCGTCCTAGTAATTGTGATCTTCTTCAGCATGTTCCTCTTTGGCATTGCATTCTATTTCATCTTTCTTCACAAGGGTGAGTTGGCTTTGTCGTTAACATGCGCCTGAAATCTGTCCTCACCAACACTAATAACAACAAGTTATGGGTTATAGTAACTTTATAACCCATACTGGTGATATTTATAGTATTAATTTATTTTGACCAGTCGCGAGTTGTTCAACGTGCGTCTAAATCCTAGTACACGGTTGTATTTTTGGAATGTCGTCCCCTCGAACGGTGATCGCCGTGGCCAGGGATCGAACCCACGCCCTCGAACTTAGTGGTGCGATACCTTACCCGATAACCTACTGAAAAGCCCATTCAAGTCTAATATATAATAGGCAGACCACTAGGAATGCTCTATAAGAACTGCGAATGTAAAATAAATTGTTCCTATAGAAGGATGAAGAATGTTCAACGCAGAAATTTGGGCTAGTTTGTGCGTGTAGAACTTGTGCATCTTAACAAGCGCAGCGGAACAAATACAAGAGAAAAAGACACGTAAACGGGTGAAGAAAGAAAAAGGGCACCAAATTATTTCGATCTCTTACAGCCATATGAATCAAATGCACAGATAAGATGGACTGGGACGTTTTTTTTCGTGAAACGAAGTCATAATGAAAAGAAAAAGTTACTGAGGCCGAAATTTGTGGAAATGATCATAGTCTAAGATTTTACTCATTATTTTACGTGTATAGCGGAACACAGCGACACGTGACAGAGTGAGAGTTCTGGACAGTAAATCCGTTCAGCCGACAGGCACTTTCTCGTAGGGTACGTTGTCAGAACTTCATCAGGTTGTTAAAACGCAATTCGAGGTAACCCACGAGGAGGGGTCGATCCTGATGACCGTCAAGTTTCTCACAATAAAACGTAGGGGGAAATCTGGCGCCACCATCTATGCGAATTACTTAAGGGGCACTGCGCCATCGATGGGATTATGGTGTATGTGTCTACGAGACATGGGCTGGCTGGCGTTGAGCGAGGCCTGGCCTCAAACGGGGATATGTCTGCACTAATAACTGTTCTCAGTAACAAAACCTTCATAAATAGTCTCTTTCACCCGTTCATGTTTGAAAATTTGGTTGAAGCGCACCGAAACATACGCAAGTAAGAAAAGAGACAAGTAGAAGCAGACAGGTAAGCGCTGTCCTGTTTGCTTCTACTTGTGTCTGCTTCTACTTGTGTGTGTTTCGGTGCGCTTCAACAAATTTTCAAACATGAACTAAACCAACTGGCCCAACTTGCCATCTTGCTGCAATATATATTTCACCCGTATTATATCCCAGAATAAAAGTTTACTCACCTGCAGAGCATTACCAAACGGCAAAACTAAGAAACACACGACAAACTGTCGCAGAATAAGCGCTGACGATGTCGTTGTCACTTCCAAATTTTGAGGGCGCTCGCTACTTTTCACGCCTCGTGAAATTGTGCATCGCCTTGGGGCTTTCAAAGTTAAGGGAGTGTCGTTAATTTGTAATGCTAAAAAATAAATAACTTATTACGTGCTGATACAATAAAAAAGATAGCTATAGTTCGACGCACGGAACGCGTCTTCGAGGAGCCCGGGGTCTTCGTGAACGATGTTAATACAAATCCAACACATCCCAGCATTCCACCTGCATACAGAATCGTCACAGTGCCAGTATTCACTCTAGGCCATTGAAAGGAACTATGGTGATGACTACAGAGTTTATTACAATTAGCTTGAGGGAAAACTGGCTGTAAGACTTTTGTATGCGCAGGGGTTGCTGGGATGTGTCGGATTTGGATTAGCATCGTTGACGAAGACCCCGGGCACCTCGAAGACGCGTCTTGCTAGACGCGCTCCTTGCGCCGAAATATAATAATTTTGTCTTGAAATAACCCTTATTGAGCAATTGTCTATGGCAAATCGTCGAAACCAAAATTTTATTGAACTTTGAGATCTTATGTTTGTATGTACATTGTTGTTAAAAGTACAAAATTAGCGACAGCAGGCCACTAAAACTGGAAAACAGAGAAGTTTAGCGTTAACTGTGCGACATTTTGTCGTTTTTTTTTCTTTTTTGCCTTTTGCTTGTGTCTTTCATGTGAGTGGTCCGCCGCGGTGGAGCAGTGATTATGGTGATTGACTGTTGACCCGAAGGTCGCTGGTTCGATTCCCGGCCGCGGTGGTCGCATTTCGATGGAGGCGAAATGGTCGAGGCTTGTTTACTGTGCGATGTCAGTGCACGTTAAAGAAGACCAGAGAGTGAAAATGTCCGGAGCCTCCCACAACGGCCCCTCTTATATTCATATCATGGCTTTCGGACGTATAGAACCCCAGATAATATTATTGCATGTGAGTGAACTTTTATTGTAAGATGTACGTGCGAATAAGTCGCGCACATGAAGGTTTTTATTTTTGGTAAGCTTTCTTTGGGCAGCACCGATCACTAAAGCTCGTGCGCGCGCGGTAGTTGATAATACAAAATGTAACCTAAAACGTGGCCTAAACAATCACCTATCGTCTTGGTTTGTCAAACCACACACTAAGGTTCCTGCTTCGGCTGATCAGCGACACCACGTGAATTTTACGTTAAAATGATTGTTTTCTTCCTTGAGGATACGTTTCTGCATAACCTGTCGATGTCTTCCCGTAACATGCTCCAAGTAGCTTTACACGAGCATTTTTTTTTTCGTTTATTTTACAGACAAAAAGAAGACCGAAGGTAAGGGCAACCTGCATTTTCTCGCGATGCGTAGTTAGCTTCATTTGTGTGTCTTCCCGTTTAAATATAGAAATGCCAATGCTCTCATTTTTTTCACAGACACCGATGTTATTTCACCTGAGCAGTGTAAGTCAACTGTTAACATATTATTGTTCTTTGTTTCTTGATGTTCAGTGCACCTCGCAGCCTGTAACGCTTTGGACGAATTCCGGTTTGCTAGTACACTCTTTTTGACGTACTACTCATCCCCCCACCCCCTTTAAAAATGACCCTTGTATGCAAGGACAACTGATGGAAAATACATATCCAAGAACCTATAGCTGACGCGGCTACGCTTCATGTAACCAGGCAGAACCTCCATTTCCATTCGTTGTTCCACACAGTTAAATTCGCGATGTAACGAAACCCTATTTCGCACTGTTCCCGATATAAAGAAGCTTCCATTCCCCGGCAGATGCCCTCTGGCAGATGCCCGCAGAGTTCATGTTCTCTTCAACCCGAATTAACGAAACTAACATGGCTACAAACTCGATTTAACGAACTTGTTCATAAAATTAATCAGTGAAATGCGGTGATTTCTTTCTAAGTGGGCAGTAAAGGGCTTCAGCAAGTTAAATGCGAGCACAAGATGGTGCCCGCGTTTAACTCGCGTGTAACTTGCAGGACAAGACTGGCCGTCTCTCTTCATCTTGTGCTCGCGTGTAACTTGCTGGAACCCTTCACTTCACATCATGTGCTAACTGGCCCAGAAAGCCACACTGCTAAAGTGTTTTTTTTCCCCGTCGAAATATGACCCCCGCGGCCGGAATCGAACCCGCGACTTTCGGGTCAGCAGCCGATCACGGTAACCATTGTATCACTGAGACGGCTGATTGACCCAATTCGTGGTGGCAGTGAGCCTGTTGGAGTGACCGCTAAATCAGATGAAGTACCTTGTGAATCCATAGAGTCGTATTCATCTATGTCGCTGGTCGCCTTGACACAAGGTGACTGAGTTCGAAGGCGTGATTTTAACTGATCTAAGCGCATACAGACTAAGAGCTTGTCCTGTTGTCCTTCCTCCTCGCCTTCGACTGTGTGGCTTAGATCAGTTAAATCATGCGTTTCAACCAACTAGCCCAATTATCGATTCTCTATAGATTTGGCATGGGTGACCCCTTGTATACGTGTGTTTCACGCGTACTTAAAGTGATAGAACGCCGTCAATGGTTTTGCTTTTTTGACGGCTTCTATAGACCTGCGTTTCCTCATTTTCTTTACAGGCAACATAATAGAGTTTACACGTAAGTATTAGTTATGCAGTTCACGAAAGAAGGGGAATTTAAGAGCTCGTTTTTTTCTCTGTTGAACACAAGAATATGTACAACTAACAGACAAAGCCAAGCGAAGTATAGGAGATATTATTTGCAGTAGTTACGATGCAAATATGAAGAAAGTTAAGTGGACAGAAAGATAACTGGCCGCTGGCAGGGACCGAACCTCCGACCTTCGAATGAGAGTTCCAATTTCAGAGCTCCAAATTGTCGATTTGGAGGTCGCAGGTTCGGTCCCTGCAGGTACCAAGTTATCTTTTCGCCCACTTTACTTTCTTCGCACCATAATTACCAGAAATAACAGCCCTCGATACTTTCCTTTGCTTTCTTTTTTCTTGTCTGTAAGTTTCTAATTAGTTATGAAGTTGTGTCTGCAGGAATTCTGTTTGACATTCTTCATTATCACTGAAACACGTCATGTATGATGTGATCTTGATGATCAATTTGGAAAGGCTTTTCTGTATGACAAAAAAGAATTCTCCATGCTAGTCCACGCTTCACCAGCTCAGCGCCTAGACTTGACTGCCGTTTGCGAAATATGCAACAAGGGCCGTGCCGCTCTACTGAAGCTTTCTGCACTTCACTTTGTGTTGCACGGCCTCCGGCATCGGCCTAATTTTGACCGATCTATGATGTCAACTGAAGACGTCATCGTGTGACTTCACACTAACATCAAGAGGTCACAAATTTCGGTCATATGTAACGTGATCGCGCGTGGAAAAATTCGCTTTTTGGACATTTATTTTTCTTTTGTTACGGAGCTTCAAATAACCTCAAGCTGACATTGACACCTGAACTACCGTTTTGTTTACATCTTTCCACAGGGGTTCAGCTTTAGGTTTCGGTGTTATTTGCAGGCTATCATTTTGGCAATCTTCGACAACGTGCATAACTCTGCTTGCTCTATGGTTGAGGCGTCTCAAGCTTACCTCAACTAGAAGCTCGTAGTAGAGAAACTCGCATGGGCCAGAAGAGAGATGGAAGATCAAAGCGCGGTGGGGGGGAGGGGGGGATCTTGAACGGAAGGTCAGCTAACTTTGTTGTTTGAAAGAAGGTATTGCGCGTATCTCATCAATGGGTCATTTCCGAAACGGATATGACGTCAGGATTCGAGAAACATACCGATGCTTATCTCCAGAGTGACTAGAATCTGGACGCCGATTCTAAAATGTAGAGCTTTTCTTCCACGGTTATGTTTGAACACATGGTGACCACGTGAGGTGCCTCACGAAGGAAATGGTCGAGACCAGTTACGTCTGTGTAGCTTACCTGTACAAGGCGTTATTAATCGCAGTAGGCGAGAAGATAATGCGAGTGCCATTGAGAGATGTTGAACGATCATTAGCGTATTATTAAAAAAAGATCTGGAATGCAGACAGTCATTTTCAAGCCGCGCCGCTAGCCATTTATCCGTTGACCGCGTGTTTGATAGTCCTGATATTTTGGTCAATCATACTCGTGGAGACATCTAAGAGTAGTTACCTTGCACGCGTCCTGTCTACCGGTGTTTCTATGTGATCTCCACGCCTAGCTGTTTATACAAGTTTACCTACGATCTCACTACAAAAGCTTGAAAACGTTATATGTGTGAATGTCTGGGTTCGGGTATTTCAAAGCAGCTTGCCTTCTTTCTTCCTATTGTTGTTCTGCCGTTCTACGTTTGGCGTTATTCAAGAGAACGGGTTTTACGCAAAACTCTGTGTTTCGGAGCCATGAAAGCTGACACACTGTTTGCCTTCCGTAGCCAACAACGAGGAACCACCGCTGATATGTTCCCTGGACGGTCACGAAAAAGTGCTGAGGTACCCAGAGCTTCTCTGTTCGCACATCGTCTTCCTGTCGGCTGTTGTGGTGAGCGCCAGCGAGGCGAAGCCGGCAGAAGGATGTGAGTGACTATCACAAATTGATGGAAAAAAAAATCTGGCATATCCACGAAGTGAATCATGACGAGTGGGCGAAGTGCTGGGGATCGTTCTTACCGTAAATCACCCGTGACATTGCCCACTCGCGCATGTAAATGAGTGACAACGTGTGTGTACAGTATATACAATGTGTTTTTGCCGTTGAGCCGCCGCTTCCCGCGTTCTCAACCCCGGGGTAGCAGCTTGTTGTCGGCGTTGCCGTTTTGCCTTTCACATGTGAGAACGCGTTCACGATCGCTTTTCATCCATGGCACAAAGAGAATGTGTGGTCTGGAACGCGCTTATTCTTCATCGTCCATCAGCGTCATCGTCATCGTCATGGCGTGTAATGGTTCCATGATAAAAAATACTACAGCGCTAACACACAGGACGGAGGAAAGAAGTGACACACACGGTCACTGTGTAATGGTTACCTTGCATGTGCTGTGCCGTGATGGCAGCGTCATCGTCATCGCACTAGTGTGGCTACACCGGGGGAGTGATGGACAAGCCTCGACCTTAAGGAGTTTCGCCCCTAAACCATGCTTGATCCCTCCGTCACAGGAATCTGTATAACACGAAAGTAAAACGTGTCCTCACAGAAGTAGTTGAATGTTTACTATACACTGATATAAGAGCTTCCACAATGTCTAATGGTCTTCGGCAGCTATAGCACCATTTAACGTGGATGCGCCCACGTTGACGCTTGATGGTACATCAGAAAAAGTGGTGTGAAACCAGAAGAGCGTCGCTGATTGAACGCAGAACTTGGGCTAAGATCGCCATCCCGAGGGATGCTAGATATTCAACACCGCGGCCGCACTGGAGCGAAACGCGACGCACGTCGTGTCTGCACTGTAGCCCGACCGCGATTTTTCTCGTGGCGAGAGTACGCGGGCAACAACGTGTTACAGCCAGGCTATGTAGGCGCGCGTCGCAGCGCTATTTTTGTTATGGCTGGATGCTATGAGCGAGGCCAACGTTTGGGCTAAGGTTGCCACCTTTCAGTGTGTTCACGCATTGACAATATTGCACTTCTGGTATTGAAAACGCGCCTAATGGGACGGACGCGTGGCAAGACAGGTTGTAGGAGCTAATCGCGGAGGCCACGGTCATGATAGATCACTTTACCGCTCCCAGACAAGGACACCACCTCGCCGAGCAAGATCACTGTGTGATATATAAAGGCGCGTTTGTAAGTACACCAGAATATATGGCCGTGGTGCAGGGATTAGCGTGCGCGGCATCGGTCCTCGCGGACCGACTGGCCGTGGGTTCGACTCTGTGGATGGAAAAATTTTTGCCATCTGATTCTGTACATTTATGACGTCATTTCCGTGACGGAAATACGTCACTGTAGTCTTGGTGGACCCCGGCATAAAACACTTTCGTGTTAAAAACGTCACAGCTTCGCCGCAACGGTGAAGCAATCAGAGTGCGATAGCAGCGAATTAAAGCGTTTGTTAAACAATGTAAGGCTAGCAACTAACTCTTTTGGGATCTGCTTTCGCGTAACGCTATACGGCCGGGAATACGGCCCGGAGGAAGAATACAGCTCCGGAGCGGCCGTATTCTAAGTGAATACGGCCGCTCCGGGGAGTGAAGCGGTTTTCGTGCTCTCTGTCGTCGCAACGAGAAGCGGTGCAAGCACTGCACGCATATGAGCCGTCTACTGATGGCTGTCGAGATAGCGCGCGCCAGATGTCAAGACGGCGCCCTTATGATCAAAGTTCTGTTGCGGCTCTACCGACCCCGGAAAGGCTCCCCTTTATGTTTTTCCCCTGATAAACGGTGGGCGGGCGTTCCCTCTTTGCTTCAGGACTCATCGATAACAGGCCTCGCACACGGCGCGATCTTATCGAAGGTGCGCCTCTTGCGATGGAGGCGTCCGCCTCGTTTCATGTGTGCCTAAGCCGCGCTAGTACCCAGCCCTCGCGCCCCTATACGAGCGCGTTTAGCATGCGATGCGCTGGGTGATTTTATGGAGTTGCATTTTGTACACAAGATGACGGCGACGGCAAAAACTCGCCGAGATTGTCCCGTTGCCATGGAAATATGTGAAAAAAAGAGGTATAGGGGCACCCGAGTAATTCTCATGATGAGTAAATGTTGGATCATTAAAGGGGTGGTGACAAAAAAAACAAACAAAAAAAAAAGCTTGGAGGGCGCTTGAGCTTCGCCTGGAAGAGTACAACGCAGTGCGTAATCGGGCCCCGTGCGCATCGCTTTCTGAATTGCTAGCCTGGCTACGATGCTCGGTGCATGTCTTAACCGTGCTGTGAGGAAACGAACGACTGTGCGCGTAACACTGGTCGTTTCCAACAATCCTACAATGTCTACTGCAAGCACCATTGCTCCCACACTATACGCCATAATTGTTCCTTCTGCGAACCAGCGAATGGCCCACTACGCCTCCGTAAGGCAACACGTGCACATATATGTGAGCTCTTTGTAATGAGTGGGCCTTTAAAACACCCACTCGTTACGCAATTCGCACGTTCTGACGCCTGGCGCAATTCTACGCTTCTGCCACACAATGTGACGTGCGTTAAGGAGACTCCTTCTACAACATGACATTCATACTGTGTTTTTTTCCGAATCACTTTCGAGCAATAGCGCGGCTCTGTAACAGAACACCTGCTTTCTACGCAGACGGCCTGGGTTCGATTCTCCCTCTGTCCAAACTTTTTTTTATTATTTATTTTATTTGCATCTTTTTGGATTGTTCGGGTCACGGACAAGATGATGATTTTTCGCTCACAACGAACGACACCGACGCCGACACCGGAATTTCCGCGAAACGAGCTCTTTAACGCTATTGTTTTAAAATTTCACTTGTCCCTTTTTACAGCAAGGCGCTCTTTTCGGACCCTTTGCCGGTGTCGTCGGCGTTCGCTAAAACAACGTCTCGTGACCGGAGGAAAAAGAAGGTACCCTGAGAGGGGAAGGAGGTGGTATGATTGACAGCGGAGAAAAAGTGTAACTGATTGGGGGGAGTGAATAAAGGAATAATTAACCCACAGGATCCCATAGCCTAAGATAACTCGGAGGCGAAAGTCATTTTTTTTGTTTCTGAATCAGATGTATTGATTCCCCCCGCCCCCCGAAAGCTTATTGAACCTAGCGTGGTTTTGTACAGCCTCCGAGATCGGGCCACCCACGATCAAACGAAAATGTTATGCAGTCATCGCAAGATATAGTGACGTCATAATCACGGCACAAACTTAAGTGGTCCGTGATCTCCTGATTTACGTGTTCGCATGATGATGATTATTTGCACCGCTCGTGTTGACCCACGACGACGGTGTCGCGATGTATCGGTGGGTCTCTCTACATCTCGAAGCTGTCGTTCACTTCTCTCTCTTGAAGAGGCATATCTGGCTTTCGCCTTAAAGGGAAACTAAAGAATTGTCGAAGCTTGCACTATAGGCCGCTCAAGGCTTGAAATAGCGAAACTGGACGATTCTGAAGACTAATCTCGTTGCTTCTAGATTGTTTCTAGGCCTTAGGTAGGCGATGCAGGTTGCGTCTAAGTTACTTCTAGGTCGTTGCTAGGCTTTGGATAGGTGAAGTCAGGTTGTTTCTGCGTTGATTTTCAGCGCAGAGTGGTTCGCGTTAAACCACAGAAGTCACGGACATGACGGATGTCCAAACACCGTAGAAAGAAACTTGCGCTTAACCCTTTCAGGCGCCACCTATGAAAAACTGTCGGTAAATGTGTCAAATCGATACAACGTTATTTCAAGGCCCTCAATATTATTTTGCAAGAAAAATAATGTCATAATATATTCATTTATGCGCGTTATTGTAAATAATCCCCATTCAGTTGTAATTAAATATCTAGTTATTATGACGTCATTCATGCTCTGTTTCGGCATAAATATAATGTAATCTCAGTGTAGAAATACAGTGCTAATTCATTTTTGGTTATGTCTATTTTGAGCAAAGAAAAATTATACTTTTTACATGGCTCACAGCAAGCGGCATGTCGAGCGACTCGTCGAACGTAGTAGCACCTTCAGCAAAGATATCATTTGCGACAGTACTCTTCAAAATGAAGTCATATGAAGACAAATTTATTGTGCAGGAGGTTCAATTCATCCAAAGATTGATATATCTTGCTCTTTCTCAGACCCTGGTTGATACAAATAACAAAATCAAGTGGTGTACCCAATTGTGTACATAACGCCTCAAAGGGTTAAAAAAAAGCGTTCGCACCACCTCTCATAGATGTATACGGGCACGTCGTCGTTGGCGTGAGTCTTCCATCACTACGGGGTTTTCTCGCAGCGGCCGCTGCTTTTCCCGTTGCCTAGTATTCTCTCGTTGTACGGAATCAACGGAAAAAGATTATCAAGAGGGACTTGTGGCCGTAGCGGCAAAATCACGGCGCGTGGTGCTATCGTGGCCGAGCATGCCGAAAGCGAGTGGGCCAAGCACAGTTTATTTTTCAGAGCGAGGGTGGGCGGCGGAAAGCAGCCCATTTTGCTGTTATCTACAGCGAAAAAGAAACAAGAAATGAACTCACGTCCGCAGCAACGTTGGCGCATGGTTTTACCAATAAGGAGCGAGCAAGCTATCATTTCAAGCTGAAGCTATTCGCTGGAGTGCTCTCCGCCGGCCACCCCTGCTTTGGAAAAATGGAATGTTCTTGACACACTCGCTATCGGCGGGCTCGAGAAGAACAGCGCTGCGTGTCGCAATTTTGCCGCGCCGGCCGCCAATCCCTTGTGCCATAGGCGTGCGCACGGGGAGGGCAAGGGGGGCGAGAAGGGGGGGGGGGGCGCAAAGTCAGCCCTATACATTGTAGGGGGAGGCGCAAAGTCAGCCCCATACATTGACATAATAGGGAGGGGGGGGCGCTGCGACGAACCTTCGCCCCCCCCCCCCCCCCCCCCTGAAGGGGAACCCTGCGCACGCTTATGCCTTGTGCTAACCTTTTTCCGTTGCGACTTCATGTACTCGGGGTCTTCGCCTCACCGCCGTCTCTTCGCAGCCAGCTAACTGCATGTTGCCGTCTTCGTTTTTAGAGTACGAATGGTGAGTAGTGGCTTTACCCAACTTCTGTGGCACATACCCGTTTGTATGATAACGATAGTTTTCTGGGCCGACTCCCAAAGAACGATTAGCTGAACAGTTTCGCTGTTAAAAAGGAAACCGATTGTTACCGTATAACAATTACTCTTTCACAATACCGAATTAGGACGCTTGCCGCGAGGTGTTGCGTGGCAAGAGAGAAAACGCGCAAGAAGAAAATCTCGTAGGGCGACACCATTCCCGCACCAAACGCCATGAAATATTTGATTTTGACGGCGTCTACGAGGGCCTACGTAACTCCTAATTGGTAAAAATGAAGTACATTGTCCCCTGAGGGGGGCCAGAGACTTCGCATACCATGTTTCGGGAAATTTCGTCGAGCCAATGTCGCCTAAATATGAAAAATGCACTTCGAAATCCCCGACGTCGCTCACTGAGACGTCGCTCTCTGAAAAACTAAACTTTGTCCTTGATTCTCCTTTAGCATTAAAAAAAATCATTGTGAAATTAATGACGTTAGAGTTTTCACAGTAAAACTTCTAAATAATAACCGACAAATAGTTTCACTTTAGTGCGCCATTTATAAAAATAAGATAAATTTGATTGACGAGGCAGGTGTCCAACAAGGGTCCTCACGGCCCGAACACCAGTATCACAACCAGTATCACAAAATGAACTTACGGGAACCTCTATGAAGGGAATCTGTGCGCGATAAGCGCAAGAAGGCTGGTACTATTGTCCGTCTTTCATAAGCTTCACTACAATCAGTCATCCCACGTTACCTTCAATATCAGGCCAGCTCGTCATGTATCTTCACGACTAGATCACCAGTATAAAATTGAACTTATTTGCGCCCGCACGAATCTATTCTATCACTCGCCACTTCTCGTCGCCATTCGTGCATGGAATGTTCTCCCTACAGACATCGCACACATTGTGAATCACGAGTCATTTGTTAATCATCTGAAGTCATTTCTTAGACTCTAAGCTAATCGTTATCAAGACCTCTGTCCCCCCCTCCAACGAAAATATTATTTATTGTTAAGTGCTTGAATTATGGTTGCTTTTCTTTAGCCATTGCATAACTTTCAAACGTTATTTTTATTTACTCTAGTTCATGTATTCTTATTGTATTGTTTAGTGTTTATTTTGTGTATTATTTGCTACATTCATTGTAACCCCCCCCCCCTCCTATGTAATGTCTTCTGGGCCTTTAGGGTATCTGAATAAAAAAAAAAGTCTCAACAGCGGCCAATGCGGGCTTCTCGCCTTCCCTCGCTCTCCTCTCACAGCGATTCACGCTCGCGTATGAGGGGATCATTCTCGCGTCGACGTTGTCATGTTTGCTAAGCAGCCGTGGTGCGTCCGACACGCCGAGCGCTAGCGACGAGACGACGGCACTGCCGGTCGTTTCACCAACTCGAGCTCACGAGGACAGAGGCGTAGCCAGGGGGTGGCACACCAGGCCCGTGCCTCCCCCCCCCCCTCCCCCCTCCCCCCACCCCCGGAAAAAATTTCTGGCTACGCCCCTGCACGAGGAGACGCGCTTATCACAAGCCAGCCAGGCGGTATACAAAATAACTGCTGGCAAACTTTGCCAGAACTTAGGAGGAAAAAACGTTGTGCCTGACAAAAGCGGTTGTATAGATATAAGCATCGGAAAATTTATATTAGAAGCTGCCATTCACTTATTCGAAAACAAAGAAAAAGCTATTTGTCGCGCTCCGCAGTAAATTATTTCTTTTTTTCATACTCCCCTGGTACTATGCACAGTATCTGTCGCGAAATTTCGTAATTGTTGAGCGTACGAGCACCGAGAAATTGACTAAAACATTATGTGGCCAATATAAGATGTGATATTGGCGGGAAACAGCAAGAAAGACGAAAAACCAGGCAGAGAAAGACACATACAACAGCGCTGAAAAGGGCCCAATGTACTAGAAATAAATCCAGCTAAAGTGTATGTGTCTTTCTCTGCCTGGTCTTTTGTCTTTCGCGCTGTTTCCCTCCAAAATGTCGTACCAACACGCCCAAGAAACCACTTTAGATGAAATGTGAATTCCGTATGCTGAGGTTCCCTAAGCTTAAAACTCCTTTTTATACCTTGCTAATTGCGCGAAACACTGTTATGTCAATTTTATTGAATAGTATTAAAAATTACACACACACATATATATATATATATATATATATATATATATATATATATATATATATATATATATATATATATATATATATATATATATATATATATATATATATATATATATGCCACATGCATCTAATCGTAGTTTACATATGAACCTGTTGAACGAGTTGGTGTATCTTGACAAAGTGTATAAACCTTGAAAACTAACGACCACGCAGACCAGGTCACAAAGGCTGCGCTTGTGCTTTTGTCTAGTCTATGTGGTCGTTACTTTGTGTAGTTTATACCTTTTTTTACCCGATCAGCTACACGCATATCGGTACCTTCTGTTTTCGTAAAAGCATTCATCGTCCTCTGAGTTTTTTCGTCCTCCAAGTGCTCGAGGCCCGCGTCTTCAGATTTAGGTACACGTTAAAGCACACCAGCTGGATTCATATTCCCGTAACTCTCCACTGCAGCGTCCCTCATTATGATGGCGTGGTTTGAGAACGTAAAGTTGCAACATTGAATATTATTCTTTCAGTGGACGCCGGCTTGCGGCGATTCAAGAATCTCAGGAGGATTTACGGCCGCGTGAGGAAGCTGTTGTCCTTCGACGTGGCCGAGATTCAGCACTTTCAGCATGAAGGACATACACACGGCCTACCTCTCGATTGCCAGCGACTGGCTCGACGGCATCGACATCCGCTACATGACCGGCAACGAGCCGTCACTACATCTCTTTAAGGTACGTGCAAGCCCAGGCAGTGATAAGACGGCTCAAAAAGACAGTTTCACTGCATAGTCGAAGCAATAATGAATGCGCTAGCAACAGATTGGGACGTTATGCGAAGAAATGGTAGCAGCGAACACCTCTGTGAAACGCGGCCGCTGCACCGAGCGAAGTGACCTTCGTAGCGTGGTGGCCTTCACAAGACATCACGCACATCTCATCGGCTGCAGTGACACCGTTCCCGATTGTGATCACTGTGAAATGCCGGAAACACTTGAGCACATATTTTGCAGCTGCCCAACATTGGCACGTGAATTACAAATACTTATTTCCTCTACCGAACGGTATCGTAATAGGTCCTTCACTGATGAGGTTGTGCTGGGCCCTTGGCCTGACGCCAACAGTGCAACCATGGTCGTAAAAGCGGTCATAGCATTCCTACATGCAACTGGATTGGATGCGCGGCTGTAGCACTGAGCCAACTTGACGGGACTGTATATAATAAGCTCCTTACCTCCCCACCGTCATTCATTACTCTTTTCCCTCTCCTTTCTCCTCCCCCGGTGTAGAGTAGCAGGCTAGAGTATGCTATCGCTCAGGCCGACCTTTCTGCCTTTCTGTAAATAAACCTTTCTTTCTCTACGCAAACTTTTACGATGAAAGCTCAAGCCGTACAAAGCTATAACCCGTCTGCTGATCATCTCTAAAGATACGCGCGTGTCCGCGACTGTGGTCTACACTCTTTTAAAAAAGAATGTCGGCATATTCATTGAGTAAATACTAACAATTTACCTGTCACAAAAAGCACTAGCTCGTCAGCAAGTCAAAATGGTAAAACTGCTGGTTTGTGAAATTCGCTACCATGGTTAGTAGTAACTCGAAAGGTTACTCTGTTACCAAGTTTATGGTAGCCACACTTGCAACATAGTTTCCGTACTAAAATTATCGAACTGCAATAATCAGAGGTTTACGCCCATTTTTAGATGCGAAGCAGCTATTTGACTAGCCTGTGTAACGCTGTCCCTCCGTGCGTACGACCGCGCCGCAACGCGCTCCCCTCGCCGCAGGTGTTGGAGCGGTGCCAAGTAGGTCACGCCGCAGCTGCGCGTTGACGTCACGCTCCCCTCGCAGTGCGCGCTGACGTCACTCTCTCTCTCGCCTGCCGCGCGCTCGTCTCGAGCGCTGTCTCGAGGAGACGCTGACTGATTGCGGCGAGGCGTGTCGACGCGCGCCTCTTATAGTCGCGGGAGACTTCAACGTTGACGTCAGCGGAGGAGGAGGAGAATGGCTCGTCGATTACATGCGTGACGTGCACTCGCTGAAGGGCGTGTCGGCGGAACAGAAACTACCCACCACGATAAGGGGAACGTGCATCGATCTGGTCTTTGCCAACTTCGACGTCGAATGTCTGCAGGAACCTCTCAGCGTGCACTTCACCGATCACAAGGCCGTGGTAGTCAAGGCGAGACGCGCGCCAGCTCCGGTCCAGCGCCCGTGTCCACTCTGAAGAAACGACAAGACCTACGCCAGCCATCGCTTCAAACGAATCTTCCAGCGCTCACCGCAGCACCCGCGTTAGCGCCGTTCAACCAGTGACGCCACCCGTGCGCAACGCTGCTGCTTCGCATCCCATCAGGGTTCCCTTTGGGAAGATGGTGTAAATTTTTTGTATGTGCCGTGCGCATTGCCCAATCACATTGATTTTAATACAATTTTAATACAATGCTCATAGTGAAAGAAAATATGAAACGGCGCAAAATTTCATTGTTGTACCAATTAATGTCTGCTAATTACCTTAAGTAATTGCCTTAGTGAAGACACATCACACAAACGTACACAGAAGCATGAACAGATCATAAACGATGGGACACACGCACACACACAGAATATTAGGACGCGCAACATCTATTCTAACAGCAGCTTGACGGCTATTTATGCCACCTAGCTCTTTGGGATTGCACACATCTTACGGGTTAGCAGCCATAGAATTGAGAAGAATAATACATGGTTTCTATCCAGTACCGTGGGCCCTACAGTTTCCTCGTATGCGTACCATTGCGTAGCACAAAAGGTTATTCCAACATAAGATAATTCAAGTTTTTTTCAAATCTTGCATAAAAATGTCACATTTACGGCATAATATGCAAAGGCATCTACCAAGTATCTGCCAACATAGGTGGCTTAGTACTTACCTAGTTGAAATCACCCAAAAGCCTCCCCGTTTAACAACGGCAATACTTACAAGCTTTACTAGCTCCAGGCTAGTAGAGAGATGAGGCGAAGATAGTAATATGCTGAATATACATGCGGTTTCTAACTGTTCACTAACCCCTTTTTTAAGAGTGTAGATGTTATGGCGCTCGACTGCTGACCCGAAGGTCGCAGAACCGGCTGCAGCGACCTATTTTCTATGGAGGTGAAATGCTATAGAGGTCCGTGTACATAGATTTATGTGAACGCCAGGAGGTAAAAATTTCTGGAGCCCTCCACTACGACATTTCTCAATCATATCAAGGTTTCGGGACGTGAAGCCCCTACAATCATTGTTGTCATTCTTATGTAGATAAGCACGCTTCCAACGGACGACCACGCCCTGTAAGTCAAAGTAGGCATTTGCTTCCACAGGCACGCAGCCCTCCCCGCGGCTCCCTTCGCCATGCGCCTTTAGAGCCACGAAGAAAGGGTGGGGCGTTTCCTCTCAGTTTGAGCAGTCGTCAACATCAGAGTTGGCACGCCTTAATTCACACAAGGAACATACGACGCGCAGGGGTGATGTTCTGGTTTGGACAATGTACGAAACATCACGGTGGTACCGACACTGACGTCAAAACGCACTGGAAGTATTCAATTTCAATTTTGTTTATTTCCAGACATACATACACAATTGTGAAATATGTCCACGAGGTAAGGCAAAAGGAGACTCGTATGTCTCCTGACGAGGCCTTCAACCCCAGACTTAATTGCTATCGGAATAAAAAGTACAGGAAGAGAGGCAGAAGTCGTCTGCATATATATTGCTATTGCATAATTTATTCCTACATTATTTTTTGCGCAGTTATCTGTCATTACATACTGTACCGTGTTGAGCACAACGCCGCCGCTTGACCGACTGTGGGACAATGCTTCTCAAGAATTTCGGCCGACTGTCACTCCATGACCTCCCATATTTGGTGCGCCAGCAGGTATTGAAAACCTTCCGGCGGGTCCAAAATATAGACTCTATATTTTGGCCCGCCGGAAGGTTTATAGAGAGTCTATATTATAGACGCCGTGATCAGTCGCATGTGTAGGCGGCTTCTGCCAAATGTGGACGCTGTCATCGGCTTTCCTGAATGCGTTATACATGAATCATAGAGTTTGTTGTATAAACTCGTAGAGCTTAAGGGTGAGGGGGGGGGCTCAAACTTGGGGCGTAACAAAGCAACCCGCGATAATGAGCTAAGGATTGCGCATCTTGCAATGTAACAAATAATGATAGGCATAACATCAAGAAGCGTAAGTGCAGAGTGTGGAGTCAGACTATAAACAGGAGTCGCTGATATCGTGGGTGCCATTAAAAGAAAAAAAGATGAACCTGGGCAAATCACGTAACGTGAACACATAACCAATTGCCGGTTTAAGCCATATGCGCGAGTAGGGGGGTTTCATTAGGGAGAGGGAGGGGTCAGCTTGACCGCAGCACCTCCCTCCCTTCCTCTTCCCCCCCCTCGTATTTGTCGTTGGTCGAGTCCCAAAGAAAACATGCTTTGAGTTGTACGTCCCAAAACCACGATATGATTATGCGTGATGCCGCAGTGGAGGGCTCGGAAAGTTCTGACCGCCAGCTGGCGTTCTTTAACGTGCACCTAACTCTAAGCACTCAAGTCCCTAGATGGCACCCCCTCCTCCCCACTTCGTCCCCACTTCCAGCTTTGTCCCCATTGGTCAACGCCGAAGAAAAACAAGCTTCGGAATGTACGCAATAAAAAAAAAGAAATGAATGTTAAGCATGATGTGCTTCTCACAGCCACCTTCCTTTGGTCCCCTGAATTTCTGGGGATATAAAGGTGGGAAGCAAACAGTTCTTGTATATAAAAAATCCGCAGGTGTTAAACGGACTCAGCTCGCACAACACAGGATAAATAGGAGTTCGTTGGGAGATACTTTCGTGCTGCACAAGATATGAAGTAAGATGACGATGGTAATATCGAGCATATAAGTTTGTCTATAAGGGCCGCGAGACTGCCCCTGGGAAAAGACAGTGACCTTCCTCAAAGACAATGGGCTTTCCCGTCTTCCTGCCGAAGGAAGGAGGCTTTGCGGTTCTACCCAAAGGCGTGTACCTGTAAGGGCCGCAAAAGTAAAAACCTGGTCTATTCTACAACTAACTGCTCGTACTGCTACGAAAGGTAATATTGTGATCGCCCATTACGTACCGTTTCCCTTCGTCATTCCAGGATCTGCGGAAGCTCGCCGACGGCAAGGGCTATATCATTCACGGCGTCTTCGACAGCGTCAAGATGGACGTGATGAAGTGAGCAATCGACAGCTTCTTCGGGGTGGATTACGACGTGACAGATAAATTAGTTCACCGAAAAAGAAAAAAAAAAAACAGCATATCAGGGAAAGAGACGAAGACTCATTGGTGCGGGAATATTACTAGAGCCGACGTTTCGTCCTAGTAAAATGATCTTGTTGACACGTTAGCGTCAACAACATTCCTTGTTGAACTATTTCCCATCACTGTAATATAATTATATGCGGGGTTTCACGTACCAAAACCACCACATGATTATGAGGGACGCCGTAGTGGAGGGCTGCGGAAATTTCGACCATCTGGTGTTCTTTAACGTGCACTGACATCGCACAGTACCCGGGCCTCTACCATTTCGCCTCCATCAAATGTGACCGCCGCGGCTGGGATCGAACCCGCGACCTTCGGGTCAGCAGCCGAGCACCCGAGCCACTGATCCACCGCGGCGAGCTCTCATCACTGAGTCCATAAATCAAATTCATACTGCCCGAACTACCGTATTTACTCGGATCGAGCGCGAGTTTTTTTCCAGATTTTTGCTACCTAAAGTTAACCCCCGCGTTACAGCAGAATACCGAGTTCCATGTTTTCTTCCTGGACGCAATGAAAAGTCACCCCTTGCGTTAAGATCGTGGTCGCATTACAATTGAGTAAATACGGTAAGCGATATCATTGCTGAAGGAATGCCACTTTCCCATACCCAGATTTGTAATGTAGAGGGGGAATGGAAAGAAACGCGAAGAGGGTGCGGCGCGCTGTTTTCATCACGCTGTGTCCCTTGTAGGCAATAAAAAGAAGGTAGGTGGTTCGTGCTTGCACCATGGATGACTCTAGAGGCGTTTTACTACCATCAAGGCTACAACCGCTTGGAAATTACGTGCAAAACAGCAGACAATGTAGATGCCGAATGTTCGCGTTTTTTTTCCATTCCCACGGTAAACGTATACAAATATGGTGGTCAGTGGCAACGAATGTATTGATACCAAGTGGAGGGAACCGCAGCCGAGACGAGAACAGGGTTGGTAACCGGCATGAAATTGAAAAATACAGTCGAGAACGGCATGAAGTTGAGCTAGTTTGTAAGAATTCATATTTTAAGAAAGTAGGCGAACAAGCACGGACACAAGGAACATCGCTTGATCATCTCTCTGTGTTCGTGTTTGCACGTCTACCTGCTTTTATTGGAGACATGCAAAAACAAAATGGCGTGTATTACTGTGGGAGGGACTACAGGTTAATTTTGACTACCTGGGCTTCGCTAATGCACACCTAGATTACATAAGTGTGCACCTGAGCTGCCGAAATGGGCACTTTAATGTGCCATTGCATATCGCCCCCTTCGAAATGGGGTCTCCGTCGCCGTGAAGGGAACCCGGGCCCTCGAACATAGCAGCACGATACCTTAAATGTAGGGTTACCATGGAGGATTTCCAAACACTAAGATGTGCCATAAAAATTTTTTTAACAGCTCCAAATTTTGCCGGCTGACCTACATTTGAGGTCGCCATGATACACCATGATATAATTAATATTCATGAGTAACTAAATTAGCCTATTGAAATTTGTCATAACCATTTTAGCTTTTAATGCTCGAACGCATAGGGAGCTGTTCTGCGTAATCTCATTCCCAATGCTTCAGAATATCACTGTCCCAAATAAGGTTAAAGATTGGCGAGGATAGCGGGCGTATTAGGCGGATTCATTTTCATTTGCCGTTTTCAAATAATATTAGCTTAGCAAACAATTACATGTCCTATAGCTTTTTTTCCCTAATTTTTATTTCCCGTAGGATGCGTCACTGGTGCACCTGGTGAACTTGTGGATCGTGTTCGTATTGTATTTTGGGAGAATACGGGTGGACCCGTTCGAATTCTGTGTCGATGGCGGACATTGCAGTAAAGTTCCATCAGAGATGGTTGAGAACGCGAGAAACGTGTTTTAGAAACATCGTACAATGTAGATGCCTGTACAAAATAAGTGTTAGAAATGTCCAGTATCCATTTTGGATACGCTTAGACCAAACTTTATGGTTGATATATATATGGCAAGGTAAAAAAAAACACACACACACACACAAAAACACGTGCGTATCCATCACGGCTATCGGTGAAAGTTTCTGAGATCAAAAGGTATTGCAAGCGGCAACGCTAAAACTGTAGAGGTGAGTTCTGACAAGGGCGCATTGCAA
This sequence comes from Rhipicephalus appendiculatus, assembly GCA_030522465.1. Taxonomy (NCBI): domain Eukaryota; kingdom Metazoa; phylum Arthropoda; class Arachnida; order Ixodida; family Ixodidae; genus Rhipicephalus; species Rhipicephalus appendiculatus. The sequence continues at coordinate 729,194 of JALIZH010012784.1, read as the reverse complement.
ATGCCTGGAAGGAACTGTTTCGTTAAATGCGTCATTTTTGCTTTTTTTCCAGGTCGAACAAGTGCGCTACGTTTTTGTTGCGATATCACTTATATGGACACTCTCGGCTGGTTTTCGCCGTCGCCATCGCCGTCATGTCCCGTATATGTATCTATATATGTATCTATATATCACGTTGTGGCGTCATAATGGCATAAAACATCGTGTAAGTTTACCACATAGCCATGACATAATTGTTACGTTGTAACACGACGTCAGATTGCGGCGTCATGTCATGTCATCGTCGCTTCGCCAAACGTGTGCCGATCGTGGAGGTTGTGCAATACCACGTCAGGTGTGGAAGGGTTCCGGTGGGCAGGAACAATGCATTCGACTGAAAACGTGTACGTAGTTTAGTTCGTGTCTTTCACACTGCGGCTTGTTATGTCTCGAAAGAAGTCTGGTCCCCGATTGTCAAAGTTAACGCAATGCCAAGCGTGCAGCAGGCTGTCGGCTTGATGTGTCACAGAGTCCGCCTCGGTGGATCAGTGGCTAGGGTGCTCGGCTGCTGAACCCGAAGGTCGCGGGTTCGATCCCGGCCGCGGCGGTCGCATTTTGATGGGGGGCGAAATGGTAGAGGCCCGTGTACTGTGCGATGTCAGTGCACATTAAAGAACACCAGATGGATGAAAATTTCTGGAGCCCTCCACTATGGCGTCTCTCATAATTATATCTTGGTTTTGGGACGTAAAAGCCCCACATATTATTATTAGAATCTGACATGCTGCCAAACATTCTTTGTTTCTTTTTCGCTGCAGGGACTTCCATATCGCCACACTGCGGGTGTACAAAGATCTGGTGCCACCAGGTCCCTTCAAAGCTGTGTCACCGCAGCAGACTGAAGATGTCGTGAGTACTATACATACTCCATCACCGATAACGTGATAGCGCGCCGTAACGGAAGACGGCCGTAGCCGAGTCAGATAGTCTAATAAAATCTAACACATTCTACTGCAACCCTAACATAGGGTTTTGGCAGATAGCGTAAGTACGTTACACAGACTAAGGCAGACATGACAAAGGCTCTGTGTCGTGTGTCCACAGGTGACACAGGCGCTGTGTCATATGTGTCCCGCTTATTCAGGCGAATGCCTCACTAAACGCGAAAATTGACCGGCGTCCCGCGTGGGCGTCAACACGAGTCATGCAAAAGTATCATCATCACCTGATGACGTCACGCCACGGGGTCACCATGACGTCAAAGATGACCAAAATTTGTGACGTCAATAACGTCACGTCATCACATGACATGATTCGCTCGACAAAACCAACCAGTGCTGCAAAGAACAATTTTGAAATATTGTCCTGAGCGTGGACCTCTTCCCGAGATGACGTCAGTGACACCCCCGAACGCTGCGGAAGGCGCTGCACCCACGCCTTATACGCTGCAGAAGCCACGAGTGCCGAAGGTTTTCCATGGTTCCGTCTTCGAGGACGTCGAGGACTGGCTGGCTCAATTCGAACGGGTCTCCGATTTCAATGGTTGGACCGACGTCGACAAGATGAGGAACGTGTATTTCAGCCTGGAGGACGGTACTTGGTACGAAAACCGTGAGCCCTTTCCCTCGTGGAGCGTGTTTCGCCGTCAGTTGCTGGCAAGTTGGGCCAATCCCGATCGCCGTGAACGTGCCGAGAGAGCAATTCAGTCGCGCATCCAAATGCAAAATGAAAGCGTCATGATGTACGTGGAAGACATGACGAGTCTCTTTCGTCGTGCCGACCCGGACATGGCAGAAGAAAAAGAAGCTCCGCCATTTAATGCGAGGGGTAAAGGAGCAACTTTTTGCTGGCCTCGTTCGATGTCCCCCTAAGACCGTGGCAGAGTTTTTGACCGAAGCCACGACAATGGAAAAGGTGCTGCAGCAGCGCTCTGCTGTGTACGACCGGCAAGTGAGTGTCACGTGCTACAAAAGGTCTTGAACAAGCAAGAACTGAGCCGGCGGACAAACGCACACAAGCCTGGCAAGATGGCTGTCTAAACCACAACAACAACTAGCGAGAGCGTCCCAGCACATCTTCTTCCATTCCAGTGGCTTGCTGGCTCGCGCTCGCCGTACCTGGTGAGCTAGTGGCAATATTCGCCCCTTAATTGACTGAACGATTTACCTTGTGCTATCCTTGTGCCTTTAAGTGCCTTATTGCATAAGGTTGCGAGGGCATCATTTAATCGTGAGTAGACGTTTAGTTGTCTCTGATATGAGTGACGAAGAATTAGCGCCGTAATTTTCACTTACCTGAGCTAATCAGTCGCTGTGTGCGTGCACTTGTGAAACCATGGAGCCGAGTGGTGACATCTCCTTTGAAATTTTGATAGCGTTGTATCTGAGAGTGGGGATGAAACCGAATGTGAAACGCGTATGCAGTTAATGATGGACCACATTTAGACGACATTTACGTCGCATTGAAAATTTTTTTTAGTGTGGGAGCATTGCTTACGTTTTGAAATGTTAATTATTGTCATGACAACTTCACGAACACATATATACGGAACTGAACGAAATGTGAACTGCTACGGAAACTACAGATACACTCCTAATCAGGTATCGCTTAAAGTGCTAGGTATAGCCAGGAAAACGGACATTTTTCGTCTGGTTTCTTGGATATAGCTAGCATCTAACCAGGACCTGATTAAGAGTGTAGTGTAGTTTTCTCCTCACTGTGCGTGTCGCAAATTTTGCTTTTCCAATTTAGCGCAATAATATAGCCACTTCCATTCCGTGGATTAGCTTCTTCATTGCTTCTTTCAAATACAGAAACGAGAAGCAGATATTATAAACCTTAATTGCTTGTCTCTTCAATCTTGGTGTATACCCGCGGTGGTGGTCTAGTGGTTATGGTGCTTGGCTGATAACACGAAGGTTGTCGGATCGAATCCCGGCCGCGGCGGCCGCATTTATGTGAACGCAAACTGCTAGAGGCCTGTGTGCTTATATTTTAGATGCACGTTGAAGAACCCCATGGGGCCGAAATTTCCGGAGCCCTACATTACGGCGTCCCTCCTAATCATATTGTGGTTTTGGGACATTAAACCCTGATAACTATTATTATGGTTTTGGGACGTAAGGCTCCAATGATAGTTAAGCATTACTAACACACAGCACAAGAACGAACAATGGACGAGAAAAGGAAACACATAAACAAGCTCTTGTTTATGTGTTTTACAGCGCTTGTCTATGTGTTTCCATTTCTCGTCCATTGTTCGTTCTTGCGCTGTGTGTTAGTAATGGATCACCAACTAGCCCAAACCCAAACCTTCCTTCGATAGTTAAGCTTCGTGTGCATATAGAGTTGTTATCGATATAACTCTCTGTCCAGTTTCCTCTCGGGCTTAATAAGTCATTCGCTGTTCGATGCGTGCGCGTCAGCTTCTTCGTGCGCTGTCGCAGCTCTCATTTTGACACACATAACGGTGTGTGCAGGAGAAAGGCGTCAGTGCGTACGAGTCGGCGGTAACTGGTGCCAACCTAAATACGTACGGAAACCACTGCATCGCCTTCAGCTTGGCTGCCGTGCAGTACAACGGGGCTCGGGCACTCGGCGATAACGCCCTAGACTTCGCTAAGGTGCCTTATTGCTCGGTGAGTGAATTTCTCCGAGTACAGCGAGTCTCCGAGGAAGCACATCTTGTTATCCACTTTGGTAGGGGACCGCCGCTTATATCGGTAACCAACGAGCCGCCACGTTTGCGGAATATGTTCGCTACATCTTTAATTGTTTCATCAAACTGCGTAGATGCGGAGTTCGGCCCCGGTTAGTAAGGCAGTTGCGGGGAAATTGAGAAAATTTGTTTTTCAAATATTGCATGAGCAGGATTTGGGGACATGCGCACTTAGCGCCATATCACGTTGATGACAGCGGGCGCCTGCCTTAAGTGAATAGGGAAATAGGCGAAAAAAAAATCATATCTTAGGAAAAAAGCTAGCTACCGAAAAGAACTCCCGGTTCCGTACAGGAGATACTTATTTGAACGTTCTTGTGAAAGAGGCCCGTAGCCAGGAATTTTTTCGGGGGGGGGGGGTGGCACTTGCTGAAGGCCTTGATAAACACCTATTTTTATGATTTATTATCGGTAAAACACCCCCGAATGTTGGAAGGGGGGGCTAGCCTCTCCCCCTGGCTACGGTCCTGTGGATGTAGTGACGCATAACAAAGCGCCTGGCTTCCCAGAGCGTTTAATGTTTTATAATGGGGCCCCATGCGTTTCTAATGGCTGGTGTTTAATTGTCCTGGGAAGCCACAGGGTATGTAGTGTGATACTGCAACTTTACCAGAATATTTCAGTGGGTCTCTGTTGCACATCAAATTGGGAGTCCTTTTTGTTGACTTGCTTTTTTCGTCAGATATGACTTGTTTTCGCTTATTTCCCATTTAGTTTTGGCAGGACGCTGTTTCTTGGCGGCAGAACGTGCAAATGTCCCCGGATCCTAGGAACGTACTGGCGGTATTATAGAGATAAAAAATGCCTGAGGACAGTGTGTCGCTGGAACCAACATTTCTGTAAACGGTCTCGTCTTCGTCCCCTAAAGATTTGGGGACATCTGTTACTGGATGTAGTCGCGATATGGTCCTCAGCAATAAATGAACCCCGAAACGCCCTTCCAGGACCCAGCCTTAAAATCCCAGTCAGCGGCGGATGCAAATGGTTGTGAGGTAGGAGGAGGGGGTTTTGGCCGTTCATCGCAAGCTCCACTAAACCCCCCCCCCCCCCTCCTCCCCTCCAAACAAAAAAGGGAAATAACCGGTACAGTTCTCCCACGTAGTCATTCGGTTGTCCTCTGTTGTCTGGCCTGTTCGCGGGACGCCCTGTTTATTCCCCAACCATGTCAGTCGCACAGGGACTCGTACCCACCAATCGTACCTTGACAGCGTATTAAGATGAAAAATTCGTGCGCACTCCTTTGTACTGAGAACTTAACGGCTGCTCTCTGACTGTTGGTTTTGTCCTCTTCTTTATATTGCAGCAGCTTTTCCTGTATCCACACTAATAAAAACATTGACCAAAAATGTAGACATAGTAGTCTGCAAATGATCCTAAACTTCAGTTTTGTTTGCTCCAAACTTGCTTGAAAGCACAATTTTTTTCAGCTACAAACCTTCCCCAAAACAACAGTTCCTCGTGCTGCAAGTCGGTTCTAGAACACACTTTTTCCTGCTACAAAAGTTGCTCCAAATACTGAACTGCCAACCTGACACTGCGATTGGCTCCGGCAACAACGAGTTGCCGGAGCTAATTGCGGAGACCACGTCGCGGTGCTGTTTGTTTTGGCAACGCGCCGCACTGGTGCTTTGCTAAAGGTTTGTAGCTAGTGTTGGCCACGACTGACTTTAAAATCAGATTCACGCAAACGGTGCTTTCCGTGTTTCCGCTGGGAGGAGTAGAGTTGAACTCTCTAAAAAATGGCCGCTGATCAAAATAACTTCAGGAAGGCCGAGGCATGCGTAAGAAGCTTGTGTGCTGTCGAACTGTGCCGCTATCCCACTTCAAATACGCTATAAAAACATGCTTAATCTTCAACCTTAACGTGTAAAAGTAACTTTCAATGAGAGTAGTTCCCTTTGTGTAAAAACCAAGAACAAATAGAAACCCACTATAAAAGCAAGTGAAGTGGCTCACACGTGAACAGCATATTTTCTGATCTCATTATTTTTTTCAGGAAGAATATGAGAGAAAAGGCTCTGCCATGAACCCAAATGGCCATTCTCATTATGTGCGGAATGATAAAGTGGACTCTCTTTGTTTGTATTTGAGGTACCCGAAGATTTTAAAAACAAGGTACGTTGAATCCTGGGCGGAAGCGACTGGCGCTGAATATATCGCTTTTACGTAAGGCTACGTTCAATGAAGTATTTAATCATGTAAGCCAGGAAATGATGCGGTAGCGAAAATGGCCTCTCCCTTAAGGTGGTCCTGAACCACCCGCTTGGTGCAAAAAGCACATTCTACCAGCAGTTAACACTCCGGTGAACAGTTCGTCTCAATGTTGTAGTCGTGCGTGGCACGTAGAGTTTACAAGCGGTGCGCCAAGTTGCCGCTTTCTCACGTGCTTTCTTTTCGTACAGGTGGCCTCTCCTCGCTCACTTTAATGGGCCGGGAGCCAGCTGGCATGCCGCCGAAGAGCTGGTTGCTTCTATTTGCTGATAGCTGGCATAAATAAAGAGAGGCGTTTGGATCAGGGGCGCTTCCTGCCACGAGATGCGACCGAAGTCCACCGCTGTCGCTGTATAGTGTGCTAAAGTTACACAGTAGCAACATTAGTGCGCACAGGAATCACAACGGGAGAAAGCGATCGTGTTTTATGACGTCCGCTGACGTAACTTCTTACCCCCCGCACCATACGTCCCCATGTAGCTTTTAGTGCGCTCTACGGGACGAAGGAAAAGCGAAAACGCTCAAAGATCGCAACAAAAATCTGTAACTCCTCTCTTTCTTGACAGATTCGAGAAACCTTTGCAGCAACCGATTCATAAGGTGATAAGCCCTGATATGTATATAATTCGATGATTGCAAGGAAAAGTGCTTCAGGGTACCCTTCAAGTGCGAGATTTAGTTTAGAGTGCTCCTCGTGTAGCTGCATAATGATACATTTCTGAGTTAACGAACTTCGCTGCCCAACAGGCAGCAATTGTTTTCGTGCTAAAACTTCGTTCTCCTGCGTCGCCAACCATACAAATGGCGTGCCTGTCTCGACCGCGGAATGAGTTCGCAACACATTTGACGCCCAACCCTTAAGTCTCTACATAATTCCCTTTGATAAAGAAAAGGAGAAAGAGTCAAGGGACTTCATAGAAGACCCCTTTCGGACATGTTTGTGCGGTTGGTTAACGTTTGCGGCTGGCTGCTTAACACTTGTGCCAAGCTGTTACGTCGGTTGCTCCAGCTACAATACGGAGTTGCTGATGGTTGTCAACGTTCGCCGCTTGGATGGGGAACATGCGACACAGGGTCTGGCTCGATAGTGCAGTGGTTACGATGCTCGGCTGCCGAGCAGAAGTCGCGAGTTCGATTGTGCGGCCACGGGGTCGCATTTCCATGAAGGCGAAATGGTATAGGCCCGTGTACAATGCGATGCTCGGTAAAGCACACCAGATGGTAGAAATTTTCGGAACCCTCCACTACGCCATGTCTCAGAATCGTATCGTGGTTTTGGCACGTAAAAACCTAGATATTATTAATCTTGCATGTGACAATGGGCGTCACCGTGGCTGAACTCTCGTGGAATACCATTATGCCGGCCCAGTTATAGCAGTTGTCACGTGCAAATTGATGTTCTTGTATTCTTTAACTTCCAACATTGTTCCAATCGCTTATATGAGCACCAGTTTTGGTCGTGTTATTACCGATTTCCACATAAGAGATTAAGGTTTTTGTCTTTTTGCTCTCTCCTGTGTGTTTCCCAGGTTTTGAAGATCGGCCGTTTGCCGAACGCTTGCCTAGTCATCGATGACGTCTACTACGATAGGAGCACGTGCACCTGCGAAGATACCAACTTCAAGCTGCTGAAGACCGCTCGCAAGGTACTGTGGCAGAGCCTGAGGGGCTAAATTTGAGACGGACTGGTTCAACTCTAAGAAATATTGAGTGCCACCGAACGCTATTGTCACGGACGACGAGACGTCTGCACCGCGATTTTTTGGGACTCTGCTCCAATATATATTTTCGTTTCCGTTAATGCTTGTGTTTATCTTATGCGAACTGGACTTGCTCCAGCATTGAGGTGTCACTGAAACAGCGCTCGTCCTGTCGTTTTTTTTCTTACCTGGTTGTAAGTCTTTTCGTGCACCCGAATGCACCCGAATCATTTGCACATCGGCGCAGATCACGCGTGTGGGAAGTTTTCAAAATTCTTCATCACCTGCCATGGTGGTGAAGTGGTTACATTGCCCGCCTGCTGACCCGAAGGTGGCGGGATGAAATCCCGACCACGGCGACCGCATTTCGATGAAGGTGGAATGCTAGACGCACATGCACTTAGATTTATGTGCGCGTTAAAGAACGCCGCATGTCGACATTTCCGGAGCCCTCAACTACGGCGTCCCTTCATAATCATATCGTGGTTTTGGGACGTAAAAGTCCAACAGTTGTTATTAATTTCCTATCGTTAAGTATTTCTAATAGCTCAAGTTGGGTGCGCGAACGACTTGCCTACTCTGTATGTGTATCAGGAAACTCCGCAATACTTTTTTTAGAAGACCAAGTGAATCCAATGGACAATGAATGCCAAGAATGACATAGGATACTTTATTAGTAGTCTTTCGCTTCTATGTTTGTTAGATTCATTTGGCTGTGTCTAACGAAGAAACGAGTCTCTCGAACAACTGCCTCTTTTATGATCTTACGTATAGCAGCAGCAACAATATGCACGCTTTTTGCGATGATATTACTGCTTTTTTATGTTTGGTTTCCCCTCATATATGTTTTCGTTTTTCAGAACAGAAAGGTAGATTTCCAGATATTTTCGCTTGGCAAGTGACATTCAAATTGGTGCCTGTCAGACCACGTAGCCTTTCTGTATCAGTCCTGTTCTGTATCACAATGCACAGTGTCTTTTGTGCGTTAAACATACATACATACCAATTGTAGACTCGATGAGGGTAAGGCTGAGCGGCGTCTGTCGTAAATAATTCATGTCGTTCAGGCTTAGGCGTGTACTTCTTGAGGATACGAACACACACTTCGTGTCACGATGCTACAAGTCATAGACGAGGCATTGTTTGTAGACCCATTAGTCACTGCAGATGTTTCGACGATGCTACAAGTCATAGACACGGCATTGTTTGCAGACCCAGTAGTGACTGCAGATGTTTCGTTTTGGTATAGTTTTAATGCAACAAGTAAAACCAACAAACTGACACGTGTGAAAGTACTACTTTATTTTTTAGTTTGGACAAGCTAGAGCAATACTCCCTCGGTACGGCACTGCCAGCCATATGGCCTCACCTAGCTATTTCTCGGACAGTCCTGACGCTCGCCCTTCTATTGTAGTTATCTTTTCAGAGTGCCTCGTAATCGACAACGGCGACCAGTACCTCTTGCAGGAGTTTCGCGAACTTTTTTCTTCATTCCTTCCTTTAAAATTGACTTCTGGCAATTTCTTTCCCAACAGTAGTGTGAGTTAGATTAACATTTGTGAAGGAAAAGTGAGTGATCGCCCATGATGAATAAATATGACATGTTAAGAACCATTAACGCACGGGGCACATTCACTCAAAACAAATTTCCTAACTTCGCTGTATGCATTCGACAAGAAAGAAGCAATAGCTAAGAATACACCAAGGAAAGTTTTATGGCAACAAGTAAACACTACAACTTAACGGCACGTTCGAAGGACAATTTTGTTTAATTTGGAGAAGCTATACCGATGCTCACTTAGCGGTAATCAACTCCCTTCGGTTTTCATTGTACACGCCTGCTGCGTGCCCTTTGACTCATGTTACATTTTGAGCAGGGGTGAGCAAATATTCAAAAATCGAATAACGAATCAAATAGAGCCCATTCGAACTACCGAATATTTTTCGAATACTTTTCGAATAATCAGCAGTGGCCAGAAAGCCCCAAAGGCACAACACGTTGAAAGTACAAAGGATCGGTTTTGCAGCTTTATTTAGTGAATTAACCAAAACTACACGCAGTGCAAGCTTTTACAGGGACCATCCAAGCTCATCACCGAATGAAGGATTTTTTTCTTTAAATTCCACTTTCAAGCGAATGTGTCCTCAATTCACTACCATTATAATGAGATTCATGATGTTTATTCATGAAATCTTAAAATTTTAGTTCTTAGTGTTATTAAGAAGCTCGGGACAAAGTATCTGCTCGAATGATGAAGTAACTGTGGTATTAATCCCATACAGTTAAAAATAGCTTGGACGTCTAGTTTCTACTGTATACGAGCTCACCTCCTCAGTTTCAGATATTTGTGGTATCTTTTGTCGGTTAAATGTAACAATTTTACTTTCATAATGTTTGTGAATATTGATCCTTAAATAAAAAAGTTATAGAATTCTTCGTCTGTCTTGAATAGTTGCCCTAGTATTCGAAAACTATTCGAATAGTATTCGATTCATATTTGATTCGCTTCTAAATTTCACTATTCGCGCACCCCAACTTTTCAGAGGTCGTCGAAAGTAAAAGCTGCGAGAAGTACTTCTTAGGGGGATCTGGCATATTTCGCAGCATTCTTAAGTTCAAAATCCACATCTGATTCGCTTCCTTACAGTAGTGAAACCTTTGAACGACTGTTAGCGCGGTAGGGAACATACAGTCGCAAGTCATTTGCAAGATTCGCTGTATGCACAGGGCGATAGCAATAAACAGAAGTACGAACACACAAAAAAACAAACTTTAATAACGAAGTGCTGCGACGCCTAGGTGGGCGCGCATGCTGTGCTACTTCTTGTACCACCGCTCCTGGAACGAGTCCGGCGGTAAGTCCAGCTCGATCTTGTCCTGCTGCTGCTGGCCTTTCTGCAAGGTCAAAATTCAGACGGTATAACGTTATGCACAATCAATCAGCCTATACTTCTCCGTCACTTCGCCAATAATGCGGTGATCGTGCCGGTCAATGATTGGCACGATACCACGATCTCTTACACGGAGAGATCGATCGTAATGCGATCCTTAATGATGAACAATACGTTTTTTCTAAAATAAATTATCGCATGTTGTTAGCATGCCCAGAAACCGAGAATAAAACTGTGTCGCTGACTCAGCACTTCAATCATCAATAAAGTCACATCACGGTTTTGTTTCCTAGAATTTCTCGAAAATGTAATTAAATTTACAAATTACAGCTGGCCGGAAGTAATCGCATAACATTACTATTACTTTTGAAAAGTAATCAAATTGCTTTGCAATTACTTTAAGAAAATTTGTGCAATTTTATCGAACACTTCGAGTTCGGTTGCTGCGTGGCTTTTCTGTGGGCCTGTGTCGTCGCTAAGGCTGCAGTTTGGTAATCTGGCTAACTTGTCTTCGTTATATTTGTTTTCTTTCAAAAGCCAATTTTTTTATGACCTATTGGAAGCAGACACGCTATATCTTAAGTCAAATGTAATGGGAATTTAATGAGTACTTTCTTGTTGTTGCTTTTTTGATGCACTTCATTCGTTTACTCATTTCTGACAAAATATCATTCCATTGGGACTTCATGACTTAAATTTCATTTCTGTTAAGTCTGTTAATTATGTATCTATGCCACTCGAAATACAACGAATCACTTTTCTGCGACTCCATATCGGCTCAAATTCTCCTAATGAATTCTCGGGATGGACGACCATTAAAATTTATCCGTAATGACTAATTGCTACTCAATTTTTTACGATTCGTTAAAGTACCTGTTGACGAAAGTAGAAGCTTAGACGTATGTTCGCAGCAACAGAACACATTAAAGGCACTAATGTGATAAAAATGGCAGGCTTATTAACCTTGTAGATAATGCTAAGCTAGTTCACAAGCCTCGAGTTCACGAGCTAGTTCACGAGCAGCACACTCAAGAAATGCGCACGTCGATCTGAACTCTCATTCATGTTTGAGAGTTAACTATAATTAAGAAATATCATTCCCTGGTTTGTTCGCGGTTTGCATAGAGCAGGCATGAAACGTATGACATGAGCTCACTAATGTGGAGCGACAGAAAAAATCGGTATACTTACGTTTTGCTGTAAAGAGAAAATTGCATTATGGTATAATGAGTGTTAATGTAATCGGAAGAACGTAAGGCCAACACTACATTGCAATTAAAGGGTGACAGATAATGGCAACTTCACTACGCTCTGCAAAATGAGTTTTCAATAATACATATTCTATGCTACTGAGTGTCGCCAAGTTTCAAGGTGAAAAGTAGCCCAGAAACTCGAAAACGTAGCCATAAATGTTGCCAACAAGGTCCACAGGCAGAAATGTAGGCTAGAATATAGTCGCATTCATGCAGAAATTTGGCCTCTGCTACATTGTATTACTCTATGGGCGTTACCGGAACCGATTCCGCTTTCAATAAACACAGAAATAACACAAACACGTATAAGTGACAAAAGGAAACAGCGCTTTGGTTAACATGTTCTACCACGACATGCCATGGCTGTAGTTAAGAAAGACCTACAACCGCAGCTGGAGCTAAAAAAACATTATTGGTAGGACTGTTTCAGTTCGTTTTAGCAATCATTTCTAAAGGCATATAAAGCTTGAAGCTGGTCAAATTCCTCAATCGCTGTCCAAATGTTCTCCTTTAGTCTGGACTGGCACCCCATAAGACACTCTTTGCCTATGGTAACTTTTGGTGAAGGTTGTCACTGAGAAAAGTCGTATGGCTGCTGGGTCTGATCTGGGCAGGATATGCAGTATTATTGCGCTCTCTGCGAAATGTGCCACAACTTTTCTATCGGAAGAATCTTTGTACTTGCATCTGCGACTGGTTAATAGACGCCGGTGCCCTCCACATGTAGACATCCGCAGTTCCCACCTTAGTTAAAGCTGCCCAAATAAAAGCGTTGGGACCCTTTCCATGAAATGAAAGGTGATCCGAGTTCGACTGGCAATAATGATCGACATGCCTGAGAACAATTGAGTTTCCGTGGTCGTTTGGCGGCTTAAAGATTTGCTGAAGTTGGACGCGTAAGATGTGCTACATATTGCTAGGAAAGTTTTACGATATGCCAGGCAGGCGTGTAGTGAGGGGGAGGGGGTGGGAGCCTTGGAGCCCGCGCACCCCCCGCCCCTGAAATTCCGATGGGGGGGGTGTAATAATTACTGAGAGATAGGTACTTTCGTCAAATAGTCAAGGACCTTCAGAGAGTGCCCCCCCCCCCCCCCCCCCACAACCTTCCCGAAAAGAAATTCCTGGCTGCTGGCCTGACACCACGTATTTCAAACGTAGCCGACAAGCTAAGGCAACATTCTTCTCGCCAACAGCCTGAAAAAATAGACACTTTGGCTCAATTCAGCCAAGCCTGGCAACCCTGACTCCTACAACGCCTGCATTTTGCACTCGTTAGCTGTCCGATATTGTTTAAGTAGATGCTAAGCAGCATTGGCTGACTAGATGCGAAGAGCAAATGGTGTCGCTCACTGAGCGCTCGTCGCCGCCTAGAGTAGATAGATATACCTAAAAAATACTATGAAAATATAATCCGATGACCGGAAGACACGTTAGCGTTTACAAAGACGTTTATGTTATTGATCTTGTCATTTTTGTTTCATTTTATTGTCCAATAAATATGACTATTATGCCTTAGCTCAATTTTTTTATAACTTCAATGCCCATTGCCACGTCAGCAAATGAGTTTTTAGAGCCCTGATAGGTCTCATGAAGCAGCATTTTTTATTTAGTAGATGGAGCAAGATAGAGCAATCAACTTACGCCGATTAGATCGTAGCACTCGGCTGTAAGGAACAATGTACAAGAAACTGCATAAATACTTCATGCAATGGCGTTCAAAATAGCACAAGGTTTTTTTAACGACATTGGTTTGAAAATACGGCAATGGTGACGTAACGTTCGCCGGTGAGAACATGCCTCATGAGTTGAGGAAGCGGGATTTCACTGCCAATAAACATCGAAAATTCATATTGGGCTTTACAGACAGCCCACGATGCAGCAGGTTGAGCTTGGCCTTACTGCCACAACTTGGGAGCGACCTACTGCGCGCTGAGTCACGCACCTCAGGAATTTCAATAAAGTTTTGCATCCATTCATTCATTATCATTCAATTAATGTTTTAGAAAAGAGCAAAATATTGTTTGATAAATTATGTGTCCTTACTGCGTTCTTTCTGTGTGCCGATTAGATTTCCGCGAACACCTAATAACTGTTCGCCCCACTTACATTTTCATTTTCTTTCTGCTTATCACCGAGTAATTTTCCAAATAAAAACAAGAGTAAAAAGACAAGTTGTAGAAAAAGTTCATAAGCAATTATACTCGAGCGATGAATTGAAACTGAGCTTTGCCCATACTTTCTTGCGTGATCTAAAACCTGTCCACGTTCTTAAAAGGAAAAAGAAAAGCAATCTTAATAATGTCGTGCCAACACTTATTCAATATTGTTGCTGGAAATTATGCGCTCATGATGGGAAACCTTTTTTTGTGGCTCTCGGGAGTCTATTATTTAATGCTTTGCGCACGTAGACCTCATTTGAATAATTCACAGTCGCTGATATCTCTCATTACATATTTGGGTTGCTAACATTAAGACAGCTGTTTCTTGAAAAGCCAAACAGAACACATCACTTACGTGGTATCACTGGGCATGGTGGACACGTTGTCGGCTTGCACTGTACGAAAAAAATATTGGCATAGTTAATTACATCGACTTGTCTAGAAACTTACCTAGATATGAGAAGCGGTTTGAAAACTATTACCGTTTGCTGTATCTAACTTTCAAGTCAAGCTACTCACCGTCATTTGGGAAGCCGGTTCCTGCAAACAGAGAAGGGAATGTTATTATTTTCTTTCACTGATATTATCGCGGTAGGTGGTCGTCCTCGAGTGCAAAAAAGACGCCTGAATAAAGGTTGCTACGCTGTAACAAGGTGACTCGGTAACGCTTACGTAGCTGAGCAAAACGAGAAATATTTGGTGGGCATTGCTGTATCGTCCACGCTTCATTTTTCTTTATTATTTAGCAACATTGCGCAGAAATGATGTAATTGTGTGCTACCTGCTTCATAGGTTTGGCGGTGTAAAAAAATGGGGTTGAAGTTGACCAGGGTACCTGACCAGAGCAAAATCTCCTTGGGGGATCCGTAAGTGTAGATATTAATTGTAGGTCGTGGTCTTTTATTGTGGATTTATTGTAGGTCGCGGTCGCGGTTGACCAGGGTACCTGACCATTGCAAAATCTCCTTTGGGAGTTGTCTAAGGGATTCGTAGGTGTAGATATTTATTGTAGGTCGTGGTCTTTTATTGTAGATTTATTGTAGGTCGCGGTCGCGGTTGACCAGGGTACCTGACCATTGCAAAATCTCCTTTGGGAGTTGTCTAAGGGATCCGTAAGCGTAGAGATTTATTGTAGGTCGCGGTCTTCCCGAGAACGCTGTAGCTCCCCTCCTCGTTATTTAAAGCAGCGCAAACGACAGGACGAAGAAGAGGACACAACGAACTCTTACTCGCTACTAGAAGGTCGCAGAAGGCGAGTAAGCGTTCGTTGTGTCCACTTCTTCGTCCTGTAGTTTGCGCTGCTTTAAATAATAAGGAACCATAACAAGTAGCCCAGCTGTCGACCTTGCTACAATATTGTAACGGGAAGTATTTATTAGGTTAACACCGATCGGGTTAACACTGTACACGGCGCACAGGAATGCAGCACAACAGGGCAGCTCAAACTCAGCCCCACAACAACATCGTCGTCGTCTTCATTCATTCGGTGTCATTTCGTCGTCCGTGCCAGAGGTGGAACCATACCAAGTAGCCCAGCTGTCGACCTTGCTACGATATGTATTCCCTCCTCGATCTGCAGCCTATCCTGTTGACTCATCTTTTCGAGCCGCTTTGCTAAGATTTTCGTAATGATTATTGAAATATTACAGATCAAGTTGACCATTTCGTGACTCTACACGGTGCCCCTTCATCTCTGTTAATGCCGAAGAAATGTAACTGGCAACGCACGAAAATATTACGCGTGCGCGTTAATACAAAAACCCATTACAGATTTCCTAATTTGACTGGAATTCATGAAATGTCGAAATGAATGTTGTTTATTTGTTTCAATGGATTTCATTATTACACCATATTTGTCAACTATTGTGTTCTGAATGCTTTAGCGATATCTATATGGGCCTAAAAATAGGATTAGGGGCTGTTCCATTTACGAATAAGTCGTCTAGTTCCCGCATAGCCCATGGCGTTCCAAAATGTCTTAACGTTAAGGTATAAGCTTGTGTTCACGAGCGGATGTTTCCAATATTGCGTGCGTAGCAGAGGGCGCACTAACAGTGAACTTCTGGACATGCAAACAGGACTACTCATAGTAGATAGCCACATCACTTTGGTACAGCTTTTTTCCTTTTCGATTCATAGGCGGAGTCCTTATGACAGACGTGTCCTATACTGTTTGTATTGTACCTAGAGCAGCGTCGACTCCGTACGAGCTCGGTCTACAGCATGTTTTTTAGATTCTTATAGGAACCAGACACTGCTACATGGTCCCGTGTGGTGTTCATCGAGTTATTGATGCAGCCCGATACTTTATATAACTCTAGTGATTCGCCGCAGAAAAAACGCACAGCTCAGCTTTGTGCTAATCTACGCCACACTCGCGTACTAAGGAATAATGCTAAATGCTATACCGATGGACATTAAGATAAGCTGCTGTATTTGTTTTGGAATGAATATTGTTGGCGAACTTATTTTTGCTTGCGACTCCAAACATATATTCTCAAAAATTTGTAGTTAATTTCTAAAAGCCACACTATTGGCGTGAAAAGCAATTACAACTGTGAAATTCTTTTTAGATTGGCAGTGATATTCCCAGGATGAAGTAGCATATCGTTCAGGTTACTGGTAAAAATATCCAGGCCTTATATTTGTTTCAATGTTATTTTTATGGCAACACAAAATCGTCAGAATACTTTCTATTCACTACAAAACGACACTTCTTTCTCATGCATGCTTTTCGCAAGGTGTACTCTTCATCTTACTCTTAAAGGCGTCCTCTTGAAGG